>JAKTRQ010000011.1:0-315213 GCA_030579775.1 Starmerella cellae
CCTCGTCCTCGGCGGCGCGCGGCGCATTGCCGGCCTTGTCGGGGCTCGCGGTGGTCGGCGCCTTCGACGCAAACGACTGCTCGAACGGATTGGGCTCCAGCGTCAAGCTGGACGGCTGTGGCACATCCACCATCGCGACAAACAACACACTTTCGATCCAAGGTTTCGTGGGGGTGGGGAGAGGTGCCTGCCGTGGTGTATGGGCGATGACGTATGACGGGCGGCGGCGGGCTGCGAGACACTCGCTTCTGCTTTGTCAGCGATGCAGGTCCCCTTCGTTTCCCCTAATATCGGTCACTGGCCTTATTTTTTTTTCTTCGCTTCTGTCAGGGCGGGCACCGCTTACGCTGGCCTTCTCGTGCACAGCTGCTCGCCCGCACGAAGGTCGACCCGCATCAGTTTAGACTTTATCGTGGCCGCGCGCGTTTAATCCGGCGCCGGGTGCCGGTGCCTCGCCAGATCGCCCGCAATGGGGCCCACTACGTCATTGCCGATAAGATCTTCCCTCCAGCGCAAATCGCGGGGGAGGACTCTCATGCGCGGGCCGTGGGCAGCCAGACGCACAGACTTGATTGTGGACTTGGTTGCTGAGCTAATTCCCCACACTACTGGCTGGCTGAGGTTCTGCAGGGGATCCTTATCCTAGGGTTAATGTACATACTATATATATATCAATATACACATAAAGATACACATACATAAATATAGATGCATGCCGCAAATAATTATCGATCATAATAATCTTATTCGCAATTAATTGTCTGTAATTGTCGTTAATTGAGCAATTGTCAGTGCTTTACTGTCAACCTTGGGGTGCCCCTATTGTCAGCCTTGGAAGTGCCTTGTCAGCCTTATAGAGTGTACACATACATAAATAACCTACAGCTGTATGCTGGAAAATAGGTATCATAATAGAATTGTCGGCAATTAATTGTCTTCAATTGAGCAATTGTGCCTTGGTCAGTGTTCTTTATTGTCAGCCCTGGGGTGCCTCTATTGTCAGCCTTGGGAGTGCCTTGTCAGCCTTATGGGGTGTGCACATACATAATTACACATATAGATGGATGCTGCAAATAAGTATCGACCATAATGGTCTTATTGATAATTAATAGTCTTTAATTGAGCAATTGTCACTTGGTTAACTGTCAACCTTGGGTGCCTTTTCTGCCTTATAAAGCGTACCTTATCGTGTGTGCAGCTTGATACCTCAATTGCCAGCTTAGTTCCCGCATTGTCAATGTGACAGTCTTAGTTAATTGTGGCAGCCTTAATCACACCCTTTAGACCTTAGCGCCCTTAGCGCCGGCTTTTTGCCAACCCTTAGTTGCCAGCCTTTAGAGCTCTGCGAAACAACCTAAATTTGTGCTCAATTGATCTGCCCTTAGTCCGAACACCTTTCGAACCTAGATCCCAGAACCATAGACACAGTTTGGTTGTGTTTAATTATGTACATGTTTAATTGTCAATATGTGCCCTGATGCTCTGCCAGCTTAGTTTCGGGTCTGTCCGCAGGCTATATGTCCATCGTTAATTGTGCCAGTCTCGAAACCTCAGTACCTTCAGAGCCTTATATGGGCTTTATTGTGTGCTTTATTGTGTATCTTTTTAATGCCCAGATGCTTTGTTTAAGTTCGTGCATTTCACTGCAGCTTTGTGTCTATGTTAATTGTGCCAGTCCCAAGGCTCAGCGCTTTCAGAGCCTTAGCCGCATTTTGACTACGTTTAGTTGTGTATATTTTTGATTGCGTGCCCTTCACTGCAGCCTTATGTGTATCGTTAATTATTCCAGTCGCGAGGCCCAGAGCTTTCAGAGCCTTTGACGCATTTTGACTGTTTTTAATTATGTGTATTTAAAATTGCATGACTCGAATGCCCTATTTGATTCGGGCCCTTCTGCAGCCTTATGTGTATGGTTAATTGTACCGGCCCAAGGCCCCAGTGCCCTCAGAGCTTTAGACGCACTTTGTTGTGTGCTTTTGGTTATGTATCCGTTTAATTGTGTGCCCCTGTATAATTTCGGCCCTGTCTGTAGCCTCTACCTTATGTGTATCGTTAATTGTGCCAGTCTCGAGGCATCTGGGTCCCAGTACCGTAGACGCACTTTGTTGCGTGTCGTATTATGTATGTTTTAATTTCGGACCTTTCTGCAGTATATTAATTGAGCTCTGAACTCAGTGCTTGTGTACATGCTTATTTGTATATTTGCTTAATTGTTAATTGCGAGTTCGGCCTGCGCTTAGACGAATGCTTTATGTTGCTACATGCTTGTGATCCGGGCCGTCGCGGTCCGTACTCATGGGCAGGTGTCCTCGCCCGCATTTTGGCCCGTGGGGCGACGGGATCGGGAAAGTGCCCACGAGTCATGGTGGTACTAACGGAAATGAAAAATCCGTCAGGCGAATCGAGCAATTGGGCCACGCCATTGGACATGCAGCCTCTGCGCGTCGTATGCACGACGGAAATAAAGGCTGAGCCGCTGAAGTAATGAGTAATGCGGAGGGTAGGTCCGGTGACTGAATCTTGGCTCGCGTGACCTCCGTTCGTAGGCCGAGGGGACGGCCGGGTTCGTCACCTCCCAGTGCTCCCCAGTGCACTTACCCAACTTACCCATATCCACCCGTCCACAAACAGCACGCCGCCTAACCCCGACGCATCTTGGTTTGTGCGGGCTCACGTCGAATGTGTCACACAGCAATGAAAAATCCGAGATGCGCAGTTGTGCACCTCACCAGGCCGGTCGACGCCGAATGGCCCGCCGCTGCCTGAATTCTGGCAAATTCAGCGCGCATCGCGAGTTTCCCAAAAAAATTCGCGTCGGCCGTGCGAAATTTCGCTGTTCCGGAGTCTCGGAGCGTGCTTCGGCCTGCTACAGAACCCCGCCATTTTAGGGCAGGCTGCTTTCCTTATAGGGTTCGAACTATATTCCGAGGCTTGGAGACTATATATAAAAGCCGTCGTGGAGAAGACCAATTGATTTAAAAAATAAAGAAACTAGTTATCGATTTAGACTACTATCTCTAAAAAAAAGAAGAAAGAAAATGTCGATCGATCTACAGAAGGAGGAACGTGACTTCCAAAACGAGGTTGCTGCTGTAAAGAAGTGGTGGAGCGAGCCCCGCTGGCGTCACACCAAGCGTGTTTACACAGCGGAGTCCATTGTGGCGAAACGCGGCACGCTGCCCATCCAATTCCCGTCGAGCCTGCAGGCCGACAAGCTGTTCAAGATTTTGGAGGAGCGCGCCGCCTCAAAGACGGCGAGCTTCACGTACGGCGCCCTTGATCCCGTCCAGGTAACGCAGATGGCGAAGTACCTCGACACTGTCTACGTCTCTGGCTGGCAGTCGTCGTCCACGGCCTCGACGTCGAACGAGCCGTCCCCTGATCTCGCCGATTACCCCATGGACACCGTCCCGAACAAGGTCGAGCATCTCTGGTTTGCCCAGCTTTTCCACGACCGCAAGCAGCGCAACCACCGCCTGTCGCTGCCCGAGAGCGAGCGGGCGAAATTGCCTTATGTCGACTACCTGCGCCCCATTGTGGCCGATGCCGACACGGGCCATGGTGGCCTTACTGCCGTTTTCAAGCTCACGAAGATGTTCATTGAGCGTGGCGCTGCCGGAATCCACATCGAGGACCAGGCCCCCGGCACGAAGAAGTGCGGACACATGGCCGGAAAGGTTTTGGTGCCCGTGCAGGAGCACATCAACCGTCTTATCACGATCCGTGCGGCCGCTGACACGTTCGGCACGGATCTGCTGTGCGTTGCACGTACGGATTCCGAGGCAGCGACGCTCATCACGTCGACAATCGACGTGCGCGACCACTACTTCGTGGTTGGCACGACGAACCCCGACATTGCGTCGCTTGTTGACGTCATGAACGCGGCTGAGGCGAAGGGACTCGGCGGCGACCAGCTTGCGAAGGTCGAGGAGGACTGGATCAAGCAGGCCGGACTCAAGAAGTACAGCGACGCTGTGATCGACGAGATCAACCGCGGCTCGTACGCGAACAAGCAGCAGCTCATCGAGCGGTTCTCGAAGCAGGTCGGTCCCCTCGACGGCGTGTCGAACGAGAAGGCCCGCAAGATCGCGAAGGAGCTGCTCGGCAAGGACATCTACTTCGACTGGGAGAAGCCGCGCGTGCGCGAGGGCTTCTACCGCTACCAGGGCGGCACGCAGTGTGCTGTGAACCGGGGCCGGGCCTACGCTCCGTACGCCGATCTGATCTGGATGGAGTCGAAGCTGCCCGACTACGCACAGGCGAAGGAGTTCGCCGATGGCGTACTCGCCGCGTACCCGGAGCAGTGGCTCGCATACAACCTGTCGCCGTCGTTCAACTGGACGACGGCTATGTCCGCCGAGGACCAGCGCACCTACATCGACCGCCTCGCGAAGCTCGGCTACGTGTGGCAGTTCATCACGCTCGCCGGTCTGCACACAAACGCGCTGGCGAGCGCGTCGTTCGCGAAGGGCTTCTCCGAGCGCGGCATGCAGGCCTACGGTCAAAACGTGCAGTCGCAGGAGATTAATCTCGGCGTCGACGTCGTGAAACACCAGCAGTGGTCCGGCGCCGAGTACATCGACGACATTCTCAAAATGCTCACGGGTGGCGTGTCGTCAACGGCGGCCATGGGCGCCGGCGTGACGGAGGACCAGTTCAAAACGAAGCTGTAAACGGATAATGCATATTTAATGGAGCTACTGCGTAAATATACCTAAACATTTGGATGCTAAATAAGGACGAACACCAATAAACATTATGAAGAACGTGTTAAGAACATCTGAAGTATGTTGTAAACAAGTACACTTGAAATATGGTAGATTATATGAAGACAGTACGTATGAAGGCAGTATGGAGTCAGTACGTATAAAGTATGTAAGAGGTCTGCACGTATATAGAGCGGTAGGTATGAACGTATGTATGTATCAGGTCGTAAGTATGTACGTATGACCGTATGTATATATGTATGTATACATGTATGTACGTTTGTCGCATCGCATTTCCCTCTGCGTTTTCCGCCGCGTATATACTTACCGCCTATGTCGACGACACCTGCCCGGCTATATGACGTCACTCACGGCGAGGCTAGGGCAACAACGCCATACTTCTAAACTGCCGTTGATCTAATTAAGCAGCAGGGTCTGTCTGTGCTTGTGCTCGATCTGTGCAGTTTGTGGTTGCTAGGTCTGAAATTCTCAGTTCATTTTTAGTGAAATTCGGCCATCTGCACTTGTTGGCTGTGCGTGTGCTGCTGTGGATACTGTCTCCTTGAAGATGAGTGTGACTGGAATAGTAGAGACGCGGGGATTCCGTTTTAAAACGTTCTTCAAACCAGATGAAGACGGAGAGGGCTATGTCATTTGCCACCACGGTGGCGGCAGCTCCGCACAGACGTTCACTGTGTTTCTCGAGGAATTGAGCAGGCTCAATCCGAAACTCGGGTTTCTTACTTACGATGCGCGACATCATGGCCAAACTACATCAATTGCTGGAGATAAGGGCGGTCTCATCTATGATCTGGACTGCGACACGCTGGTAGGAGACTTGCAAGCCATCGTAGCCGCTACTCTGCCTTTAGATCCGGTCAACGTGCTGCTTATAGGCCATTCAACTGGTGGCACGGTCGTAGCGAAATTTGCAAATAGCCTCAAACCGGCGAATCTGAATGTGCGCGGCCTCGTTGTCATCGATGCAGTTGAAGGGTATGGCCGTCAAGCACTCTCGTCTATGCACTCTTTGCTCAATATGTGGCCGAAACATTTCCGTAGCTATGACGAGGCGATCACCTGGCATCTGGAGGCTGGCCACCAGTTGCGCAACCGTGAATCTGCAGAGCACTCAGTGCCGCCTTTGTTTGTCAAGAACGAAACCACGGGTCTACTGGATTGGAAACTCGATCTCAAACGCACAGAACCTAATTGGGACAATTGGTTCCAAAACTTGGACGAGTACTTCCTGAATGCACCAGCAGCGAAGCTCCTGATCTTAGCCGGTGTCGGTCGGCTCGACACGAGTCTCACTCGTGGACAAATGCAGGGAAAATTCCAGCTCATGATTGTGAGCGAGTCGGGCCATTATATCCAGGAAGACTGCCCTCTCAAGGTCGCCCAGGCCATTGACCAGTTCTGGCTCCGGAATGGCAAGCCTCTGAAAATCGTCCCAAAATTCGGCCAGATCCGCCAGTAGTCTCTTGCATCATCTTATACATTGCTATGATTTTATGGCTATGATTATGAATCCATAGTTAGTTGGTGTATGTATGTACTTAAGTCTTATGACCTCTAACAACCATTTAGTCCTGCTTATGATTCTCAGTGATATGATCGATCAGCTTGAACGCCCACGGGAAAGGGCGGATCAAGAACGGTCGCAAGTCGAAGCGGTTGTCATCCGGTGAGTACGCCTCGGCGTGATATGCCGGAGTCAGCACCGTCATCTTGTGCCGGTTCAATGCGTAGTAGTAGAAGAATCGCTTCACCTTAGTGGCGATGTCGGCCAGATTCATCTTATCCGACCACTCGTACTGCAACTGTAAGAACATCGAGTATGGTCCGAGGCGGTTAATCTTGCGCAGTCGGCCGAACACACTGAGCTCCTCGTACGTCAAGCCCATATCAGCCTCGTCGCTCTGAACATAGTCGGCGGTCGTCGGTTCCAGCTCGGCCGTAGGCGTCGCATGCACAAACGAGTCGAGCACGGGCAGATTGAACGCTGTTGTACACCAGCCCACAAACCTCATCAAATCCTTCTTCGAAATACTGCCAATCGGGTTGATGTCCGCCGAGGAACAGTCGTACTTTGTCAAGTATCCGCGCAACGATTCGTCGACGTTCGCGCTGCCGAGGACGAGCAAGCCACCGGGAATGTTTCTGAACCAGGGAATGAGAAGAGCCAGCGTGTACGACAGGACCATACGAAGACGGGCCTGGATGTTCTGCAGTGCCGTGTTCTCCCGAGGTGAGCCACCGTGGACCTTGTACTGAGGCGTCTTACCGCCGAAGATCATCGTGATGAGTCCCACAAATGCGGTAACGACACTGTCGATGCTCACGTCGAGATGGTACGAGCCGATCTCCTCCGCCAGCACCTTTGCACGGTCACGAGTCTCCTTCGACGAGTTCGAGGTACCCATGTAGCATGTGCTGAACACCAAATTGCAGAACTCTTTCGGTTCAGTGGGCACCCAGGGCGACGGTTTGTTCGCAATGCGCCGAGCATCCTCGATCACCGCATCGTTGCCCTCCGCCACAGCCTGAACGACGAGCTTGCACATTGAGAACACAATAAGAGCCGTGGAGCAGCTGTCAATACCGCCGCTCAATGGAATAAAGAAACCGGAAGACCGGGATCGGCGCAAATAGTCCCAAAGCCAACATGCCGGACCGAGCGCAATCTCCTCTTCGGGGTTGTATATGTGCGGCTGGATGGCTCTCGACCGGTGAGGCGGTGGGTGGGACGTTCCACCGACACAGCAGTTGCCTTTAGTACTGCCTGCCGTCTCCAAGCTGAAGGGCGACTCGATCTCCACAAACGAGACGCGTTGCAGAGTCTGCATACAGAACGAAACAGCAGCACGGTATGTACGGACGTCCTCTAAATTGACTGTGGCAGTGATTACCTCGACATCGTTCAAAGAGAACTGAGAAGACTGCGCCAAAACCTGGCCGTTCACCACAATCATGGCCGACCCGTCGTAGTACAACCGATCACCATCGCAACCACGCTGGTTTGCATACAAGTAGACACCGCCACACTTCTTTGTGGCACTGATGATCAAGCTCAAACGAGTGTCGAGCTTGCGCAGCTCGTGATGACTGCCCGAAGAGTTGGTGAAGATCTCGACTCCGTCCAAAGCTTGCTGAATGTGCGGACTTTCAGGCGTGAACATCTCCTCACACGTTTCGAATCCGAGACGAGCATTAGCAGTGCTCAAAATGCAGTCGCCCATTGTGACGTGCGTTTGTCCAGTAAGCTCGGCAATGAAATCGGGCAAAGGCAAACGCTCGATCTTTCTAGTAGGCCACGGCGTGAAATATCGCATTTCGCGGTAGTTACCGTCATTAGCGAGCCACATTTTGGGACGGACCATCAAGATCTTGCCGTCGCAGCAGATCACGCGGCAGTTGAACCGGACAGATCGGAAAATAATAGGCATGCCAATATCAATGACGATGTTGTGACAATCCTTATTTTTGAGAATATCACCAAGCATCTGCCAAGAGTGCAGGTAAGTATCGGCCTCCAGGAAATGGTCCAAACAGCCATAGCCGGTCACCTCGAGCTCGGGACCCGTTCGGAACTTCGCTCCGCGCTCTTTGGCAACGAGGATACTTTCCACGATCCGGTCGCGATTGCCCTCGAAATCGAGGGCCCATTGGTTGAGATTACAGGTCGCTAGAGTGACAAAGTCCGCCATTGTTAAATATCACCCCAAATCAAATGAATTCTCGGCCAATTAACACAGATCGTTCCGCAATATATGGGCGCTGCAAGATGCTATTATATGCGCTAGGGTAAGGTCGCACTAACGGCCCGCTGTCCCGCCGGCTGTAGTTGAGAGCGACGCAGGTATGAATACGGTGAGGTCTCATGTAAGTGTTTCTAAGATGTTCCTAGATTGTTGCGCGTGGGGTGAGTGTGTAGGGGGGTCGGTCCCACGGGCAATTTTGCTTGTGCATACTTTGCTCGCACATGTATGTAGAACTAGCAGCTAGAATGTGTCGCCTCAAAAATGTTCGCGCAAATTATAATCAAGTATACCACCTATCAATTCCATTTGCAGCAACCTAGATGGGAAGAAACAAAAAAACAAAAAAAACAAAAAACCAAAAAATAAAAAATAAAAAAACTTTTCGCCTCGAAGTCTGCATTATACCTCTATTTATGTAACTATAAGCGACTTGAACGAGGTTTCTCCTGTAGGAAATAATAAATAGTGTTCTTTTTATAGTCCCGTCAATAGGTCACTTGCGTTCTATCCTTATTGCAAGTACTACGAGTACGAGCACAACTAGCGAAAGTACTATGTGCAGCTTGAAGGCGCCCGCAAAACATATCGGTCCCATGCAGTGCCCTGATCCGTTCGAATGGGCGTCATAGAGCTTGCCTACACGCATAGCGAGCCAAGATGTAAAGGGAATGGGCGCCAGTGCCACGAGGCCCCAGTTCGAGCTGAGGCGTTTGACGCCAAATGAATCGCTGATGATGCCAGGGAAGGCGCCAAACACGGTACCATAAAATAGACCAACCAGCATTGTGGCTTTCCACAGCGACTGGACTTTAGTTAGTTTCGTGCAGACAAACATTCCGGCTAAGCACAGACCAACAGACAGAAACAGGGCGTAAGTTCGACTTCTCCCCGTCTTGATCTTCAGCGTATCCGAGAGCGTACCACTGAAAAGTCGTCCCGAGCAGTTCGCCAGTGACAAAATCGCGACTTGCTGGGCTTGTATAGGCAACACGAGTTCTTGCCTCATTTGCTGGTCCGGCGCCAAGGTAGTGGCCATAAGCGACTGTGCCATATATCCGCACGTATAGATGTAGGATTGGCCCATACCGGAGAGGAGACCGAGAATGAGGAAGTAAATGATGAAAATCGGCTGTTTAAGCAATTTTAGACCAGTAATCTCCGTCTCGACTTTCAATCGCTCAGTGACCCGGTCCATAAGGGTCTCTGAGGTCACAGATGTAAGCTCGTAGTCTTCAGCCACACTGCGCGACTGCTTCTTCGGCTGGTTCCTGATAATGACTGGTCCAAAAAGACACATCAAGGCAGTGGGAACAACGGTGAGAATTGTCAGCATATGTTTTGCATTGTCGCCTGGGGCGCCAACAGCTGATCGATCGGTCATTTGGGCAATAAATGAGATTGCAAATGCAGAGAGTCCGTAGCCTGACATAGTAGCTGCCGTTGCTGTGCCTCGCAGCTTGGGGAAATTTACAGCAGCACATTTGACAGCAGCAGAGAATGCACAAGTACAGCCAACTCCTATAAGGAGAAGCGCTGATGCCAGCAGCGGAACGCTCGCAATATACTTGCTGTATGCGACTAACACGAGCGAATAGCCCAAAAATGTACAAAGAATGCTCACACAGATCGGGATCGCGAAACCAAGGCTATCCACAACCATTCCAGCAAACGGTCCAGAGAATGCCATTGCAAAATTGCCAATCATTCCAATCGCACTGATCGTGCTTGCACTCAATGCGAGCCGATCAGACAGTTGCGGTGCGTATGCGCTATATGCGTACAAGGTTCCGCAACCTAATGTAACTGCAAAGCATGCCAACAAACAAGCACCTGGCCACATTCTATAATAAAAAGCGTGCGAGTTACTGCACTGAAAAAATTCGGATCAGATATTTTAATGAAGTTTGATCTGAAAATTGCCTGATCCGTGCGTTCTAGTGTTGACGCGTAACCCTAGTCAGGCGTATGTAGGGGGTCAGCAGTGCAGGAGCCACCACATTGTTTATATATATGTGATCACGCGCCGTGGGTTCGCTAATGTGATATCCCATGACGTACAAGGCACCAAAAAAAATCTCAGACGTTATCGAGATGATTTAGGTTGGAAATTAGCAGACCTGCAGTACATTAATATCCGCTAAATCCGGCTTTATACTAAAACATTTGTTTTTTTTCGGAGCTTATGATCGAAATAAGTATCAGCGTCGTTGGGCGAGCCGCATTGATAATGATAGAACGTGGAACTTTAACGACATATCAAACTCTACGTGGATAAAATTTATGGCACACTGCATGCCATACCCTAAGGCAGTATGAAGCGAGGCTAAAAACTCCTTTTATCACGATAAAAGCTGACGAGAACAATTGAACTATCACTACCTATAGAAACTGAATCATACAGTAACGTCAAAAAACATATATTTGACCCCAAAAACAATATTCTGATCGCCATTTGCCCTGAATCGTACCGATGGATCGTATAGAACCATTTAATACCGTTCACTGAACATGTGGTAAGCATGAGTGGTACCGCTGCTTAGGAATATGAATACATTTTGGCCGAAAAGTAACCAAACCCACATATGCACCTTTCCACGCAGGGATTATTATTACCCACTGCCCTTCTTCCGTCTGTAAAAGGGGTGTGACATAGGTAATGTTCAAAATTGCCTTCTTCGGCAGTGATCTGTTCTCACTAGCATCGTTCAGGGCAATTGTGAATCTGCACCGGGTGCAGCCTAATGTAGTTCAGGATGTCTGTCTCATCACGAGAAAGCTCAAGCCTGCTGGCCGGGGCATGAAAACTATTTTTGAGCCTCAGATCGTGGCCTATGCTAAGCAGGAGCAGGTCGATTGGCACGAGGTTGAAGAAGTTTCCGAATTCGATTCCTTGGAGCACAGAGCCAATCTTGCAGTGGCAGTATCATACGGTCGGCTCATTCCCGGTACTCTAATAAATAGTCTCGAATATGGAGGGATCAACGTCCATCCCAGCCTGTTGCCGAAATACAGGGGTGCGTCTCCATTGCAGTACGCGATTATGAATCAAGATAAATATTCTGGAGTTTCTGTTCAAACCTTGCATCCCACACGGTTTGATCATGGTCATTTGCTTTGGCAGTCTAATAAAATTCCGTTGGACCAACGTGAAACCACAGAAACGTTGACATCCCGACTTGCCCAGATCGGGGCTCAAGGATTGCTAGAAACATTGCAGAAAGGCGATATTAGACAGATCACGCCGCTAGAATCCCCTGAAAACCCTTCAAAGGCCCCAATTCTCTCCAAGGATTTGTACGAAATTGACTTCAATCTTGATTATGACAAACTCGATGCGCGGGGACGTGCCTTGTCCAAATTGTGGTTCACTCAGAAGGTTACGCAGAAGAAACTGAAAGGTAAACCAAAGGGTCACCCCATGCTTCGAGTGAATTTGAAGGAGTTCCGAGAAGTACACAGTCTTCCACCAGAAGCGGCCGATACACCGTTAGGAACTATTGTCCAAGCGAAATCTGCTGATGGAGAGACGTTGCTTGCACTGAAATGTAATAATGGCTACCTAGGGGCCGCCGAAATTATTGTGCAAGGTTTCAAATCCGAACCTGCCGAGAAATACTTTGCAGAATTCGAAAAACGGAAGCTGGAAGAAGTCATTGTAAATAATTAGCCTTGAAAATCAGGCAACTTATGTGTACATAGAAAAAGACAGTATTTATGTTATGATGATATAATGATGATAGGTGTTCTAATCAGCTTCAACCAAACGACGACGGTTGTACGCATCAACGCCTTTGGCAATGCTGCTGTAGATCAGTTGACGCGTCGATTCCTCTGCCAGTGGAATGAATGGACCATGCATGCCCCCAACTAGGGTGATTGCAATGCCTGTGCTTTCATTTGTGATCGCATGAATTTGATCGTACTTAAGAGACCATTCAAGACTCATATCATTGATATTTGCGACCAACACAAGCTCCAGGCTCACAACGACAACCTTGTTTCGGGTAATGTTGCTGTGCGCCAAGTAGTGGTATTTCGCATAGCGGCCATCCTTGACAGTGTGAAGGATCATTTGACCAACACTCTCACGAACATTGTACGGCCTGACGACGCCATCACTCGAGATAACACGAGGCAAGCGCACACGACTGATCTCATGAGTATCAAAGACCGTTGTGGTGTTGCGGATACCCTCGGTTATGTTAGAGGCCATATCGAGGAGGCCAATAGTTGTCTTTGTAGGCAGTCCCAGCAAACCCACGCCAAGACCCTTGATGAAGCCCGCGCCTCCGTTGGTGATAGCTCCTTGCATTGGTTGCTCTGCAAGACCCATGAAGCCACTAGAGAGCGATTCGTAGAGTGACTCAAATCCGTATTTCACGCCATACACCGCATGCTTTGGTCGGTTACGCGTGCGTCGTACTCGACGTTGCATTTGATATCTCTGATCCATAGTCACCGCACTGAGTCCCTTCGACAAGGAGCCAGTGACCTTGGAGATGGAGTCACTCAGACCAAAGACAGATTTCTTCATGAAACTCAAGCCACCCTTGGCTAGACCAATACCGAATTCTTGGGGACGGTCATTCAAAGTGTATCCGAGATATGGCTCGTAGAACAAATCCATAACACCTGAGCTGATATTGTTAAACAGACCAACGGGGTTACCGATAATATCCGCACTGCCCAGAACTCTGTGCAATTGATACAAGAATTCCTGCTGATAATGCATCTGAATCATTCTTATCAGGTTTGCAGTTTGCGTCCTGACGTTGTCCACCAACAGGGCGTTGAACCTCAGCGGCGCATCGTTGATATTTCCGATAGTCAATGTCAATGCATCGATAATGAAGGCCAAGTTACCGGCTGCATTGTTATCTTTGAAGATAGCAGAAGAACTCAACGACCCTGTACGCACAAACGAGAGATTGAGTTGGATGGGCTGCAGATGTAACTGCTCGAAATAAATATCCGGGGTCGAATCACCACTCGGCTCAGGAACATGGATTTTGTCATCACATAATGCACTGTTATCATCAAGCAAGGGCAAGTACGGTCTATGATGATGAGGACCAGAAACACCTTTACTTGTTGTCAGTGACACCACTAATTCCGCCACAGCCAACAAAAAGTCCTCGTCAGCCTCAATCGTCATTTCTTGAAGCAACAATGTCGCGTGCTTGATATAAGCAACACCATAACTCTCGTCTCGGACGCGCGTCATTGATGCACTGAAACAAGGGTGAGCAGCTAACTCAGCAGCTGCTTTGGGAAGAACTGTGGGATAAATTACAACTGGGAAGTCGCTAGAACCTGCCAAAGAGTTATCTACTTGGATCCATTGAATCTGTGTTGCAACTGTTTCCAAAGCGTCGCTTACATGGTAGTTCACCTTGATATTTCTCAGAGTGATATAAACGAGCTCTCGGGATTGCGGGGTGATGCAAGAAATACCGATTCCCTTCAAATTCAAGCGAATTGCACGACCAGAGTGCGAATCAACTGCTTCTAGTTCCGCAACCGCTTCGGACTTGACGTGGTTCGTATTAGCATCGTAGTTGCTGGCATCGGGATTGTGAGGGGCAATGATCAACGCTTGCTGAGGACCGTCTGCAATCACACTCAAGTCTACAACCATGCCACCACCGAAGTTAGCAGGTGGTAGTTCACCGATTTCTGCTAGCTGCACCTTTCGCCGACGCACCTTGTGTCCACCTTTATGTCGCTGTCTTACCGCTCTCGACTGGCTGGACGATTCAAACGTGGATGTGCCTCCAGACTGAGAAGAAAAGGCGGATTCCGCCATGGATGCAGCTGAAGATCGTGGACGCTCCCGTGATGGTCGACTAGGAAGAGACGGTACATCTTCTTCAGCGTTGTCTGCTGTAAGCGAAACAGGTTCCAAAACCAGCTGTTTTACAGCGGCGGCTGGGAAATCCCATGAGTACGGCATTGCACTACGCGGTGGTAGTCTATAACGAAGCGGTCTAAACTCACTCGATGAATGACTTACCAGTTCCGCACCATCTTCATCAACAAGAGGATCAGTTTGATAAAACATGAATTCTCTCTCAGTAAAATTACGAATCGAGTAGGGCCAGGATTTTGCAACAGTGATGTGTACAAAGAAAATTGCGCCCTCCAAAATTACCTCAGCTCTCGCGAGAACGGTTGGCTTACCACGGTCGATCATTCGTACGTAGTTCTTGCCGACATTCGCCATCGCAAACCCGCTGCTCCACTCAGCTTTATCACTATCGCCGAACTTGACGCAAATTTCCTTGGAAGCCATAGCCCACATGAAATCTACGGAGACACGCTCACCAGACTCAGCCCGGAAAGGTCTTCGACCTCCTGGTTCACGGAACTCTAACGGTCTTTCCGTCGAATTGCACAACATGAAACGTGGGCTTATCGTAACTGCCTTTGTATTAACGTATCGACCAGCCATCGGAGAAATGGATACACCCAGGTAAAGTTCACGCTGCCTATCTCTCGAGAGAAGGCTGATTTCACTATTTGATCCACTTGCATTCAAGGATACCGGTGTGCTTGCATGTGAGTCCCTCGTAGTTAAGGTCACTTTTTGGTGTGAGCTGCTGTTTAGATTACCCGATGACCACATGGTAGCAGAGTTCGGCGAACAGATTGCACGATTAAGATTACCAGACACCATGAATTCTAAATTAGTGCTGTTGATAATAATATACGGCGTATACACGACGATGACTCTGCCTTCACCTTCAGGTAGATCCACGTATTCAATCATGAGCTGAAGACGTTGGTGGTCTCGAGAGACTTCTAAATAGTCTTCATTGTGGAACTCATGGCTGAAGCGGCTACCTGTATTGATGACGGCAAACTTATTACTTGTGTAGCCGTCAATATCAACTCTCATAAGTAACAGGTTATCGTCATTATAATCGTGTATAAAGGCACGCCCCGCCTTTGTGATCTCGCGTTGTGATTCCTTTCTTGAATCACGACTGTAAAGTCTGAGTTTCATATCCAACGGAAGATTGTTGACAATCACGAAAGGAACTGAGAAGTTGACATACAAATAAGGATAATGTTGATTCAAGGGATCATCAGGGAGTTCTGGGTTCACTGCTAACGAGAAGTCATCTGAGCACTTGATTGTCATTTTGTCTCCAGATAACAACGATCTCCAATAAATTTCTTTATTCGACCACTGCTCATCACCCACCTTACGAACTAACAGCCGTGAATCAATATAATTTAACGGAAGAGGTCGCGAGGTGTGAGGTCCCAGCTCGAGAATTTCGCGATGGTTCCCATCAACATGCATCATCAAGATTTCCAAAGGAGTCTCAGTGTGATTGCGCAAGACACTAGTAGATCTAATAGAAATGAACTTCAGATGTTTTTCAATCCAAATATCAAAAACAATCCTGATCTTTTCGCCGTCGTGATGGGTCACGTAGAGATGTTCTCCCACAGAGTTCACTGGAATCGATCTCAAACTTTCATAACCTTGGGCATGGATTTCCAAGCCAATTTTATTGTCCTGATCCATAGCATTCAGATTCTCACGCAGTTCTCGCCACTCATGGAATGACCATGCTGTTTGTTGTCCATCACGAATCCTTCGTCTCGAAGTACTCTTGCCTTGGGAATCAGACCAAATGGTGATGTCAAAGCCCGTCTCGTTCTTGATACGATACGGCGCACCGTCATCATGGTGGTATTTTCGCTGGAATGTCTCTTGAGATGAGTCGGCAAAATAACTGCGTACATCCTGAGCTAGTTCCAGAGTTTCCGGAGTGAGTTCAATGTCAGCCACCGTATTTGAGTACAACTCGATGGCATCTCCAGTGACAGTAAGTCCTAGTTCCATAATATCCACCAATGGCTCCCAAACAGATTTGGTAAAGCTGTGAACGTTCGCGAATAACTCTGCCTTGGCCGTCACGATTAATGAATCTGACCAGTTCTTTGCGACAAGGGTGAATGGCTTAATACAGAAATCAGTCAATGGCAACTGATGAATTGGATCAATGAGAACAACACGGACATCCTCGAACTGAGCTGTGAGTTGCTCTGACAACACTCGAGCGGAAGTGATTGTTTCGTGAACCATACCTTGTGAGATGCTTTCTTCATCACTGTCATTGTAACTTAATGAGCTAGGACGACGACGTGCAACACGGTGATCATCTGCAAAGAAGTTCGTTGCCTTCTTGTTATTGTGCGAAAATTCGATCTTCCTCTTTTTCGCAGCCTTTTGTCCTGAAGTGTAGATTGCCGACGCTTTGGAGAAAATACTTAGAATCAATCCAATCTCCCTTAAAGAGATTCTCAGTATGAGTCGCTCCATGTTAGCTTGAACATTCGCAAGTCGAAGGTTCTCTGTCGATTCTGAATTGTCAATGGAGGCAGTCACACTAAAGTCATCCAAAATACGCAATCGGCTCGCTTCAAACGATTGCATGCGAGTTAAGAACATACCGACTTTAGACAGAGTCATAGAAGATGTCTCACCAGTATTCAGAATTAGTTGATCAATCTTGAATACAATAGCTTCCGAATCTTCGTCCTTTTCGTCTGACAATACAGTCAAATACATATCGACAATGTTGATCGAAACAACAGGAGCTAAATTCTGAGACTTTGTAGGGGATTGAGGATTACTGAACACACTTGAACTGCCGTTCGATGAGAGAGCACCAGCAGACTTGCTGGATCTTCTCTCGGTGGTCTCGTCATCAAGCCCATCATCATATTCTTCATCGTCGTCGCTTGCGCTGCTCTCGCTTGAATCGTCTTCACTTGTATCGGTTTCATCTTCAGTTGCACTTGCAGTGTCCTCCCTGCCATAATCCAGATATGATCTGAGGAGCATCATGTATTCTAATGCCACTACAACCTGTGGACTATCAATGGAACATTCAACATTCAAGGCTTCGTTCTCTCGTTGAATGACACGACCCATAAGCTGATACCCATCATGCTTAATGGGCGGAATGATTCTCGGGAACTTGTTCTGCCCTGAACCTGTCAAGTCATCTGCCGAGAATAATCTTACATGGAAGTTTGACTCAATTTCTGATTTGCTGTTCATATCCACAGCCAGGGCAACGTCTTGTATGGCGAATCGCGCAAGTGGCTTCTCATCAAGGCGGAGTGTGATGTCAAAAGAAGGAGCAGAAAACTTCAGTGCAAGCTTAGGCCGATTCTTGTTTTTGCCACTGGCGTCATCGCCCAAATTTACAGAGAAGTTCTCGCCCCACCAGTAAGATGTTTGCTTTTCTTCAATTCTCTTTTCCTTTGCCAATTTTCTTCGGAAATTTCCAACTTCCTCAATATCTGGATGTGCTGAAGCTGTACCTGTCGAGATGCGTGAAAGTGCTGCAACAAACTGCAGGATGAAATGGTACTGCACTTCAGATGCCTCCACATGTATGGGAGAAAGTTTGGCATCTACTTGTGTCAGTGGTCGCTTCTGATCACTACTATTTGGGTCATAAACCAGTTTTAGAGATAGGTCCGTCTCCGGAACGACTTCTTGCTCTTTCTCAGTTAGCGAAGTTGTTATCTGCACATGACGGATACCTGAATGAAGCGAGTTCTTAGTTCCATTGAAATGATTTTGAACAAACACTTCACCAAGGTTCAACCGAATCCAATTAGAATCCTGAGACCAAACAATGATGGGCGTGGAGATGACTAGATCAAATTTGAACATACCCGGCTCAACCTGAATAGCCTGATTGAATGCCATCATTCTAGACTGATCATACGCAGCCTTCATAGCCGTGAAACGCATCAGAAACCCAACAATACGCGTAAGTGGCTCTTCAAGCATGGAAAGCTTGACGCGTCCCATTCTCAAGAATACTAATGCGGGCCCTGACGGTGTAATTCCGTCCTCCTTCATAGGTTCTGTTTCGTATCTGAAGTCGACCAATTCAGCTCCTTCTTCGATGCTAAGAACAGGCTCATTTGACATATCGATGATGCTGACCGCGCCCAATTTTAGTTGAGCTTGTAACTTGTTTGTGAGCTTGACGGATAAAACCGCGGACTTCAGAGCCATAGTGACAATACCTAGTTGATCATCTAAAAGCAATGCACTTACACTCTTCATGTTCAGCTCGACATCAATTCTCGCAGATGACGACTTTGAAGGGGATGAATTGTCATTTAGATGAGTTGGTCCAATAGCACCAGCCGAGCTACTGAACCTACGGCGTGTTTGCTTCTTTTCAACAATGCTGCCACGGGAGGCTTCATTGTTATGTGGAGATGTGAACGTGCTCATAACATAGTCATAAATTGCAAGGATCGTATCAGGGTTAAAAGTGAACATGATCGTCTCTAGGTCGATCTTGACGTGCATACCACCCGATGTGGCCTTACGGAAGTTGACTGTGAACAACTTTGTTGGTGACTCGTCATGTTTCTCGTGTCCATCAGACTCTGCTATCTTGCGATACTGCACCGGCATTTTGTTATCGGTGTGATCAGTAACTAGCAGGTCTCTAACGGAAACATCAACACCAAGTGACTCTTCAGGATGATTCTTCATACTCCAGCATGACACAGCAAAGTCATGTAGGCACAAATCGACCAAGGGCTTAGCTTCCCATCCACTAACCACTAAAAATCGGACTTCATTCACAACAAACACAAATTCAAACATTCTTTGTGGTGTTTGAGGGGATGTAGATTTCGAGGGCGATGTCGCTCTTGAACTTCCTGTCTTTTCATCTTCGCTTGAGGTAGAATCTGGGGAATCTTCTCTACCTCCAGCTTCGTCTTCGATTTCAGCGATCTCACTTAACCGGTCATCCAAGTCGTGGAGCTTGGGCGTAGCCGAATTCACGATCTTCATAAACAAAAGATATTGAACGTCTGCAAGTGTAGCCCTAAGATTGGGCAGCTTGATGGAGATTCGTGAGCGCGTTAGGCTATGATTTGTGGGCACAATGCTCAACTCCAACAAGAACTGTAAGGTTGTCTTATCAAGGAAATGATATTTGGACGAGCTCTGCCCGAGAGCATGCTTTATTTCGTCCATGCTGAGGCCCAGCAAAATTTGGGTATCTACAAGCTCAATTTTGAACCGATCGTACATGAGCGACTCCAATCGCTTCCAGTCATCGTCAGTGTATTTAAGGGCTTGTTTTGACTTAACTTCGTTCAACACGGACGGCGGGACGAGTTCGCTCGACATGTTCAGTGATCCAACATCGAGCAAAACGACAGGAGAGTCGTCAGCTTCCGGATCGAGAGGAACTATGATTGTGGGGGCTTTGATGTCGAGTTGCAAGTTCAACGTCTTGTGGTTTTCCAGAGCATACTCCAATCCAATTCGAGTTTGCTCCCGTAAATCCTCGACTGTCTTGTTGGCTGCCAGCAAAATAGCATCGACTGTCTCGCCCTGATCAGGAGGAACGTTGAAAAACTTGATTACTGATTCGAGCAATCGCGCATTGTGGATAAACACAACACTCTGAGACTTCAAAAAGAGGTTGGAATCAGCCTTATGATCAGCAGGATGGTGTTCGAACAGGAACCAGAACAAAGGTGATGATGATGATGAAGTGGACTCTCGGCCGTTTCCAGTGGTGCCAATGGGGCTACTGAGGCTTTGTACGCGGATTATATCGGAAAACTGGTTCTTATGTGTAAGGTCTGATACAGCGAGTTTAGCCACGCTCATTTCCACGACAAATGAGTCGGGTCTTCGCACAAACGCCGCTTTTACTCCGTCAAATCCTGCCGAAGCAAGCGACTGGCCACCGGATTTGAGGCGGACCCCGGCTGAACGCAACGAAAACTGCAGTGACAGCAGAATTTGCGACGCTGAGTCCTGGCTCAGATTTGTTACATCCAAAACGTCCAAGAGCTCGCGTCTCTGCTCTTCTGTGATCTCTAATGGTGCTGTCATATCGGCCTCATTTGAAGCGGGCGATGCACCACCAGATATGGGACTCGACGCTTGAGCCGCCGGTTTCGAGCCCCACAACCACTCTGACCAGGATTGGTTTTTCGCGTGCTGTGCAGCTTCGTGCCGTGTTGATTTCTCGGCAACAACATCCTTTTTAGCCAAAGACCGGAAAAACACAAGGTCTTCGTACGAGTACTTGGCCTGGATCGCATTGAAACTCGCCTTTTCTGCAGCGGTGAGTCCACTCACGCTGCCTCCAGCATAGTACCATTTTTTGTACAGATCAACATATGTTCTCTGATCGTCCAAGCGCTGTCTCATGTAGTCCCAAGTCCAGCGCCGGTTCTTCTCGTGAATACCTTCCAAGACCGTCTCAGCTGCGTATTTGAACCAGTCCAGAGGTGCATCCTTGACACTTTTGCGCGGCCTTTGGCGTCGATACTTCAGGTTCTTGAAGTACTTCTGGAAATGGTCGATAAGTCGAATCGAGTCGATATACTGATCGCGATCAACGTTCACAGACAACTCCTCGAATTTGAGATCGGCCTGGATTTTCGGCACGAGCTCAGAGGACGGGTTCTTTTCCAAAGTGATGAATCCCTGGCCATTAATGGGACGCAAAATATCCATCGCGCCGACACTGTCGAAAATCATGGATTTGAATTCCTCGAGCAGTTCCTGGCGTTCCTCGGGGCTTTTAACGGAAGACGAGAACTCCGTTGTGAGATCAGGATCAATGTAGAAGGCCAGCGAGTCCAAAGTGGCCAGCTTATGTGTGGTGCTGCCAATATCAGCAATAAACGCCGGCTCCCAGTCCTTGTTTGTGGATAATGCCGACAATTCGCCCAGAGTTGCACCAACAGCAACGCCAACTTCAGTGTCTTCAAGACGGATGTGGATATTTCGGATCGTCACTTGCAAGTTATCGATGATCTTTGTGACAAGCGAGCTTGTGAAGTTCTGGTTTTGCTCTTGTTCCGACTTATCAACGGCAGATCCCTGCGAAGTACGACTCATTGCACGCTCGCTGCTCAGTTCCCAAAGCTCGAGCTTCTCGATCTTCGCTGAGTTTTGCCGGCGTTCTTCGGCCTTCTCATCATACCCATCATCAGGCGTAGCAACGAGGAAGACATCTTCAATAAACACCTTCACAGGCTTGCTTTTTAGGTTAGAATATGGAATCTGCAATGACAAACTTCCGATGTGGCCATCTGTGACGTTTATAGGCAGGCGCAATTGGTCCAGAGCGCCCCGCTTCAGTTTGAGGCTGCTAAGCTTGACATCACCGCTGAGCAGGCCAATTTGCAATTTCTTCGGGTCGAAGTTTTCGACATACGATCCCAACACGCGGTTCAGAATCGAAGCCACCAGCGATTCCAACATTGTTTAAGTGGCGGAATCAGTTACTAGCCCGGCGTGGAGAATGGCTGTCTGTATAGTCGGAGATGGGGTGGGTCGAGATGTGGCTTTTAGGCAACGTAACCCCAATCCCATCTTCTGGCGTACGGGCACGTCCTAGCCCTGAATGTCTTTTCCGCCTGGCGGAAATCTCGACAGACATCTACGGTTGGCAGTATTTACGCGGGGAATCCGTATATTGTCTAGGGCACGGAAGGCATATACGAGATTAGCATAGGCGAATATGTGAATATATATGTAAAGTGAAAAGAGTAAACACAGCAGCTATGCAAAAATTTGGTGGATAGATATGCAATCGATTTGTCGAAGCACTGTCACTATATTCTCACCCGCTGCGGAGATGGGTCGTGCCTTGCGCGTCGTCGCGGACTTTAGACAGACCCTTACACCACGGGGCAGCAGAAATATAACAACATCGCTTTGGGACATCCGTTTGGGACATCTTTTTGGACATCTCCCGTTTAGGCTTATACAGATCCACACTTAGGCTGTGCTTTACCTCACTATGCTAAGCTCCTATGTTAAGCTCCCTATGTGAAGCTTTCACCCGATCCTACTTTACCATAAAAAACCATCATAGATCATTTTGTAAATTTACGCAATATAATTTCTCTTTTTATCTGCTTAATTGTCTCAGGACATTTGCGGCGTTTGTGGAGTTTCCCTGGGTCCGCCAATATCCCAACTATACGACACTAGCTATCACACCATACCTAGGAATGACTAAAACGAAAAAGAGCCCGACGCTTTGATACTTTTCACCCACTATAAACATCACCACTAAATAAATACAAGCACGGCTTGTATGAAAAATAGGTTGACCAGACTATTTTGCACGATGGAAGGGAAAGTATCTCAGCCAAAATGGTTCAAGCCCACAGAGTCCTCGGGGTCGCCGAAACTCAAGCTGTACAACTCGCTGACCCGCTCTAAAGACGAGTTCGTGCCTATCAGTAACAAGCGCGTGAGCTGGTACTCCTGCGGTCCCACCGTCTACGACTCGGCTCATATGGGCCATGCCCGCAATTACGTTGCCATCGACATGAATCGCCGCCTCTTACAGGACTATTTCGGGTACAATGTCGAGTTTGTGCAGAACGTCACGGATATCGACGACAAGATTATCATTAAGGCCCGCCAGAATTTCCTGTTTGCCGAATTCTCCAAGGAGCTGAAGCAAGCAAACGAGCTTTCGGCTGCGCATCGAGAATTCGTGCAAGAGGCCGTTTCTACATACGCTGAGGTTTTGAAAGATGCCGTCATCGACTCTGTGGCCACTTTTGATACGTGGTACGCGAATCAGAACATCGAAGAGCGACGCACGGCCGATCCGAAGTTCCCTGCTCACGTCAAGGCGGTTCGCAAGGCCTTAGTGGCCCTAGAACAGACTGAAGAGGCGATAACTGCCGAGTCGATCAACGAGTTTTTGGCTAATGTCGAAAGTGTCGTTGTCTCATTGCTCGACAAGCAGAAGGGATCGGATGTCACGGACCACAGCATCTTTGTGAAGCTGAGCTCGGCCATGGAAAAAGAGTTCAACGAGGATATGGCCCATCTCAACGTGCTTCCGCCTACTGTCACTACTCGTGTGACGGAGTTTGTGCCGCAAATCGTCGAGTTTATCGAACAGATCATTGCTCGTGGCTACGGATACGTTGTGGATGGCAGTGTGTACTTCGATACGGCCGCTTTCGAGGCGAATCCCGACCACTTCTACGCAAAACTGCAGCCCTGGAACAAGGGATCGCAGGATCTGATTGAAGAAGGCGAGGGATCGCTGTCATTGGGCGGTACGAAGAAATCGCGCAACGATTTCGCTCTTTGGAAGGCCTCAAAGTCCGGTGAGCCCGAGTGGGACTCGCCCTGGGGCCGAGGCCGTCCCGGATGGCACATTGAGTGCTCCGTGATGGCGAGCCACGTCCTTGGCAAGGAGATCGATATCCATTCTGGAGGAATTGACAACGCGTTCCCTCACCACGACAACGAGCTTGCTCAGAGCGAGGCCTGCTTCGACAACCACCAGTGGATCAACTACTTTTTGCACACAGGACATCTCCACATCGAGGGTCAAAAGATGTCGAAGAGCTTGAAGAACTTCATTTCCATCCAAGGTGCGTTCGAGATGTTCACTGCCCGCCAGATCCGGTTGGCGTTCGCATTCCAGCTCTGGAACACGCCGCTCGACTTCAAAATGTCGCTGCCTCACGTGAAGTCGTTTGAATCGACGATCTCGAACTTCTTCCGGACCGTCAAGGCGCTCGTGCGGGAGCAGGACGAGGTCTACGCTAATAAATACTTGGACTCGAAGCTCGATCTGCCGCTGCTCAGCGCTCTCACCGAAACGAAGGCCAAAGTACATGAGGCTCTGTGTGATAACCTGAATATCCCGTTGGCGTTGCAACACATTTCGCAGATCGTGCAGACCAGCAACGAGTACATAGCATCCCGTCAGGATAAGGTGAAGGGCGAGCCGCTCATGGCTGTGGCCGTCTACATCACAAAGATCTTCAACATTCTCGGTTTCGAAACCATAGGACTCGTCGGCTGGTCCGAGGGCTACACCTTGCAGACATCGAGCACCGCTTCCTCCGCAAAGACGCATGAAGAGGCCGCATTGCCGTTTGTTCAGCTCGTGGCGAACTTCCGAGACGAAATCCGCAAGCTCGCGATTGGCCACGAGACCATCGACTCTAAGGCTTTGCTTACATTATGCGACCGCATCAGAGACAAGGATCTGTTCGAGCTCGGTGTGGCTCTTGACGACCGTTCTGACGGCCGTAAAGCGCTTGTGAAATTCCTGACCGACTCTGAACGCGAAACTATAGCTGCTGAGCGAAAGAAGGCCGAGGAGCTCGCCCAGCAGAAGGCCGAGCGCAAGAAGGCTGCTCAGAAAGAACAGGAGAGACTCGAGGCCGAGAAACGCGAGAAGGCGAAATTGTCACCGAGCGAAATGTTCAAGCAGAGCGGCCTGTACTCGCAATTCGACGAGCAGGGCATGCCCACGCACGATGCTGCGGGCGAGCTGCTCACAAAGAGTGCATTGAAGAAACTTAAAAAACAGTGGGACGTCCAGGAAAAACTCTACAAGCAGTATAATTAAATACTTAATTTAACAAATTCAAAATCACTTGATAAATGATTTTTTATCTATTATAGTCGCTCATGAGAGCCTGTGACTGTAAGGATCTATCTGATGTGTTGGTTAGTGGGACATAGTTAATGGTCTGTATTTTAGTGGTGCATGCGGTGCCTGCAGATACCTGCGATGTCGACGCATATACTTTCCCTCCCAGCGAAACACACCCTTTTGAACGCTACGTATGAATACTAAAAGAATGGCTGGTCTGCTCGCCCGTCTGTGCCCTTGCCTTTGTTTACTATCACGTGTGGTTGATCCCTTTATGCGAACCCTCTTATGACCGTTAGCCCAATATGTAAACAAAAAATGTGGAACCCGCACCTGGCAGATGCACGCTCGCGTGTCTCATTTCCTCGGTTGGGACTAGCAGATTTGACGACTTAATTCGCAGATTCGTCGCTTATATAGTTCAGATCTAAATTTAGTGTATAATTATTTGTAATGGTGCTAGATATTAATGTTAGACGATGTTGAATCGTGCTGCTTCCTGCATGTACTGGAAATACTGTGCATAAAAAAGTATAGATGTTTGGCGTGTGTCATCAACTAGTATCTGAAACAGTGCGTGCGTATGCATCTACCAACAAAACATAATTTCATAGATCAAACCTCAGATTCCCAACCTGATCTGTTTTTTTTCTGTTTACGAAAAAAACAAATTAATTTCGAGTACATTCACATCCACGAAACCAGTGATTTATGCGAAGGCGAAAAGACGCACATTCCTATTCTAATTCGAACTTTTGTGTCATGTCTCTGCTTCAGTTAGCGAGCCTTGCTTCGGTCGGATTCTGCGGGTCAGATCTAGCCGTTCCGAGGCTTGATTTCGATAAGCTCGGTGATCTCGTGCTCGGTGGAGACTTTGACAGTTTGACTGCACTTACTTATGCTGGCCAAGAGTCGGTCTTGTCCTTACCGAGCGGAGCCGAGGATAAATTGATCTACCAGTCAAATAACGAGGACCAGTTCATACAGAGGCCATTTGCTAATGGCGTCATCAGCCACAGCTGTGAAGCCGATGACATGCTCATTGTTGCTGGAAATTTCACAAACGTGTTCAATACGTCGATCAAAAGCGGAATTGCTGGGGTCTTTATCGATAACCAAACAGCTATAGACCTCACGGAGACCCTCAATTCCACAAACACTTTGCAGGGATCAGATATTCACTCCGTATACTGCAACAACAGCATGGTATATCTCGGTGGTCGCTTTGATCTCGGTGAGTCTGCTGGTGTCATCGTGTATGACAGCGAATCGCATGTTTGGTCACTGCCTGATTTCGGAGGCTTCCTCAAGGACTCGTCGATCGAGACCATCATTCCTCATAATGACAATTTGGTCTTTGGAGGACAATTCAGTGGGCTGGCTCCGTTGTCGGCCATTGAGTCTTGGAATATGTCAAACCAAACAACGAACAGTTTCAACAACTACTCTCGCCTACAGCCAGGAATGCAGCCTATCAGCTTTAATCTCGCAAACGCTACCGGCTACGGTAGCAAGAGCGCATCTGCAACCAATGCTTCGGCCATTCTGTGTCCTTTGAGCTCAGATGGCTGGGTGGCTGATCTGGACAGTACTACAGGCTTCATCAATGTTACGCTGGCGTATCTGAGTGAGCCGACCTGGATTAGACTGTACAATTTGGCCGACGGCTCGGGAACCCGAACATTCCGCATCATCTCGGAGCCCGCCGGAAGTTTTATGAATCTTACGTACACTGATGAGAAGGGTGACACACAGAGCTGCTCTGCTTACTGTCCCCTTCCAGAGTACGACAGCTCTGTCCGATCTACTGACTTCCAGTTTGTCAACGTTGTGCCAACCACGAGCCTGCAAATCCAGTTGCTTGACTTTTATGGCGACCATGCGGGTCTAGACGGAATCCAGATGTTCGAGTCCGGCCAGTTTGTGTTCGCCAATGACAAGTACAACCAGCAGCGGCCGTGTGGTTCACAGTCATCAAAAGATTATCCACCTACATCACACATTAATCTCCGCGGTAATGGATGGACTCTCATGGACGATTTCTTGTCTACACAGCTCACCGGCAAGTCTTCACTGGGTGATGTTTTTGCTGACTTTGAACCGGCTTTGAGCGCGTATCAAATGGATTCGGGGCGCTATGAGATTCAGCTGTACACTCCGGGCTGTCGTGCCTACAAAACTTGCAGCGAACGAGGCAAAGTGAATGTAACGGTCTACCCAGGATCGGGCACGCCGCAAAGCACCATCATCTATCAGACAAACGAAGAGCTGAAGTACGATATTATTTACAACGGAACATTGAAACAGGGTGCCCACGTCCAGCTGACCCCGGTTAGGGACAACAATGTACCATTTGAATTCGTGGCTTATAAGATCAGTCTGCATTTCTTCGGATCCAGAACTCATAATGCGACAACGTTATTTGAGTACTCACCATCGTATTTCCTACACACTGGTGATCCTGTAGCTTCGAGTGCCATCAATTCGTTGGGTCTCAAATTGGGCAACGGAGAAGTGTCAGTAAGCACGTTACTACTCAATGGCAATGACACTTTACTTGTTGGTGGTAAAAACTTCCCGTCTAATATGAGTCAATCTAATCTCATTTCGCTGTCGTTGGATGATGTAAACGCGACCGGTGTTCAGTCCATTGACTTGGCGACTTCTTCTGAGGAAGTTACGCAGCTTGCAAACCTGAATGATACTGTGTTTGTATCGACTGACAAGCAGTCATACTTGCTAGCTCATGGAAAGGTAAATGACACACAGATTGGTCCCATTTCAGAAGTGACTTCAGTGTTTTTGAATAGCAGCCAGTACTGGGCGCTCACGCCTGCCAATGCTGATGCGAAACAAGTGAGAATATATGACCCGAAGTCTGAGCAGCTACTTTCGCCACAGTCACTTACACCTGCCTTCATTGGTAGACTCACCAATATGGTTCCAAGCAAAAATCAGGACCAAACAATCTATGTCGGCAATGTGATGGTTGTCGATTCGGTGACTCCGGACAGTGCCACTATTACTGAGTCTGGTCAACAAACGGCTGGTGCGTTCCCTTATTCTATTGATGGCTCTGACGCCCTCTCCTTATTAACCAAACGGGGTAGCAACGGTCAAAGCGATAATAGAATTAACAGCGGTGTCTATTTGGATTCGTCGCGACTTATTCTGGCGGGACATTTCATGGCTAAGGATAGCCAGAATACATCTATCCCTAATGCCATTCAAATTTACAGCAATAACACTGTGTCGAATTCATCGGGGCTTGCAGGTATTGACAGCTTGCCTTCTGAATCAACTGAGATTCTGGCTACCGAAACATCCAGTGACATACTGGCATTGGGCGGCCAGTTTTCGGGTAAAGTTGCAAACAACAATGTTCAGTCGCTGGTTCTCTATGAATTAAGGCAAAATGGATGGCCGCAGTTGGCAGGCAAGCAGCCGTCATCGTTGAGTAGCAATGGTAACGTGAGAATTAATGCGCTGACGTTCAAGCCGGGCACTGCTGAGCTTATTGTTGGTGGTGACTTTTCTGCCGATGATAATGTTAGCAATGGCACATGTAATGGCTTGTGCATTTATGATACTGACCAGCATTCGTGGAAGAGCTTGAGAGGCATGGATCTGCAGTCGCAGAGCGTGGTAAATTCGTTGGTGTTCGAAACTAGCGAGCGCTTAGTATTGAGCGGCGATATCCGCACATCTAAGGGCTCCGGTCAGGTCGCTACCTACGATTTCCGAAATAATTCGCTGAATGTTTTGCCCTCGCTCTCTGGAGCAATGTCGCAAATTGTTGTGTTGTCGAATTCCAGTACAACGCCTCAGTACGCTGGATCTGGTAATGCAACATTTGCGTCAGATTTTGTGCGGTTCTTCGACGGGTCTTCATGGAAGAGTATTCCCGACAATCCACTGAAAAACGATTCGGTAGTAAACACCATCTCATTAGTGTCCCTGGAAAGCTCGCAACTCACAAACAATTCTACACCATTCTCGCCGAGTAAGGCGCTTCTGGTGTCTGGAGACCTGCGCACTGATGCGGTGAATGCGTCAGTCTTTGTGTACGACGGTATGAATTGGACTCCTTTATATGCTGCGCAGAACTTCGCTGCGTCGTCTGGTACGACTGCTTCAGTGAGCACTGTTTTTGCGCAACGTGGCGGAAAATTGGATGGCGGTGTGTCCTACAACAGTGTGCCGTCTTCAACGTCGGGTGGTTCCGGCTCAGGATCGAACAAGCAGAACGACGAGATGCCGGCTGGTCAGGTCGTAGGCATTGCATGCGCGATTGGCATATGTTGTGTTCTCCTTCTGACGCTGATCTACCTGACCTTTGAATGGGCCCTCAACCGAAGCTCGTCCTCGACGTCGTACCAGAATCTCGCCCAATATAAGCCGGGCGATGATCTCATGGCCGGTTCGAAGGTTGTCAAGTAACAATTACATTCTACATACAGCTTATAGTTTTTGCATCATTTTAGTTTTTTACGAGGTACCTAACTCAGTATATACTAAGAGTCTACTTTGTATTTACTATGCGTCTACTTTGTCATGAATTAGTTATCCATTTTATTGCAGATCCGTTAATCTATTAGCTAAGTGCGTGGAAAAATACAAGGAGAGCGGTTCAGGCCGCGTGATTCTGCGATGTAATATCTATGCAGTATCTATTCACAGAGGTAATACTGTGCTAATACTGATTGGTACAGAATTTAAAAGTGTTTCACGAATGTTTCTCCAGATGATCCAATCATGAACCATGGAGTTTCCGTCCGGGGAATCACGCAGCAGCCATTCGAAATCTCGCCTGTCCGCCTGCCCTGATATGCACTCCGCGCACGCCTGGGGCAGAGACGGCTGCGGAACAACACGGACCCTATACGACGGGAGGGCATATCTAACACGCTCCCACGCACCCCACTTCCCCAAGGGTGCTGAAGACCGTACCCAGCGTCGAGGCCAGCTTCGGTGCACCAAGCCTTACAGCCAAGTACTGCAGTAAACCTCTCCTGCCTATAAATATTGACGCGAAGTCCCGCCATGAGCTCCACAGATTCCAGCTCCATGACAGCTCGTGAGGGTCGTGAAAAGCAACGCTACACTGAGAACGGTGCCCGCATTGTGGCTGGCACGGTCATTGTGAATTCGGACAAAAACATGGTTCTTCTCGTATCTTCGGAATCGCATCCGGATAAATGGGTGCTGCCGAAAGGCGGTGCCGAGAAGGACGAGACCCTGGAACAGAGTGCGCTGCGAGAAACCTGGGAGGAGGCTGGCGCTATCGGTGACATTGGCGACTACATCGGCTGCTACGTCGATGCGGAAACACCCGAACACAAGGGCACGGAATTCCACTTCTTCGAGATGCGATTGCACCGTCTGGCCGAGGACTGGCCCGAGATGCACAAGCGGCGCCGGAAGTGGATGCGTTATGAGGATGCTCACAAGGCACTACTCGAGAACCGCCGGAAACAGCTGGCCGAGGCCTTGGAAAATAGCAGCATCACGAAGGACTGACTCACGACTTAACAAAACATTTAAACCAAAAGAAATAAACAAAATGTCGCTCTGAAATCGCTCGTTTTGCTTGTCTCCGCCTCTTTTTCTGAACTTCATTTTATTTAACATGCTTCATCATATACATATATAGATAGTTATCACGCATTGATGACAACTACACTAAAATCGCTGGAAATAAAAATAAAATAGAACTTATCTCATCATGCCGCTCATTACGTCCATCAAATTGAACTGCTTCGGAGGAATAATCTGGAAGAAGTCGAGTTCAATGCGCTGGATCGCCGGCTGCCAGCCCGGAACAATCTCGTTCGGCCGGTAGTGCGCAACGAGCTGTCGGTACAGGTTCGCATCGCGCGTTCGGCACGTTTTGGGCAGCAGCTCGAGGAACTCCATCACCGGATTCTTCGGAACGCCGCCTTGGTTCACAGTGCTCCAATACACCAAGGCTCCACGCAGATCCTGGGCACTCAGGTACCCAAGCACGCCTCGAGCAAGAATGAGCGACCGAATATCGGGGTCTTCTTCGGTATCGCACCATCGGATGTGGGCTTCGGCCAGCAAAATGGCACTGTCCTTTGTGCCCTGCAGCAGGTACTTCTCGGCCTCGTAAATATCCTTGCCTCGCACAAACAGCGTACCGTAAACGTGGGCAAGCTCTGCGTCGTGGCGAGACCACGCCATGGCCTTTTGCGCGACCTGTTTCAGCACCGTGTCTTGGACGTCTAAATGCCACGAAACCTCGGCCAAGCGGCCCCTACTTGGTCCATCGGGCTTCACACCGGCCATTTCGTATATTCTGATCATGTACAGCAGCAAATCGCTGGCCGATCCGGTCTGCTGGGCCTTGGCAAACAGCAGTGCACTGTTGTAGAGCAGGCCCACGGCTGAAGCATAGTCTCGCTTGCGCACGTAGCGAGCAATTACCGTCCGCACTGCCTGATGTGCTTCATAGTATTCCTCTTTCTGGACACGCTCGTTCACGCGATCCAGCGTCTTCTCGACTGCGCTCATGGGGAATTCCGAACAGTACGTCTCGTCGATCTGGCTGACAACCCTAAGGCTGGGATGTGGGGGTTAACCATGCTGCACATCCTGCGATTCCCATGACACACAAACCTTGATATCAGTGCATGATTTGCAAACAAATTCAAACAAAAATGCTGTTTTCTAAAAATCTCAATTGAATAATCATTGAGACAATATTGCACCTAAGAATGTAGTAAATTTGGAAATCAGTTGTATGGCTAATCCACGATGTACAAATTCTACATACGATGCAATCCTTCAGAGACCTTAACGTAGAATCCACAGTATCGCAATTTCCCCCCAAAATCCTCTATTCAGTCATAACTTTGTTAATTTTCCAATTTCATTCGTTGATCATATGTATCATCTATTTTCTATTACTCGGCCTTCTTCAAATCACGGCTCAGCATCCGCAGCTTCGGTCGCACGTACGGACTAAGCGGTCCCAAAAGCAACAGCCAGCTCAATGCCAGTCCTACCAACGGGTAGAAATATAGCGTGGACCACGCCTGCAGCGTCGGCGTGACGTTCAGCAGAATGAACGGCAGCACGGCAAACGATAGTGCGAGCTGCGTCACAACCAGACTCACCATATCGTATGCATACTTCTTCGGAGAGTGCACAAATACGGGTCGCAGATTGCGGCGATACACCTTGCCGAAGATCTGGTAGAGCGCTCCAAGGGCAAACGTCAGGTAGTACCCTGGCCGCGTACCATGCCAAGTCGCCGACGTCAAAAACGTGATGATCGTCGATCTCGTGCCGGCCTTCTGGCCCTCGGGTGTCACACGTACGTACACGTACTCCTTCAGCCATCTCGCCGTGATGATGTTCCAGTTGCCAAACACGGCATAGAAGTTCTGCGCCGTTTCAACACTGAACGGCACAACATTGCGCATGCGGTCCCACTTCAGCTTGCCCGTATGCGGGTTGATGCCGTTGAAGCTCAGCCCACTGTGAATGCACACAGCTTCGGACATGATCCACGCTGAATAGTACTTCGTGCGATACGCCACACCCAGCACGTAGACAGCAGCGACGCGTTTCAGGAAGTCCAGTCTCACGTACCATTCTCGCTTGAAGAATTCGAGATCATTAGACAGCCAGCTAACCTGAGTGTACACGGTCACCCAGAAAATGCCCTCCAAAAGCTTGAACAAAAGCACGGTGCCACCCCTTGGCTGCCTCTTCAGGACGTGGCCCCGCGTATCCTTCAGATCTTTGTAGATAGTGCCGTCAAGCCACTCAATATACTCAGTATACGTGCACGACGGGCCGGTGAGAATGGTTGGGAAGAAGAACGCCCAGGAAATAAAGGCCAAAAAGGGCACAGAATCTATGAGCCGAGATTTCTGCTGGTGCGCAGACAGTTTCTCGGGTGGTCTCGTGCCGTCGTGGATGTCCCACGCATACGCCGTGAGCTTCTGCAGCAAAATCATTTGCGAGCCCGAGATCCCAATGTTGTTTACAAAGTCTCCACCACCAAACTGCTCAAGGCAGTGCGTGTAGAGCATCATGCCCATCTGGATGTAGAAATTGTACTTTGGCATCTGCGGGTTTTTGGATGCAACGCTCGCGAACAAGTACGTGAATGACGAGCATGCAAACAACAGTAGGGTGCCAGTATAGAGTTGGAACATCCCTACAAGATAAAAAATACCGACAGCAAGAATGAGGAGCTGCTTCCATACCATATGCGAGTTTGGAATGCGTTTCAAAATTGAGCACATCGGAAACGAGCCGAAAATGCAAACGGCGATTCTCAGCAAATCCGCATGTACACCGATGGCATCGGCTATTTTCAGAATGATGCCTTCCATTGGGAGGAATAAGGCGAGCCACTTACAATGACTTGTCGCTCAGACTCTATGTGCAAAAAAACCCACAAATTGGATCTCACAGGGGTCTTGTGATGATAATGATAGCCGAAGAAAGGTAGACCCGACCTGCGTTTACGTAGGTTTTGGCATGCATTCCCACAACACCATGTTGCTGAGGCACCCCCATATTTCGGTACAGTCACTCCACAAAGGAACCGCCAATATACCACAAACACTGACGCGTCATATGAGCCACATCACATACAGACAAATACAATGAATATACTACTGCAATAGAGATACTACAATGAGTACCCATAGTGAATTTATTACTTATATTCGAACGCACCTCTCAAATGGTCATGCAACTTTTTATATAAATATATAACTCATAACATATATGTTTGAATTTTGTCATTTTTACCTACATCGCTCTTTCTCTCGCTATGTTCTCACTATCCACACATTCACTTGACAAATTGCACGCTAACGGCGAAGCTCCCAACGGCGCTGTCTGTGCGTCGCAAAGGGACGCAGCGACTATACGATTCCGCTGCGAGCTGGGAGCATCACGTGGCTGCTTTGGCCTCTGGCCTGGAGATGTGACTGATGAAATTATGCGAAGTAGCAAGCAGTCTTTCCGTGAGCGTTGGAGAATAGGGTACAGTCAGCCGCATCTGGAGTCTGGATCGGCTCGAAAGAACAGCCTTGCAGACAGCTATTGTAGCCCGAACTTCATAAATACCGGGAACGAATTCTTCAATTTCGGGTCTTTTCGGCATGTCTATACTCAGATCTGTTTTTGGCAATGCGGCACTGCGCCGATCTGCCGCCGCGCATTCCTTGCGAGCATTTTCCACGACTAAGGCCAACAGTAAGACGGCCGTCATGCTCATGAACATGGGCGGCCCCTCGAAGGTCGACCAGACATACGACTTCCTTCTGCGTCTTTTCAGCGACAAGGACCTCATTCCGCTCGGCCCGTTCCAGGACTTCACGGCAAAATTCATTGCTTTGCGTCGATACAAAACGATCGAGCACCATTACGAGGAGATCGGCGGCGGATCTCCGATCCTGAAGTACAGCGAGTTCCAGGCGAAGAAGGCCTGCGAGATCCTCGACCAGATCCACCCGTCCACTGCCCCGCACATCCCGTACGTCGCCTTCCGCTACGCCCATCCGTTGACAGACGAAACCTATAAAAAAATGCTCGATGACGGTATCACTCGAGCCATTGCATTCACACAGTACCCCCAGTACAGCTTCAGCACGACACGTAGCAACGTGAACGAGCTTGAGCGCGTTGCAAAACAGCTCGATCCGGAGAACCGCATCAACTGGTCGTACATTCTGCGCTGGCCCACTCACCCTGGCTTCATCAACACTGTGGCTAACCATGTGCAGACAGAACTCGAAAAATTCCCTGTAGAGACTCGTGACAAGGTAATGATCCTGTTCAGTGCACACTCGTTGCCGATGACGGTTGTGAACCGCGGTGATCCGTACGTTGCTGAAGTCGGTGCCAGTGCCTACGCTGTCATGCAGAAGCTGAACTTCTGCAATCCCTACCGTGTCACCTGGCAGTCGCAAGTCGGTCCGCAGCCGTGGCTCGGTGCACAGACCCAGAAGGCCATCCAAACGCTCGAGAAGCAGCCGGACTATGCCGGTGTCGTCGTTGTTCCCATTGCATTCACCTCCGATCACATCGAAACCCTGCATGAAGTTGACATTGAGATGAAGGAGGAGGTCCAGAAACCCGAGTTGTTGCGCCGATCCGAGTCTTTGAATGAGGATCCTCGCTTCATCCAGGCGCTGGCCGACATGGTGGTCGAGCACCTTGACAATGACGAAAACGCCCAGGTGGAAAGCGGCATGGCCGCAAAGCCCGTGTTCACTCCTTTGAAGTGAGTCCTACCAGAAAGTAGAAGAAACACACGGACACTTACTGACGCATTCCCCTGTTTTCGTGATGGAGGAAAAATGAAAAATAAAATAATGATACAGCTATCACACAGCTGTAATTACGTTGTATGTAAATAATAATTCAAAGTCATGTATCATTAACACATGTATCATAAACATGCATATACATGCTGCTCTGCTCTGGATCACACACACAAAATCATCAGGAACAGTTATTAACAGTGACGGACATAAGCACAAAGTTACTAATACGTGGCTACTAGCCGGAGTTATGTGCCAAGAGTTTTCGCTGCCAAAAGGTGGCGTTTGTGTGGAAAAGGGTGATTTCGGGGCCGTCCTGGGTATTTCTCTATTTTGCAATACAGACTGATGATTTAAACGTCGACTGCATTGCGGGGTGGAGAATCAATAAACAAGTAATCGACTGCATGATAAAGGCGCAGACTGCAGCCTGCGGAGGGCGAGGGTTAGTTTTCGTCAGACAGGACGCACCGTCATTGAGCGTACAGCAGCCATGTGCTCATGCGCCAATTGACACTCTGGGATTACTATCAGGGAACGGGTTTGGGCGATGAGTCAGCCCTTGATAGGCTTCTTATCTATTACCTGGGAGCGCGCTGATAAAGTAATTTCTTGCGGGAGATTAGTGATGGTCTGACCCATAAATTTTCAAGAAAAATTCCCGCGGTGGCCGGTCGCTCTCCGCCGAGCCATAACTTCGGAACAATTAATGCGCGGGAGAGCCAACTTATCCACCCCACCTAAGTAGAGATAAGATCAGACACAATTAGAGATGCATAAATACGAATTGGCCCGAAAACGGCGTAGATTCACGAGACCGCAATATATATTCTAAAAAACGACGAAACTGCCCTTAGAAGACCCTCATAAATTTTCCGCAGATAAGGATTTCGCTAGAAAAAAACAATAATTGTAGTTTGAGGCTTTGTATCTGAGGGGCCATGTGACCGCATCTAGACTCAGTGTCGATTATCACTTGCCAGAGCATTTTTTTTCCTCCATCTGCCCTAATCTCTACGCACCCTGCGCCCTAGGCATGCAGACTCCCAAAATTTCTTAGAAAGCACGTTCAAATTATTTATTAAACTTCAGATCTGCCCCATATTCGACACGGGAGATTTGCATCGCGAAGAAACCGTGACCAATGTCATCCTCCGATAGTCCGGCGAAGGCCGTTGAAGTTCAAGAAAAGGTAGGACCTTCACGGTCAAGTAGTGACCGCGAGGAAGGGAGCGTGATCGACGATGATCGCAGACATTCGCGCAACATTTTTCAGCGCTTTAACTACTACATGGAATACCTGGGTGGTGAGACCCAGGGAATCACCCGGATTCCCGAAGATCAGCGACATGACGACTCCTTCTGGGATACCGCCACAATGTGGGCCGGCGCTAATACGGTCATTGCCGCCTACGCTTTGGGCATGCTTGGTGTCACGACCTTCGGTCTCGGTATCCGGGACTCCATAGCCACGATCATCTGTTTCGCTCTGCTCGGATCGTTGCCTGTGGCCCTTCTTTCGACCTTTGGCCCGCCGACGGGTATGCGCCAAATGGTTTTGTCCCGATATTGGTTCGGTAGCATCGGTGCCCGAATCTGTGCGTTTTTGAACGCTATCACCTGTATTGGCTGGAGTTCCGTCAACACGGTGGCTGCTGTCAACACTTTGCATATGGTGAACTACCAGAACTACTCGATCCCGTACTGGGCCGGTATTTTTGTGATCGCCATGGTTTCCTGGGTTATTGCCCTGTTTGGATACAATTTCGTGCATTTGTACGAAAGATATGCGTGGATCCCGAATCTCTTGGTATTCTTTGTGATCTGCATCTGCTTGGGTCAGGATCATTTGATGGACTGGGGCACTCTGGATACCGGATCTGTTGAGGCCGGATCCGTGCTTTCATTTGGTGGCACCATCTACGGATTCGCCGCTGGATGGGGTCCCTATTCGTCCGACTATACTTGTTACAAGCCGAAGGATACCAGTAGATTGAAGGTGTTCCTGTACATTTGGATTTTTGCCGGTATCAGTTGTATCGGTCCGATGATCGTCGGTGCGTTCTCGGCGCAGCGTACTTTGACGTCACCGGCCTACAAAGAGTTCTACGACAAATACAGCACCGGTGGTCTTTTGTGGAAGATTTTGGTTGAGGACAAGCTCCACGGTTTTGGTCAGTTTTGCATGGTAATCTTGTCTTTGTCGACCATTGCGAACAACGTGCCAAATTTGTACACATTCTCTGTGTCTGCACAGGCCGTGCTGCCGTACTTCGACCGCATTCCGCAATACATCTGGGCCACGGTCATCACGGGTGCCTCTATTGGTATCAGTATTCCGGCTGCCGAGTCCTTCAGCGAGTACCTTGGTGACTTCATGGATATTATTGCCTACTGGATCTCGTTCTACTACGGTATTGTGCTTGCTGAGCATCTGTTTTTCCGTCGCAGCTACGACAACTACAATATCGATGCCTACGATTCGTTCGTGCGATTACCGTTCGGCCTGTCTGCCATTTTTGCAGGATGCTGTGGTGCTGCCGGCGCTGCTGTCGGTATGGCGCAGTCCTGGTGGATCGGCCCGATTGGTCGCAAGTTCGGCGGTTCGTTTGGCGGTGATATTGGTTTCGAGCTGTCGTTCGGCTTTGCATTTGTAGCTATTGTGCTGACGCGATGGCTAGAGCGATGGATTTACCCGGACGAGTCATACGTCTGGGGCACTGATAACGCCTGGTGGCGATTCCGCGTGTTCAACTTCAAGCATCTCGAGACTCCGCGGTGGGCATCGAAGATCGACACTCGCTACTGGTGGGCCCGAAAAACTGGCCAGCCCCTCCCTGGTGAGGGTGGCCCTGCCGAGGGTGCATACAAGCACGATGTGAGCAACTTCAAACCGCATTTCTCACGAAATCGCGGTATTGAGGACCAGCTTTAAGGACTTATAAAAGCCTCATAACAACAATTGGAGAAAAGTAGCGTCGATAGGAATTGAGCACTGTCGTCGGTTCCGACCCCTCTTATTTTATTAATTTTATTATATTATCTATTATCTATTATTATTATTATTTTTATAATAAAAAAAGTCTGAAATTATTTATGAAAAAATATATCTATTTCTTCTCTTCTTTCTCTTCTCGTGTACGATAATCACTCGTGTATAAATAGTAGTATAATGAACAAAATCCCAAAACTGATTGCTGAGCCACTTTACTGACGGAAAGAGCCATCTAGATACTCCTCGTATTCCAGTTCCGTGATGAACTCGGCCCACAGACCTTCAGGATACGCTGTAGCCTTGTAAGTGAACTCAGCAGCCTCATCGGAAATGATCTCGGGCTCGTATCTGCTCTGGTCGGCCAGTAGCTGTGCCTCACAGGTCTGCTCGAGAAGAATGAACAGGAACGCTGCCTCACCAACAGTGGTGCCGGCGGTCAGAAGACCGTGGTTCTGCAAGATCAAGTTTCGCTTATCGCCCAAAGCCTTCGCAATTGAAGAACCCTCTTCAAGCGACAGCACAACTCCACCGAAGTCCTTGTATACAGCCTGGTCCTTGTAGAAAATACAGGAGTCCTGGTTCAGCATCTGCACGGGCTTACCGAAGGCAGAATAGGCCTTTCCATGCACGGAATGCGTGTGACAGGCGGCAATCACATCAGGACGGGCCTTGTGAATTGCACCGTGGATCTGGAAACCTGCCTTGTTCACAGGCTTTCGGCTGCCACCAATGACATTACCCTCGTGGTCAACCAGCACCATATCGCTGGCCTTCAATGTACCGAAATGACGGCCCAAAGGGTTCAGCCAGAACTGATCAGGGTGTTCTGGGTCTCTAACGGAAATGTGGCCTGCCGAGCCAATGCCATATCCCTTACGAGCGAAGATACGGAACGCACCAGCCATTTCCTCGAGCATCCACTGACGTTTCTCAGCTACGGATTTGAACTCGGGGATCGATTTGGCAGTCTCAAACACCTCGGTGTTCTCCGTGTTCACACGTGTGTTTGTAGCCTTAGCCTGCTCAGGCTTGAGCTTGATAGATTGCGAATTGGAAGTCTCTGTCTGTGTAGCCATTTTAAATTTTTTGGTTTGTTTTAGCTAGTAAACGTCTCGACGCAAGTCTAGATTGAGGGTATATATATTTCGTACATAACCAACTGATAAGGGTAAGCCTTGAGGGGTCCCGTAATCAGCTGCTCAGCGAGATACTGATAGTCTAGCCGCCTTACCCCACTAAACGAACGCCTGAATGTCAGCAGCATTCTCGCTGCGACATCCTCGCGCATGTGACTGCATTGGCTGCTGATTTATCCGGGCACTGCAGCTACCGATATAGCAACTGACATCTCCAGTGTTTCCACGAAAACGGCCAGCTTTAAACCCAAAGAGCCGAGGTGCGACCGTTGCGGGAAAATCTTTTAGTTGCTGTCCTAAGATTCGTCGTTCCCACTCGAGAGGGTCATTGTTTTTCACAAATATTCTTCAAAAGAATTTAGAAAATTTTTAGCATTAGCGGTATGTTACCCCATAAAACGTATACAATTTGATTAGAGTTTTGTACATTTTAAATTGTGCTGATCGATGTTGGCTTAGATGTTGTATGTCTTGTTCGGCATACCGTTTGTGCAGCCAACTAATTACCGTGAGGGCCTAGGCAATTTAGCCTTCCCATCTGTCATCCTGTCTCCCACCCGTCTCCCTAGGCTTCGCACCCGGCTCTGACCTGCCTGGAAAATAAAAGTCAAGTGCGATGTTAGGGTCGGATCAGGAACTTCCCCAGAAATGTCAGTCGTAGTCACCGGCATTGGAGTGATCAGTCCTTTGGGGTGCGGTATCCGCACAGCATGGAAGAGCCTGCTCAATCGGGAATGTGGAATTGTTCATCTTGGCAAGGACTATGAAAATTTGCCCAGTCAAGTAGGCGGCCGTGTGCCCCGAGGTTCTGAAGAGGGTCAATGGGACCCGGCCCAGTGGATCAATCCCCAGGCCATTCGTCGTCTGCCCGAATTCGCCCAATTCGCTGTAGGAGCTGCAAAAATGGCTTTAGCGGACTCAGGATATACACCGAACGAAGAAGAGCTGCGCCGTAGCGGTGTAGCTGTGGGATCAGGAATCGGTGGAATTGATGCTGCATACGACAATAGTGTTGCGTACTCTCAAGGTGGATACCGAAAAGTCTCTCCATTATTTGTGCCAAATCTCCTCGCTAACATGGCTGCTGGCCATGTCAGTATGATCACTGGCTTCCGAGGCCCAAATCATTGTGTATCCACGGCGTGCACTACGGGTGCGCATGCCATTGGTGACGCAGCAAACATGATCCGGTTAGGAATGGCCGATGTCATGCTTGCTGGTAGCACTGAAGCTGCTATCCACCCTCTGGCAGTTGCTGGTTTTGCCCGAGCGAAGTCACTAGCCACTAAATATAACGATACACCCGAACATGCAAGCCGTCCATTCGATGCGGATCGTGACGGGTTTGTGATTGGAGAAGGTGCTGCTGTGTTCTTGCTCGAGTCCGAGGAACACGCTCGTAAGCGCAACGCACCTAACGTATACGCTAAAGTCAGTGGCTACGGCATGTCGGGCGATGCGCATCACATTACAGCCCCTCACAGCGATGGCCGTGGTGCTATTGACTGCATGAGAATGGCGCTGGATCAGGCTAATGGCGTTGATCCGAACGAAGTGGGGTACGTCAATGCGCACGCTACATCTACGCCAATTGGCGATGTCATTGAAGCGCGAGCAATTTCACATGCGCTGAACCGCGATCCGTCAACGATTGCAGTGTCGTCCACAAAGGGAGCCACTGGCCATCTTCTTGGAGCAGCAGGATCGCTGGAAGCTGCGTTCACAGTGATGGCACTCAAAGACCAGATTCTTCCTCCCGGACTCAACCTCAACGCGCCAGCCACCGACGAGAAATTGGACTTTGTGACCGAAGCGCGCAAGGTGAACGGCAACCTCAAATATGCGATGTCGAACAGTTTTGGATTTGGAGGCACCAATGCATCTCTCTTATTCGAACGTGCATAACGGTGCTAGGGTTCACGCACACGATGCAGAAAATGGGTCACATGATAGTCATGAGCTTTTTTTCCTTGAGTAGCCTTGGGAGTTTGCACCCTTATAAAATTATATATATATAAAGCGACAAACCTGTTGGCCTGTTTGGAAGTGCACACGAACAAAATAAGGGTAAGGAGCGATAGTACCTGAATCCAAAGCAGACACGGCTGCGCACTGACTCTTTAATTAGACGGCAGCGATATTAATACAAACGAGGTTTCCATTTAATTTTTCTCTAGAAGAAAAACTGAAAACTTCGGGACAATCACCATGACAGAAGACACGAATGTCCAATTTGACCGGAACATTAAGACGCAGTTCCCAGTGGCACGGATCAAGCGGCTTATGCAATCGGACGAAGACGTCGGCAAAGTCGCGCAGACGACGCCTGTTGTCGTGGCCAAGGCATTAGAACTATTCATGATCCAGCTCGTGGACGCGAGTTGTGAGCGAGCGAAAGAGAAGCACGCGAAACGCGTCGGCGTGCCGCATTTGTACCGAGCCGTGATGGAGGAAGAGAAGTTCGACTTTTTACGGGATGTGATGGCGAAGTACGAGAGCCAGGCGACCGAGACGAAGAAATCGCGTGGACACAAGTCGGAGTGATCGCTGTTTCCGACCTATTTATGATCTTAATGTAAACACATACGATGAATATGCATGCATACCCGGTTTGATCTCCCGGCCACTATTACCGAGCAAAGGAAAGAAAAAAAAATATTTATTTACAGGCTACGGCCCCAGAGACAATATACACTTTTAGTTACGTGTACTATTTATTGAATTTTGTATAGAGGCTATTCAGAGACGGCTTGGTGAACATTTGGTGGTCATTTAGTGACCATTTGGAGACCGTTTCGTGCATTTCGTTAACTTTGGGCCGTTTAATAAGTGCTTTGCAGTGACCAAAAATTGGGCATGATTTTACGTGGTTTAACAGCGCGCATATTCTTGGCTTGCAGACGGCCTACGGAGAATTCTCGAGTCCGCGCCGTTCTGGCCCTCGTCCTTGTGATGACACACATATGATCATATTAGCAGTCGTCCGCATGCATGGTGCTGCGGGAAAGTAGGCAGATACACACAACAACACATCGCCTCGACGCATGCGTGGGGCCGCATCGGTGGGTGGGCCCGCATAAGCGGAGGCCCGCACCGCGACTCCCCAACGCTTATCACGCAGCCCGTGCCCCGGCATATGATTGTCAGGGCAGGCCGTGAGTCTTAAAGCAGCATGTGAGAGTGGGGGGAAGGAAAAACACAAACCACAACTCTATCAGCAGCGCAGACCCGCGTGCCCCGAATTAGACTTTGTGCACAGTTCCACCCCAAGCCGCAGCGGCGTGAATTGCAGGAAAAAATAGGCTGGACCGCGTGCGTGTGCCATACTCTGCTCGCACCCCGCCTGCATCTCCCGACGTCCCCGGTTATGACCAATGTCTTTCACGGCACGACCCCTCTTCGCTCCACGGGACTCATGAGAGGCTGCAGCGGCCGACTCACGCCGGCGCGTGCCACGCACACGCTGGCCTCTGCCCTCAGTTTCTGTGCGAAGGGCTCGATTGCAAACAAAAACAAAAATTTCGGCGAAGACAGCGCCATTATTAAAACATGGATCACGCCCGGCCCCTGCCAGGGATCGGCCCTCCTCGGCGTAGCTGACGGCGTTGGTGGCTGGAGACGCCATGGCGTCGACCCTTCCCACCTGAGTCGAGGCATTTTGCAAGGAATTGCACAATTGTTCCGCAAAACCGAGTCGGAAGGGGGCAAGGCCACGGATTTGGAGCCCCAGAAGTGCTTGAAGCAGTCGTTCACTGAGCTCGTCAAGGACCGCGATCAGTACGCCGGCGGCACGACCGTGTGCTGTGGGTTCTTCCATCCGTCCACAGTAACTCTAGACCTCATCAACATCGGTGATTCCGGCGCCATGCTGTTTAGGGACGGGAAATGCATCAACCGGACGATGCCCGACATCGAAGGCATGACACCGCGGCAGCTCACGATCTTGCCCTCGCGCATGCGCAAGTTCCGGGACGTGCTCGAGCCGAAACCCGAGGTACAGACGAGCACCGTGGCCCTGCATTGGCAGCTCAAGCCGAACGACGTACTGGTGATGGCCACGGACGGGTTCTATGACAATGTGCCGTTCGAGGAGACGCGGAAAATTATCGAGCACACTCTGCCGGCCGTAGGCGCGATTGGACCGAAAACACCGCAGCGCATTGCCGACAACCTCATGGAGCGCGCATACTACAACTCGCTGGACCCGGACTTTGCCAGCCCGTTTGCGCTGCGCTGTCTCAAGGACCCGAACGGGCTCGACTACTGGGGCGGGAAGCCGGACGACATATCCGTGCTCGTGAGCGTGGTCGTGCAGCAGAAGGAGAAGCTGACGAACAAGCTGTGACGTCACCACGTTGATGGAGACCACGTTGATGGAGATCACACTCATGGAGTATGGTTCACGAAGACTTGCATGACTTCAGATACTCGAGCTATTTGAATGAACAATAAATATATTATAACACGCATTATTTACGACTACTATTTGCAGCGTAGTGAATTCCCAATAATTGACTGCTCGTCAATTGAGACGATTACAGTTGGGCTTGATTACATGCATGAGTTCAGACGCTCGGTTGAATCAAGACCAAATCACAGCCAATGACGTACCACATATAACGCGGTGCGGCACTTGTAAGAACGCCAAGACTTTTAATGAAATTTCCCGGCCCATTGCATTTGACTTGGCTACTCGACTTTCATAACTTTATACTCTCCCATTAAAAGAACACTAAACCAAAACATATATACCATACACAACTAGATCCCGCAATTAACTGCAGTCTCAGACATTATTTGTTTGGTTTGCCTGTTGACCGCTTCTATTTATATCACGTTCGCCTCGAGGTTTCTAATGCACTGCCAGACGCGCGATGACAAGTGCTCCTTGCCCTCAGCTCAAAACCTCCTGGGAACCCTATCTCATAAGTCCCTTCCTTATTCACCCCCCACATCGAGACGCTCTGACTAGCGAGCGTTCGTTTGAAACCACTCGGGAGCTTCCCTCTCGAAATTTATCTACATAAGTAAACACAAAAAAAAAGATTATGATCCTACCGGATGATCAGGTTACTTATGGAACCCCGAATCATCCCGACGAATTCGAGATGGAGTCAATCCACTCGTCGCCAGACGTCCGGCCTCAGCCAACTGCAACACTGCAGATTCCAAATCTCCGGCTCGACACCTCAAACCTCGACCCCCACGACAGTGCCATAGACGACAGCGACGTCGCCGACGAGCCGCCTAAATCGGCGATTCTCGGCCTCGCGAAGGGCGACAATTTGAAAATCGACAATTGGCTTCCGGCTCAGGCCCAGGATGAGCGAGACAAACGCAGTCCGATATCGCCGTCCCGCAGCTTGCATCGGTCACCACGCTCGTCTCACTCCCGCCGATCCTCGGTGTCCATCCAGATGAGCCCGAAAAAGGGTATTTTGCGCCGAAATTCGGCAAATTCGAGCCCAACGCAGCTCTCGCCTGATCTCGGGCCCACAGAAACGAGTCCACCGCGCAGCTTGCATCCGCTCGACCTTCAGTCCGCAGACTCCGTGAAATCGAGCTCATCAACCGCCGCGCTGCCCCAGATTACGGTCGAGAAGTCGTTCCAAAACACAGGCACCGAAACACCACTCAAAGTGAGGCATCCCAGTGGCAGCACAACCTCGCACGGCAGTCCTCGGCCCGTCCGCTCGGACAATGGGTTGTTGGACGTCACTGACAACCGCAGCATCTATGCTACGAGCACGGGTTCGAGTTCGACGCTGCCTATGAGGGAACCGTTTGGAGGATCCGATCGGGTCCGGCACCGATTCACATCAGCCACTGCACACAAATCGCCGCAGAAGCAGAACACGAAGCTCGAGAACCACAATCTGAGCTTGAGCGGTGCAGCATTCCTCACGCAGCACGACATTCTCGACACCGAGCTGAACCCGCAGGGGTCCGACTATACTGAAGATGAGGACGATAACCCATTTGGTGACGCTGACGACACGTCCATGCTGCTGAAGGACGACCAGACCGAAGTGCAGAGCACAATCTCAACATCAGAGCCGCTGGGCCGGTCCCTCTTTTTGTTCACCACGTCAAACCCATTGCGTCGGTTTGTGTTCAGGTTCATTTCGTCTCGCTTGATCACGTACATTGAATGTCTGCTGACATTAGTTCAGATCGTTGGTCTGTGTGTGGAACTACGCAAGCCGTTTGAGGAAGATAATGACCTTCCGGTGGTACTTGACGGCCCATACGACTATCTGTTTATGCCACTTTACAGTATATACACGTTTTTCTTCGTATGTCGCGCCATCGCGTTTGGCGTGGTCACGAACGAGTACCTCACGAAGCCCGAGCTGAAGCGGCATCTGAACTGGGGACTGCGGGCACTCCTGAACGTCATTACATTCGGTTCTGTGAAGGAACCGACTTCCAAAAAATCATGGCACGATCCTTTATCGCACTACAACTGCGTGCTGCGAAGCAGCTGGGGCCGTGTCGAATTTCTGTCTCTCATTTTCTACTGGTGCTTCGTGGGATTGAGCCAGAACTCTAGCATTAACTCTTTAGAACTCATTATTGCAGGCCTGGGGCACCTGCGCATCTTACGGATGCTCGATTACATATTGTATACGCGGTTCGTGCTGCGCGTGCTCAAACGCGCCATCCCTCTGCTACAAAACGTCCTCATCTTCATTGCATTTTTCCTATTCATCTGGGGAATTATCGGCGTGCTGAGTTTCAATGGATCGTTGCGCCGCGTCTGCATCTATGGCGATCTCATTACTAGTCAAAACTGCGGAGGCTGGTATGACCCGGATACTTTGGAGGTCATGCCGTACATGTTGCTGGACAGTGCACGCGGAACGTTTCAGAACCAGAAAACTATTAAGGGGTTCACATGTCCAGTGGGTAGCAAATGCGTGGAGCTCCGAGCATTCCCACCGTACGGATCGTTTGCGGAAATGGCTAATATGAGTTTTGACAATATCTTCAATTCGTTAGAGATCGTGTTTATCATGATGTCTACAAACGGCTTCACTGACATTATGTATGACATTATCGACAGTGAGAACCTTGCGAGCTCGCTCTTCTTCATCAGCGGTGTTCTCATTCTTGGAATCTGGCTGATGAACCTGTTGGTAGCCGTAATGGTCAGCAGCTACGGTGCTATCAAGGAAAACTTCTTGTATGCGTCTGAGGCAAAGGACCCGATTGTGGCTTTCATCAAGCGTATTTTGCGGAAAATCATTGTCCCCAAAGAACTGCGTGCTACTGATATCGAAGTTCAGAAGTCTGTACAAGATCAGCGTGAGCATGGAAAATGGATTCTTGATAGTACAATCTGGGGGAAACGGTACACGATGCTGAGTCCTCTCATATCCATTCTTACTCTTGTGGATCTCATTGTTCAAGCTGCGAAAACACCGCCGGACATGGGACTCTTTTGGTGGGAAGTCTGTCTAGCGGCAATCTTTGGTGTAGATGTCCTTATAAGGTTCTTTGTTTACTTGCCTTATTGGCGTCATTTCTTTTTCAGTTTCACCAACATATTGGACGTTATTCTCGCCGTGGCAAATTGCGTCATTCTCGTGTTTCATAACGATCTCGAATTGTATAATTGGCTGACCGTGTTTCAATTACTCCGCATTCACAAAATGGTGGCGTCTCTGAAGTACTCACGCATTTTCTGGATTCAGGTATTCGGCAATATCAAGGCTCTGATTAGTTTGACGGCGTTTTTCTTCTCAACGACTCTTTTGTGCGCTCTGATTGCCACCAAGATGCTGAGAGGACAATTCCCGATCGAGTCCGATGATGGATTGAATGTGAGCTCTTTCTACGATCTCGCTGCTGGGTACATTAGCATGCAACAGATAGCCTCCACAGAAAATTGGACAGACATTCTATTTTGGGTCACGGAAAACGTTTCGCGACCCGGGAATAACGTCGTTGGTTTAGCATGTATGGGAATTCTTCTTTGTGGATGGCTGTTCTTTGCGAACTTCCTGGTTTTCAACCTTTTCTTGGGTATCATGTCCGAGAGCTTGCACGGTGCGATTGTCAACAAACGTGAAGAACAAGTCCGTCAATTCGCAGAGGAGCTACGTGAAAAAAGCATGAATCCAAGCGGACCACGATTTGGGAACTTGCTGAATAGTTTGGGTTATCAGGAAGATGTGGATGGCGATGATGAACGTCCTGTCACCATGAAAGATAAACTTCTGGCCATAGTAATGAGCTGGATTTATCCGAATCCTGATGGCCCAGTTGTATTCAGGCCGATGCGTGCCCATATGGAGCGTAAACTGGTAATCGAGTTTTTAGAATCGCATGGGGATTTAGAGATGTTCTCGGGCGGCAAGATCATGTCTGGCAAAACTTTCTTGAATCTACAAGCTGACCGTCATTCGTCCGGATTTGGCACTTGGACAAAGCTTCCAATTTATCACACGCTGAAAAAGGCGCTATTCACTGTATATGGATGGCTGCATAACTATCCCAATGATTACAGAGAATTTTTGTACGAACGGTTTGAGAAAAAAATTCCTCGTGATGGCACCGACTCCAAAACTGCCTATGTCGAAGAGATGTTCGACTATAACACTCATCATCTGGCTGCTCTTGACGAGTACTGTGCGACGCATCCAAACTTTGATAAGTCTTTGATGCTGTTCGATGTTACAAGCAAGATCAGGCAGTTTTGTCAGAGGCTTTTTGTATCCAGCGCCGGCGCGCGAAGGTCTAAGGTGTATCCAAAAAATGCAGTTGGTTTTTACGTTCGCGTGTTCTTCTTTCTCGCTACTGTGTCTATTGTCGTGCAGACCTGCATAAATACTCCACTGGAGACTCTCAAAGATTCGGATATGACAACTTGGACATACGCGAGAACTATTGATATTGTATACGGAATCATTTTCACAGTGGAGTTTCTGGGTAAAGTGATCGCCGATGGATTCCATTACACACCCAATGCCTATACACGCAGCATGTGGAACTGTTTGGACTTCATTGTTCTCATCTCTATCTGGATGACCTTTATTAATGATCTTCTGTCCGGCGGACTGTCGCGATATTTGCGTGCGTTGCTGGCGTTGCGTGCCCTACGTCTGATTTCCTTCTTTAAACAGTCAGAACTTATGTTGAAGTCAGTATTCACCTACGGTTTTCGGAACATCATGGGTGCCTGTTTGATTGCTTTGTCAATTGTGATCCCTTATGCTGTTTGGGGAAAGAATATTTTCCATGATAGACTCAATTCGTGCAATGATGATTCCATGAACTATCTCTCCAGTTGCACTGGTGAATATGTAGCCACGGTGTTTGATAACTTCGAGATGTTAGCACCTAGAGTAGTCCAAGGCGATTATTTTAGCTTTGACAACTTCTGGGAAGCACTTCTCATTCAGTTCGGCGTGCTCTCATTGGAAGGCTGGACCGACGTGCTCGAAGCCGTGACTTCCATTACTGGACCGGATCAACAACCCGATACCTACGCTAGCAAGGGTAATGCAGCATTTCCCATTCTTTATAACTATATCGGTGCAGTTTTGATCATGAGTATGTTGGTTGCAGTTATCATCCGAAATTACTCTCTCACAATGGGTACAGCGTTTTTGACGGAGGAACAATTGTCTTGGATTGATGTTAAGCGTACATTGAGAATGGTCACCCCAACTCCGAAGCCACCATCTTATCCTTACGGCAGCTTGCGATTTCGTCTACTGCAGGTGGTTCCTACTTGGATTACTTCAATTGAAATTTGGACGCTTTTGCTGGTCACTGCCGAGTTGACTGCCTATTTCTATCCTCTAAAGAACTCGCTACAGAGCATATATTACTTGATTTTGCTCGCATGCAGTGTTCTGCTTCTATGTCTGTCAGTGTTAAAGCTCATTGTTCTCAAACCCACGCTGTTCTTCCATAACTTATGGAATCCATTTGGTCTTGTGGTGTGTCTGTTGGTCGTCATTCTGAGCATAGTTGATTTGATGCTGCCCGATGCACATAGTAGTGGTGCGCTTGGTGTTAGTCGAGCTGCATTTATCTGCTTGCTTCTATTATGGATTCCGCGCATCAAACGGCTTTATCAGTTCTACTCTATCGGAACAGCCGCTATTTCTGAAATAGGTATGTTGCTTTTCGCTTGGTTCATTCTGTACATCACTTATGCGATTGCACTCAATCAGTCATTTGGACTGACCAAACTTGGCCCTGAAAGTAGTTGGTCACGAAACTTCCGCACGATTCCAAAAGCGCTCATTGCGCTATTTACTATGAGTTGTGGAGAAGGCTGGAACGAATTCCTCAAAGATTTCACAATTTCCAAACCGTACTGTCTTGACAATTCGAAGTATTCTGAATGTGGAATCTCCGGATTTGCATATTTCTTATTTATCACGTGGAACTTGCTGTCCATGTACGTATTCGCGAATCTTTTCATTTCCTTGGTTTGCGAAGCTTGCTGGTATGTATATCGCAGCGGGCCTGTGAATATCCGTGAAGCAGACATTCTAAGCTTGTTAGATAGCTGGCAACACTTTGATCCCGAGGGAACTGGATTCATCCGAACCAATGACATCTACAAGTTCTTGCGCAAATCGCAGGGTTATTTTTCACTCAGTATCTTCAGCCAGGATTCGCGGTATAGTGTTCCTCAGATTCTTGAGTGTACTCAAAATAGTGTCCAAGCAGTTGCCGACCCATATTACGTTGATATGGACGCGATTCAAGCGTATTTAGCAGATATGCCCGTACAACTATATCGAGATAAGCGAAGCGTCGTTGAACTTTTTGTTGCACATGCCCAATCGCAGGCCGATCGGATTCCAGGTGGTAAAGGCATCAGATTCTCGAAGCTCGTTCTCATGTTCCCTCTATACCAAGACATGAATCCCGAGTCGACGCTGTCACTCAAAGAATTCTTACTGTTGAAAGTTCAACTTCACGAAGCGCGCGTCATGGTGGCAGCGGAGTTCATTGCACGAACATGGCGGCTAAAGCGCACGAAATTTCTTAACTTGACTGATGAGACCCCAGGCCTTGGCTATGACCATACCGGTAACAAGCCTGATGAAGCCGTCTACTGGGTTTCCTAAGCGCGGTTTCTTGACCAAGCCATCATCATGTGCTAGGAACAAAATATTTATTAACATTCATTGCATATATATTTATATCTATTTACACGTTGCCCTGACTTCATATAAATTCATGACAATAATGCCAGCTCATGAGCCGTAGCTTGACTCAAAGCTGACCTGGTTTGACGAATGACAGAGGAAATGCAGAGATGCGAAGAGAACGAAGGGCCCTTCATGTTACTTGCGCTTTTTCGGATCAGCAGCCTTCTTTTCCTTGGCCTTCTTGGGTGCACCCTTTCCTTTGCGTTTTTTATACTCCACACGCTCCAATCTATACTCCTCATCCGGATCATAGCAATGCCAATCCTCGAACATTTTATTGAGCTGCTTCGGCTTGGGCACATCTTTCAAGCTCGGATAGTAGTAGTCTTTGAGCAGTTCGCCCTTCAGTGGTTCACGAAGAACCTTGGCCCCTATTCTCTTATTCTCAGGATTAAATGTCTTGTTGAACACCCAGCATCGCAGCTTGTACAGATCGCGCAAGCGAGCGGCGGTGCTCATTTTAGCTGTGGGCAGTTTTATTGAATGAGGTGGTGTGCTGAAATGTAGGATCTGAAATATCACAAAACCCGACATTCCACAGAATCATGAGTAAGCAGAATTTAGCTGGGATTAAAGGTGTTAGGCTGGCATAGATGGAAAAACAAGGCGATTTGTTTAAAAAAAAAAATAAATTATCATTTAATTGGTTGTTAATGATTTAAAACAACAAATTCAAAATTCATTCGTGATGGCTGTGACGGATTACTACGGTGCTTATGATTCTTCCTATTTCATTGTATAAGGATTTGTATGGGTGGATAAAGGGGAGTAAGTGATTTGCAGTACCAGTGCCTTTATGTCCGACACATACACGCACACACGCACACGCACAAACCACTCTCCTCCACTTAAGTTCTGACAAAGCACGATCACAGGCACAACGGACATCGAGTGCTGCAGGGAACCCTCCTTCCCAATAAATAACGCGCGGATCACGCTGGATCAAGGCTGGTTTTCCCGTAACGGCTATTGTTTGAAAGATGCGATTCGAATTTTTGGATGACCCCGGCGTCAAAATCCGGAATGCTGCTCGCCGAAAATTCGATGCTCCATCGGAAATCGATCAGATGAAGGCCGAAACGTCGAAGGGTGATTCAATTGTGCAGAAGTGGTCAGTGGTTTTCGAGAAACTATGGTATGTAGGGCACATCGCTGTGATGACGCTGTCTATCATTAGCATACTTACATGTCTATCTCGACAGGTATTGAAACCGCTCCCGCGTCTACTTTACCGTGCGACTTTTGTGTGCATCGTTTTCACATATTCCGTAAGCTTGCTCCAGAACTTGAACGGTGCAACTCCTGGGTTTTACGCATTGCTTCCCCTTGAAACATTCCAATGCATCATCATGGCGGCCCTTTGGACGGTCACTACACCGCATACTATCAAACTCATTTCATTCTCACTGTACTCACTTCTTCATGTAGCAGATGCAGCGAGCTCTCATCATGAGGGATCGAAGTCTCGTCGGAAGATCGCTGACAAGCTCAGCGACAATCTTGCTCCATCGGTTATCGATATATGTGGGTACCTAGATATGTGGTTACTGGTTGAGTTGTTGAGAGATTGCATATTAATTCGCTCGGGTGCCGTGATCTCGCTGATTGTGTTTGGCTTTTTCTACCGCGTGAAACTCATGTCGTCTCCTGCCACAATGGATGCCTTCATGAACGTATATCATCACATTGACCGATACATGGTAGATGAGAAAACACACAAGCGGCTTCGCGAGCTATGGATTCGATTCCGTAACAAGGTCGAGCCCCAGGGTGTCAATCACTCCGATTTGTATCAGAAAGATACCGACGATGCTATTGAGATGGCCAATATTTATAATTCTTTAAGCAAGGTGAATGCCTAGAGAGACACATGTAGACTTCTACGATCTATTTTAAATTTCTAATAGCTTCAGTTGCTTAGCCACTACCAGAGTCCGCTTTTTTGACGCTATTTTCAATTTCAAGAACTTTGCTCTTCCATCCTGGGAAGGCAGTGCTTCCTTCAATTCTGCCGGGGGAGTCACCGTGTTTTGTAAGGGCTTCTGTAGCATCCTTAGCGTACAGTTGCAACCGAGCACGAGATCTCGCATCTGTTTTGAAGTCGACACCAGATTTGAGAAGCGCATCCAGGGCATCGACATATGATTTAAGGCCCGCTGCGTAGTTCTGTGACCAAATGAAGATCTGAGCGCTCAAACGAAGCAGCATGGGATCATCATTTGCAATAACACTAGCCAGCTTGACCGTGAAGAGATGTACGACAAATTTCTGCATACCTTCTCCGGTGTACGGCTGTTTGATGTAGAAGTTCACCAACCGCGGGAAAATGCTGCTGATCTTGGCAATGTAAGTGATCGCGCCCTTATCGATAGCATCACATAGTTTGATGAGGCCCACAACCGCCTCGTCCCACTTATTGAGCTGCGCACTTAATGAAATGTAGTTAGACAATGTCGGCAGGTTCGGCTCTGCATTCTGGTTGACACGAATGGCCTGTTTCAGAGCGTGGTGTGCTGGTTCTGGCTGGTTCGATTGTACGAACGCTGTAGCGAGATTCGACCAGTTTCCGGCATCATCATCGTTGATCGCCAGGGCACGCTTCAAGTAGCCGCTGGCCTCTTCCCATTTATGGGAGGACAGCGAGGCTCTGCTGGCCAAGAGCAAAGCGTCGTAGTTCGTAGGTGCCTTCACGAGCAGCTCGTTCAGATGCTGAAGGGCTGTGTTTGCATCGTTTTCCGACAGAGCGACGGCAGCGAGGCGGAGCTTCGCCTTGGGCTCGTTGAACTCGTCCCACGCCTGTGTCCACAGCTTCGCGTCGGCACTGAGATCGGCCATGAGCATCAGTGCTTGGCCCGTCATCGGCGTGATCGTCTCCAACACCTCGAGGGCTTCGTCGACTTTCTCCACGGCAGCGAGCGACACGGCGAGATCAAACTTCATGCCCAAACGGCGATAAATGGGGATGGCGTTGCCGAAGTCGGACATGGCCACTAACCGACGAGCCGCGTTCTCGTCCACGGTCCGCCACGAGAGCACTGGGAGCTTGTGGAAATGTCTGAGGGATGCGGATCGGACGTCTTCGGACTGGTTCTGGTTCGCCATGCTGATTTTCAGCAACTGCACGGCGCCGCGCTCGAGCTCCTCGATATCGTTCATTTCCAGAATGCTGCGATAGAAGAGCGCCTGCTTTTGAATGTCGAGCTCGAGTTTGCCGAGATTCGAGCTCTCGGTGATGCGGCGGATGTAGGGAAGCACCTGTTCGTTCACGACGGCCTTGGCCGAAGCGTTCGTTTGCAGGTGATGCACGGCTCGGAGAAGCAGCAATGTGCACTCCGTGTTTGTTAGCGGAGACGTGCTCAGATCGGCGTCCCGTTCGGAAATGTATTGTGCTGCCGCGAACCGTTCATCGGTGCTGTTCTGGAGCCCGACATTTTCTATAGAGGTTGAGGACGGCAGATCTGTGCCGCCGTTGGTGGATTTCACCAAACAGCTGAGTCGCCGCGTGGGTTTTGTTTGGTGCGGCCCGAGCTTGACTTCGACGCCCGCAATTTCCGGCTGGAAATTTATGGAGGTCTCGGCCTTCTCGATGTACGACAGCAGAAGATCGGACTCCTCGAACGCCGCGGCGGCGCGTGCGGCCTCGATGAGGGAGGCGGCCTCGCCATCTTTGGCCAGGTCCGCATACGTGCTCAAGGCGCCATTTTTCTCTGCGTCCGTGCAATCGCCGTAGAGGGCCCGCTTGACGACGATCGCGCGCGCGTGCGCACGCGGCTCATTTTCTAAGGATTTAATAATTGACTCTAAATTTTCATTATTATGCTGCGAGGGATCAATGAACTCGGCGATCACGAACTCGGCGAGTTTTTTGATCGGATCGCTCATCTGCAGATGTACACACCCCGGTTTGGGAAGTAAATAAATTTATTTCGCCGCCATGTCGAGCATAGCAGTAGTGCGTAATGTGTGTGCGTAATGTGTGTGCGTATACAGTGTATGGTGTATGGGTATATGCAGCAGCTGATCTGAAAAAAAAAGCGATCTCACCTGATGCGTAATAAGTGTGGATGTGCATACGGCAGTGCATGCGCGCACGCAGCACACCACTGTTTCTGATGTGTAATGAGCAATATCTGATTGATGAGGGTCACGCCGGCCGGCTGCTGCGATCGATCATGCCCCGAGTAAGAATGCTAAAATAAAAACGAAGGACAGAATCTGCGTCTCAAGGGTTCCGGCGAAACCTCAATCTATATGTGTGCTCGCAAGCTTATCTATCGAAAATGCAGCGAATCTAGACTGACGCCGCCCGAATAATTATGTATGTTGTGCGGCTCTTCCCACTCCCTAATGGACTGGCGGCCTCAAAGATAAGCGATAAGTATGTAAGAGGAAAAAAACGTGGGTCCGATCTGTGGTCTCCAGTGGCCTCTCCCCCCCACAGATGCATGAAATGGCCCGACCCAGATCACCTCCTATCCCTCCTATCCCATAGTGTCCCAACCCACCTATCCCATAGTATGTCCCAGCTGCCTAGCTGCACTAGGCAGTACTTGTCGCTATCACCCCCACCCATATGAACACCAGATGAAAAATTTCCAACAAGGGTTAAGTGTTTTTCTCCCAGCAGGACCAGCCATTGAGGAAAAAAATTACCTAAGCCACGTGCATGGGGCGGTCCACACACCCTGCGGCACCCGTACCTTTTTAGCAGCGGATCTCCAGCGGCAGCGAAAAATCTTACAACTTTTCCATCCGCAATTGTCTCACAACTAAATGGGCTGAGCATCTGCAACTGATGCAACATGAAGGAACAAAAGGACTCCTCCAGTAAGAAGACCTCTCCGCTCGAGGCGGCGCGCCGGCGCCGCAGAGAGAGCCGGGCCTCCGTGTCGTCGAAACGCTCCGTCGTGTCGAACGAGTCCGAGGCCTCCGGCCGCTCGCGCGGCTTCGGCCGGCCGCGCGGCATGTCGTTCATGAGCACGTACTCGAACGCCGTCAGCGACGGCTCGAACGGCTCCGTCGAGACGAACGCGCTGTCCCGCAAGACGTCGCACGCCGACGACAGCGATGCGTCGAACTCGAACTCGAGCCTCGGCGAGACGGACCAGGACGTCTGGTTCCCGAACGACGCCCAGGGCAACGGCGACATCAACGTCGAGGAGCTCGACCAGCTGCTGAACCTCAGCGACGACAGCAGCAGCCCGCACGCGAGCCGCCGCTCCGTGCACCGCCGCAACAGCGCCGCGACCTACGGCGGCAGCCAGTATGCGGGCAGTCACTACGGCGGCAGTCACTATGCGGCGCCGCCGGGGCCGCCGCCGGCCATCAATGCGGACGAAGAGTTCGACGCCGACCACGAAGACGTCGCCGAGATCAACGAGATCAACGAGCCCATCTCGCCGCGCACGAGCCCGCATGTGCAGTACGCGGCCGCGAGCGCGGACGCACGCAAGTCGGCGTCGTCTTCGTCGCTGCGCCCGGAAAACTTCCGCCCGACGCCGATCGCCGCGAGCGGCAGCGACGGCAAGCAGTTCGTGCAGTACGAACCGCGGATTGCCCTGAGCCCGAAGCGGTTCTCGACGTCCGAGTTCAGCCACCGCGGATCTGTGCACGAGCATCGGGGGTCCATGCACGAGCATCGTGGTGAACACCGCAACAGCACGAGCGGCGATGCAGTTCCCCCCCAGGAGAGCCCGTCCACAGGGTCTTCGGACAACGTGGACACCGAGAAGAAGGGCTGCGATGAAACGGTGACGACGACGCGCATCGGCGAGCACATCGGGCTGCCGCGGTCGAAGGCCGAGGGCGCCGGGCTCGGCGAGGTCACGAACGGCGAGCAGCAGTCACAGCGGTTCAGCTTCTACGCGACGGGCCTCGACAACACGATCCACGCGCCGGATCTCGCGTCGCTTGTGGGCGAGTCGGACTCGTTCAGCACGCTGCTGAACCCGGCGAACGGCGCGTGGTTCCTCGACTGCTTCCGGCCGACGGACGTCGAGATGAAGGCGCTGTCGCGCGCGTTCGGCATCCACCCGCTCACGACCGAGGACATTCTGACGGGCGACGCGCGCGAGAAGTACGAGCAGTTCAAGAACTACTACTTGGTCGTGTACCACACGTTCGAGAACGACAAAGAGGACCCGAAGTACATGGAGACCATCAACTTCTACGTGCTCGTGTTCAAGGAGGGCGTCATCAGCTTCCACTTCGAGCCCGTCAGCCACTGCCGCAACGTGCGCCGCCGCATGCGGCAGCTGCGCGACTACGTCGACATCACGCCGGACTGGATTGCGTACGCGCTGATCGACGACATCACGGACTCGTTCGCTCCAGAGATCATGGCCGTCGAGAAGGAGGCCGACTTCGTCGAGGAGGCCGTGTACCTCGACGAGAACGCCGAGATCGAGATGCACGAGCTGCTGCGTCGCCTCGGCGAGGGCCGTAAGCTCACGATGCACCTGCTGCGCATGCTCGGCGGAAAGTCCGACGTCGTGCGCGGCTTCGCGAAGCGCTGCAACGAGCAGCACAGCATGCCCGCCAGCGAGATGAGCCTTTACCTCGGCGACATCCTCGACCACATCCTGACGATGTCGCAGAACCTGAACTCGTACGAAAAGATCTTTAGCAAGACGCATTTCAACTATATGGGCTTGCTGCAGATGGAGTTCGTCGACTCCAGTAACCGAATGACCGCCGTTTTGGGTAAGATCACCATGCTGGGTTCCATACTCTTGCCCATGAACCTCATCACGGGCCTGTTCGGCATGAACGTCGACGTGCCGGGACAGGGCGTGCCGAACCTGCGCTGGTTCTTTGGTATTTTGGCCTTGATCGTGTTCATGTCGCTGCTCCTGCTCGGCAGCGGCGTCCTGTACATCAACCTGTCGTTGCGCAAGAAGCACGAGCGGCTGAAGGCACAGTAAAAATGGGCCACACTCTGTTTAACTCCATTACTTTGTAATTTTGTTATGATATTGATGTAGACCTAATATTTTGCAACATAGACAGTCGCAATCATGTAGTGCGAAGTTACGGTGATGTTTATGTAGAATCTACCGACTTATCGGGGTGTAGCCTCTTTGTCTCATGTACTTTTACTGGTTTAGGCCTTCGTGTATCATTTTTGAGTGTTTGAACACAGTAAGCCGAAGTTTATTCCAGGCAATACTATCGAGTCAGGTCCAATACTCTGTGGCAAAGTGCCTCCATGTTATGATACCGACATAATCTTTTCACGAGACAAAATAGACTTTATCTTGCACCATCCTATTTTCGTACGATTTAATGTTTACTTTCGTGTGCTGTTTCTAAAAACGCAATCAAACCGGCTAGTTTTACAGTTTATGTGAAATTCAAGAACACACTTTCGAGAGCTTCTACAATCGCAACCAAATCTGGCTAGTTCTTCACTCTCTATGAATGATATCAATGTTTCGGCAGAGATCACAGCGACATCTATTGTCACAGCGGCATCTGTTCTCATGAAACCATGATGGTCTCGCCGGACACAGCTTAGTGCTCATGTTTGAATCATCTATGGATGTACAAAGATCCCAATCATCATATTGCTGCTTGAAAACTATTCGGCACTATTTCGAGTTATTTGCGAATAGCGTTTCACATCGCCTCGACGAACTTGAATCTCATGCAAGCTTGGTCTACACATCCCATATTGCTTATAGATAAAAGTAAGTTTATAATAAATAATGTTGTCCGCGACATATACCGCCATACTTGTTTAAGAACTCAGTGCTCTTTTTAGGACTATGATTACTTCCGCATCGTAAGTCCGAGACAGGCAGCGGACCCAGTTGGGTGCCAAACATTGAGGAAGTTCCAGTTTGCCCGCATTATCCTCCAGCACAGTCAGCGAGACTTGAGTATCGTTCACCTTCTTAAATCGAGTTACTGGGCGTAGAAGCTCAGGATTCTCGTCTTCACTCATAAAGCTTATTTGTCTTTCATTAGCTTTTGGCTGACCTCGCGGTCGAGTCGTGTGCGCAGGCTCGCGTCGATGACCCACTTCGTCTCGCCGTCCGTCATGAAATCAGCCAGCGCTTTCGCCCTCTGCTGCACATGTGGACTATCAGCAAGCAGATCGCGCGCCATAGCCTCGGCGAGCTCCTCAAGTATTATTTTCGCATTAGTGTTCGTCGTGATGTAGAGAAGTGCGTACGTCCACGCCAAAAGATTATGCGCGTCATGCAGATGCCGGTTGTCTGTAAGATGTCTTGATGCAAGCACTGTGTGCTTGTCGAACTCCTCCATGTAATGCCACAATCTGTCGAGCTGTTTCTTCGACAGCTTTTCCGCCCCAACTTCTTTGTCTTTCTTTTTCGGCGGTAATGTTTGCGATAACAGGCTGCATTCATAGTAGCTGTTACCGCTATGCTCGGCCCAGTCGCGATGACAGAGCCAGCAGAATTCGTGTTTGCACTGCTCACACTGCATATGGTTGCAACCCTCGTGCCGCTCAATAGTCGTTAGGCATTTCGGGCATTTTTTCGTGTTCTCGCTGATCCACAACGAGCTCCGGTGCTCTTTATCGGCTATCGCCAGCCAATGGGACGCCAAACCGCAGGGTACAGCATAGTGATCGCACGCAAGCCCACATGAAAAGCAGTAGGTCGTTCCACAAAGACAAAGCGTCCCCGAATTCATGTCAACTTCGTTATGTTCGGCCCGCATAGCGATATATTCGCACTGTGGAGCGGGACAGCTCCGGAACTTTTGGGGACGTTTTGAAATGAACGCTTTTGTAGCAAGATTGTCATACTGTTTAACGTAGTCCGGCAAAAGATCAACAATGTGGTCGCGGTGTACTTGCCGGTTGCATTTGGCATTACCAGGGCACGTCGTGCTGAATAACTTGCGGTTGTCAAACACATTGATCTTGACGTATTGTCGGAAGCAATCCCGACATAATGCATGTCCACACTCCAAACTATATGGATGTTCGATTTTTTCTAAGCACACTAAACATTCCGTGGTTTTGGATCTCTTTTTTACTGAATTCGGTTTCAAATCCAGCAACTTCGCTGCAGAATCGCCCGGATCTAGGGAGGCGGACGCACATTCACTCACATCCCAATCATAAGCATCCAATAAAAGATATGCAAGTGCCGGTTTCAACCCGGTAATTTCGGCAGTTCTGTGAATAAGAGAATTGAGTAAGGCTTCTATCTGCTCAAAACTGAGAATTCGATACGGTAGAACATGCTGATCTGCAGACTCGGCTATCTGCTGTTCATCTCCAATATATTCATACTCGAGCTCTTCAGAAAGCTCCAGTTCACTTTCGTATTCCAAATCATCTTCTTCAGCACTGAGTTCGTAATTGAAATCATCATTGCCTCCCATAGAAAATGTCTTTCAGGAACCTATAAGTATTAATTTCATCATTGTTCCACTGTCCTGAGCCATTAGTCAGATCTGCCAAAACCATGACTTGAGACCATGCATGCACTTTGTGCCACCACCAGTAGCATCGGAAATTGCTAGATATTAAATATGAGCTCTTCGTACTCACGTAATAATCACAGCCAATGTGCGTCTTTGGTTCTTGGTCTGTCTTTTTTTGTTATGCTTTTCTTGGAAAAAAAATGCGAGTCAATTTGAATAACCCATGATGTGGTGGGGAGGAGGTGGATTCTTTTTATGCAGTGCCGTTTGTGATGCACCACTGAACTAAACTAGTCAGTTTTTGGCGATCACCTTCCTCGAAGAGCCACAAACCATAGACTTGCTCGGGATCCTTCTGTATCATAATTGTGGAGTCCTGAAGGTCGGCTTCCATAGGCACTCTGCCCATTCTTAGGCTGCGTAATCCCGGCGTAATGCCCACATAGAAGTCGTTCGGTGCCTGACGGTTCAGAACAAGAATGGCATATGGAAACTCGTCGTTGGATATTCTGGAGTAGAGAAAGATGGTCCCTTTACAATTGATCTGCTGCCAGTTCTCAGTAGTATTATTGAACTCATATACGTCACAAATGGGAGAATGGAAAATAATCTTGTCTAATGCAGGGTCATGAGACTTTAGAACTTGGTAGTTATACTGCAGTTTCGGGTCCGTATCCATTAGAGAAATGTTATATATGCAATCGTGAGACAAACACAGTAATTAATCACTGAAATTCAAAAGTGAGGCAGTCGAGTAGAGTTAGGCTTAGTAAGTGGGGGGATGATACTCAGATATCTATGCAAGAGATCTTTCCATGATTTCTTGTTGAGAAACTTCAAAATACCACAGGATGGTACGACTATGAAAATGATGATAATTGTAATAATAAAATTATACGTGATTGTAGGTAGAAAATTAGTACAATGAGCAACATGTATATTTCAGTAAAGCAGAGGTTCTTCCCTACATGCGGTACTTGTGGAGTGTTGTCCGTAATTTAATGCAGAATGCTTAGTTTTGTATAATAAGAATGTAAATAAGAATAGTGCAAAGAACATCAATTCCTTGTTTTAAATCTCCTTGATGACCTTGGAGGCCTCAGAGTCATTGATGCCAGTGCTGTCCTTCTCAACGTAGGCTTTCTCAACCTTACCATTCTCAATGAGGGCAGCATAGCGCTTGGATCTCTCGTTACCGAAGAACTTCGAAGCGTCGAAAAGAACGCCCCATTCTCTGGAGAATTCACCAGTCGGGTCTGCAAGCACAGAAACATAACCCTGAGTGGAAGGCTCGTTAGCAGCGGCAGCCAACAGATCGTCCTCCCAAGCACCGGCCACGAAGCTGTCGTTCACTGCAATTACATAGATATGCTTGATGCCCTTCGACTTGAAGGAGGCAGCGTCCTTAATGTACCCAGGAATGTGACGCTGCGAACAGCCCGGAGAGAATGCACCAGGAACACCAACAACAAGGTACTTGCCCTTAGCAGTGGCCTCAGCCAAGTTGATAGTCGAGGAAGGGGCGCCGTGCTGCAACAAAGCAGACGGCACGCTGTCACCAGCAGCCAATTTTCGGATAGCAGAAGTCTGGAAGTTACGCACGAATCGCAGCATTTTAAATGCAATGTAATGTAGATCTGAAGATATAATAGGTCTTGGCGGACCACTGCGGTTTACCCCAGCTATATAAGGGAGTGCCCGTTGTGGACACAGGAAGTTGCTAGGGTTGCTCATGTAGGGAAAACACCGTTGTTGAAAGTGGGACCATTCTGGTGTTCGGATGGGGCCAGTTTGGCCGTATTACGTGACCCAGGAACTATATCAGTGCACAGGGATTGATATAGATAAGTAACCGAATAAACGAGAAGATAAGTAATAATATCTAAGAGAAACCTCTATGAGACAATAGGGCCGATGTCGGCAGGTCCAGCTGCCGTACGGCTGCCCCGAGATCATTTGTATGTACACACTAGAAAAGATGCACACTGGTGTGTACCAGAGTGAGGCAGGTCCAGGGATAGATCCCCTGACCTAAGCCTGCCTTTATTCTGACAACCGTTGGCTCCTTAGAATCGGGCGTCATCGACGAAAAGGGGACTGTGCATAGCTGGGGTTTCTACTGTCAAAAGAGAGATCTGTGATTTATTCATAATAAGATATAATTTTTTTCTTGTGATCGGCATTCAGCTCAAATGAGATGAACTGGGCCTCTGTGCTATCGCGCATTCCGCGGAAGGATTTTGTACTGAAGTTCAGCAGATCAAGCGGTCCGGGCGGCCAGAATGTGAACAAGGTCAATTCCAAAGCCACAATCCGGCTCGATCGCGACAAACTCGTGTCCGCATCGTGGATTGAACCAAGCGTTCGGGAAAAAATGCTGCAATCCGGCTTTACGTACCTGACATCTAAAGGAGACATAAAAGTATCTTCCGAGCTGACACGGTCCCAGCAGCTTAACATTGACGATTGCTTTGAGAAGTTGAGTAAAGAGATCGCGAAATTCGCCTTTGTACCTCGTGAATCGTCTGTTGAAGCTCAAACTCGGTGGAAAGAACTTTCGCAGCGCGAAAAGGCCCGGAAGAAAGAGCACAAAATGAAACACTCGGCGAAAAAGAAAGACAGACGTGAGTAGAGACATATCATACATGGACATTAAATCTGATTTACGTATATATACATATCAGTAGGGAAGCGGTCGTGCCGTTCCTTCAGCAGCATTAGTTCTCTCAGTGTATGCAGTATCTTCGTAAGAAAGACGGGCTCGTTTCGACGGGTTCTCCAATGGAACTGATGGTGACCGTTTTGCTGGTGTAGGGGCTTTTGCTTCTTCGAGTTCTTTTTGGACGCGCTCCTCTTGCTCGGCAATTTCTGGATGCTCGACAACAGTAGATGCGTCCTTCTCTGCCACCAAATCGCCCCATTGCTGACACCTCGACAGCTTGAATATTAGCGTCTCTTTGGTTTGCTTATCTGAGGCTGTTGAAATAGAGGCTTTGATTTGGGTAATTTCATTAGATCGGTCGGGGTTCACATAGAATTTGTCTAGCGCGAACGGAACGCTCAACTGCTGCGTCAGTTCAGAGTTTCCAATTATGCCGTCAATTTTTGGCAATTCAGTGGACTCTGGTACGGCATTCTGGGAGGCTTCGTCCAACGGTGGGGCCGCAGTTAAATCAATTCTTGGGCATCCCCGGCTTTTCCACTGTATCCACTGTTCCTCAGACACTTGCACTCTGTTTTCCACCGTATTCACATCAGCATTTGATAGCAGACTCTTTAGTTGGTCGCAGGCCTTGGTCACTGCTGCTTCTAGACTGGAATCTGTAGTGGTGTAAGTCATGAATGCAACCAAGGCTTGGCTGACTAGCAGATCTGTGCATTCCACACTTAATCGGTCCCACGGCGTATCCGGGGAAATTGAGTTGAGTGACAAAATATTGAGGCTTGCCGGCGGGTTCTGTGATTTTGGACCACGCTTAGAGATAACGGTTTTGAATTTCTTGCTTAAATGCTCGGCAAAAGATGCCATATCTTTACTGTCGAGACTGTTGATATCGGAGAGTATCTCAGTAGCCTTGAACGGCGTAAACTCGTCGTTGTATTTGACGTCAGAGGATACAAGTTCAAGATGATCGAATTTGATCGATCGCTTCTTGCCCTTTTTGTTGATTCGCGATGCATGGGGAAATCCTTTGGAAACGGCCAGAAACTGCAATACCCGACCGATTTGCTCGCTGTAGAGTTCGCGATTCAGTCGCAGAATTACGGACCGGCAAATTCTGAGCAGTGCAATGCTATTAGCTCCTTGAGCTTGCTCGCTAATCGGTTGAGACCGATGCTCAAGATAGGGCCAAAACGTTTCAAGTTGTTCTGTCGTTAACATGCCCACTGTGGATTCGAGGGCAGTAAAAAATCTAGTTGCGAACGACTCGTCATCTTCAGCAACGGCAATTCTCAAGATTATATCGAGGAGACGCGCGCTCTCATTAAGGAGATTCTGGTTGGCAACATCCAAAAGCTTTGCATCCACCTTAGCCCAGATAGTCTTCGAGGCCTTGAGAGTAGATACCGCATTTGAGTCTAGCTGAATAGCCTCATTAGTGATGACATCGGTTTCAGGTTCTATTTCAAGCAATTTGCCAAGTAGCTCGTCTGCCTCCGTGTGTTCTGATGCCATTTCTGAGGAGTTACAGACTGACAACCGAAACTAAACCCTAGCGAGTGTGCTCATCAAAATACCCTGATATGCCACAGCTAAAGTATGTCGGTTGATACAAAGTAGGTACAAGAATTGCAAGTGCATTAATATAATAGTTATATAGTAGTAGTATTCGCCAGAGCCAGAGACATTTAATTCTTTCATTAAGTATCTACAACTCGAGCTTCTATTAATAACGGTTGAGTATCTAGATCACTTGGATCCCTTAATTATTTCTTACATTTGTTTTACCCATAAAGTTCATATATATTTATTTCTTCAGAGCACCGCTTTTATTGTATGCCATTCAGTATCTGTATAAACTCGTGTTACCCTTGTCCAGATGCAGGATTCAAAAACCACCGTTATTACAGTGCATTATCCCACACACGAGGTGAGATCCGTAAATTTTTCAGTCAATGAGCCGTTCTTATGATGAAATCGAGTATATATGGCGAGAATTCAATACGTGTGTCAAACGAATTCAGTCGCACACAGAAGAAGCTCGTGAACTTTTGTGTAAGCTTTCTTATGACACCGCTTCTGGAGATGTGGACTCAACTGTGAATGGTGATTGTAGTTATACAACTGAAATACCGCTGAGTGCAGGAAACGAGGCCGGCGATACAACACTGTATCTCCCTAGTCAAACGTCTTCGAAGAGCTGGAAAAGCATAGAACCTGAAGAGTTCAATGTGGACGTCAATTCCACCGATGTAAGGACTATTTGGAACCTGTGGAAAGTCGGCACGCCATCGATGCCCTCAATTGAGTTCATGAACGAGAAATATGGGTACCTGTCCTACGTGTCGGGCTCGGAGAACCGTTCAAAGTTGAATAGCTGGAGGAATGTTGTGGAGGAAATCGAGACTCACGTTGACGCTGGCCGAGACTTGGAAGAAGTGCTCGTGGTTGCCGAATTGTTTTTGGAAAAAGTGGGTGGGAACATCGGCGTTCTCTCTCGCACCATTATGAAAAATGTCGAACACAATAGACACACGCTTTTTGAATTGCCTCCGTCGAGCTTAGGTTCAATGTAATATAGAGTTAAATGACATGTAACTGAAGCAGCTCATACGAGCCACTTACTTTTCTTTTGTTCTAAAATGTGCTGGTATCCGCATTATCGCTGTTGTTGCTGCTGTTGTTGTTGAAGCTGTGTCTGCTGGGATTGTCCCTGTTGTTGTTGTTGCTGTTGTTGCTGCTGCTGCTGCTGTTGTTGTTGTTGCATGCGAGCTCGGTTGAGCATTATCTGGCGTATCTGGGCCTGGGTGTATTGGGGTCGATTTTGACCATTATGCATTTGCTGGATCTGTGAAGGCACAGATGTGGGAACCTGTTGTGACATGGTCGGACTATTGGCCATTGAGTTCACTTGGAGGGGATTCGATGAGCGGTTCGAGACCTGGCTCGAGCCCATCGGGCCGCCTTGCATTGGGCTCATTTTGTTGAGCTGCGGGCTCATCTGCATGGCCTTCTTCATCTGCATGGCGTTCATGCCCATCTGGTTCATATTATTCATGCCCATCTGATTCACGTTGTTCATGCGGCCCATCTGGTTGTTCATGCCCATATTATTGTTCATCTGCCCGTTCATCTGTCCGTTCATCATGTTCATCTGGCTGTTTATCATAGTTGGTGTGCCCATAGGCCCGTTCACGTTCATGGGGTTTGCTCCCATATTAGCACCCTTCATGTTCGCTGTCTGGTTCGGCAGCTGGTTCACCATTTCGGGGCTCATGCGGTTTGCCGCTGCAGGACTCATGCGTTTCATCATCTGGTTACTCAAGTGCGGGCTCTGTCCGTTCATCTGAGGCGACATCTGAGGGTTTGTTCCGGTCATCGGCATTGCAGACCGGGCCATGGGACTGTTCATTTGGCTCATTTGGACCGGGTTGCCGTGGCTCATTTGACTCATGGGCCGGGACATCTGGGGAGTGTTACCTCCGTTCATGTTGTTCGCCATCGAGCTCATCGGCCTCTGGATGTTCATCTGCATGTTGTTCTGCTGCTGCTGGTTCATGCTATTAGGCTGCTGTTGCATGGCACCACCGGACGCCGCTCGCTGCATCATCTGTTGCTGGGCCTGCTGCTGTTGCAACTGCGTGCGTAGCTGCTGTGCTTGCACGCTCTGAGGAACTTGCAACCCATTGAGGCCCAAACGTTGCTGCTGGGCAAGAACTTGTGCCTGTGTTTGCGCCGGCGTCTGATCGGTTTGACCCGCTCCAACGGCAGCTGCTGCTGCTTGACCAGGTACTTGCTGGGTCTGTCCCTGTTGTTGGGACTGCTGAAGCCGCTGCTGCTGCGCCTGCCGAATTGCGCGGGCTCGAAGTATTGCCTGCTGCGCCTGTTGGGCCTGGATCTGGTGCTGAGCCGTAGGGCCCGGCGGCACATGCATGATGGGGAATTGTCTCTGCTGTTCTTGCTGCTGCTGCATCATCCGGGCCGACTGCTGGGCGATCTGCTGCGATTGGTAGAGCTGCTTCGAGAGTGTGCTCGGATTAGGTTGGTTGATCTTCGTAGGCGGCATGCTCAGTGCAATTGAGCCCGAGTTCGCCGTTCCGGACGCTGCAGAGCCGGGAGTGCCCGATTTCGCTGCAGAAACGCGCGCATTTGCACGGTTTCCCATGGGCAGGCGGTTAGCCGACACGATGCCTGTCTGACCGATGTTTTTCTTGCGTCGCAGCGACTCAATAAAGCTCATGCGCACGAATTGCGACGGGGCTCGGCTCGGTTTGTCGACGTCGGCCATTCCGAGCATGAAGTCCTCGTAGGCCGTGCTCTTATGCGGGCTGTCGTCCGTGACTCTGCGCAGCTTCTTTGGGTGCGTGAGTCGGTGCTTGATGTACGCGGTTTTACCATCCTTCGCCCGACCCGACTTCGCACTCGCTTTAAGACCAATATCAAACGCTTTCCGATCCGGTACGGACAAATCGATATTCCGGATCGCGATATTCAGTAGCTCGGACTCTAAACTAATTGCGAAAAAGTCCGTGAGCCGTCTGCCGGTGCTCGCGTCACTGAGTCCCATTAAATCGTTTAGAAGGCCACACCCTGTAGGCCTTAAAAGCACCCTAAAACTGGGCGGTTCTTTTGCATTTTCCGATCCTGGTTCGGGCACATCGGTTTTCTCTTTCTTTACGCTGTCGTCTTTATTAGCCTCGGTCTTCTTCGCGTTATCGGATTGTGCACTCCCACTACTGCTAGTCTGAGATTCATTACCAGTTCCACTGCTTCTCGGATTAGAAGTATTCGTGGATCCACTGCTATCGCCATTTGGCTTCGGTTGGGACGTCTGTGTTTTCGTGTCTTTGATCTGGTCGAAGTCCTCGCTCTGCTTTGTCTGTTTGTGCTGGTTGAAGTTCCGGTAGTCCACGAGTTTCAGGATCGCGCAGCCTTCGTACAGAGCGATGCCGGAGTCCCGAAACACCTCGTTTGCCACGGCCGGAATCTCGCCGTCCTTGACGCTCTGGAAAAACAGGTCCATGACCGGGTTCGGTTTGGGAATGATGCCTTCCTGGCCGCTGAACCGGTAGTGGGTCGGGTGAATATGCAGCTCAATGCTGGGAGGATGCTGCGCATACTTCGCAAGAAGCGACGCCGTATCCTCCGAGAATTTGGGCGGAGCTGCCGGCGCGGCTGCGGACTTTGGGTCGGGCCCAGCCGTCTTTTCTGCCGCCGGCTCGGAACTCATTTGTTTACAATTCGACGGTGCACGAGATGAGTTGGGGTTCAATTACAGCGAACCCTCGGCCGCGTTCACTGCATCTGCTAACATCGCCATATCATAAGATATCATAGAACAAATAAATTATTGATATAAATATTTATAAATATTATTTCAATATTATTTCCATTAAATATCATAATAAATTTTTGTGTAGACATTGTTGGTCATATATATATCGACGACGTACGTAACATCTGTAGCACAAATCCCAAATATCGGTTACATTGGCATATACAAAGTGCAAGCCAAACAAATAATGAAGTTTTTCGGTAGATAATTAATGTTAATGATCTTCATGGTTAGGTATAATCAATTAGTGACATAGATATCACAACTGAAGCACCGTTTGTTACGCACCGTCTGTTACGCACCTTCTGTTACGCACCGTCTGTTAATCATCTTTACAACTATACATATAGACTACTATCCGAGGCAATAAATGAGTATCGTTTATGAACATCACATAAATATATCTAGGCTATGTAATGTCGTATCATGCTTACCACGCGTCTCTGAGGCCCAAGTACGCTGTGATCGTACCGGCCATGCCGACAACACCGTCGTTGGCCTGGACGTATCCAAGACTCGAGAGCGGGATCAGCGAGTCGAGCAAGTTCCAAATAAGCACGCGGATCTGCTTTCTGCGCGCAGCAGTCGCCTTCTTGATCTCTTCGTCGCTGGACTTCTCGTCCTGTACGAGCGCCTTGATGCGCAGGCTCTCGACGTAGGTGCCGTACGTTGAGTCGACAATGTTAGAAAAGATGCTGAGGAACCAGAACCCATTCGAGCCGTTCTGAATGACCCGCAAGCGGGAAGGTGAGAATTTATACACACCGGCAAGATGCAGGAAAAGCAGAGCGTCGAAGCTCAGGAAGAGAGCAGAGCCCAAGTTGCGGCCCAACGCAGCAATGTGCTTGACGGAGGGGCTCGTGTGGTTCGAGAGCTCGGCGAGCAACGCTCGGAACGGACCCAAGGGCTTACCGAGACGGAACGCCTTACGGGCGAGCGAAAGGCTGCTGGTCAGCGCTTTCAATTGCGCCACAACTTGCACCGAGTAGCCCTTGCGGTACGCGTAGTAGCTGAGGAATCGAGCAAAGTACTGGAACAGACGCGCAAGTTTGTCTCGCACGACTGTGCGTTCCAAGTTTGTAACGGTCTTTGCGTAGGCGGGGTGATTAACAACAAGCGGAGTCATGGTTGATGGATGGTCGATGGATATTATAGTCTAATGCAAAAACAGCTACAGCGATTCTATCGAGGGCAAATTATCAGATCTGCAGCGCTTTTGGAAGAAAAAAATAGATAGATAGATCGCGCAGTAGAGGGGGAGTTATGTACCAGTTTGGATCAAGCGCATTATCGAGGGTTACTGCGGCGGGGTGGATACGACCTTACCTTAGACACTGACATCACCTCTTGCCATATCCGTGTCTCGAGCGCTGTGCCGAGGTCACGAGACTGCGGGGTTGATACCCTTTATCCGATACCGGGTCGAAGCGCGCAGTAGGAACTGTGCCGTACTTCATAGGCCATCGCAACAGGGAAAAATACAGTATGCGGACGCACGCGGGTTTTCTTAATGCGTTCACGGACAAACTCCCATGCAATTTGGTTGCAGCAAGATCACAACTCCTGTAGATTATGCATTGAGTGATCAGTTATTAATATTATTGATTATAGTCATGATAATAGTTATGTTATGATAATAATTATGAGTTGGTTATATGTTATACCCCACAGCCCATGGAAATGCGGGGTAAAAACAAAATAGTTATTAGTTGTGTTTGTTTGTTTTCTGTACAAAAAGAGTTTGATCTATTTAGATAAGTGTCGTGTTCATGTTGATGTTTGCACCATGCACTCTAATATTATGAGCTTGGTAGTCGGGGAATTTTTTTTCTGCTTTATACAATGGGCTTACCACCAACAAACTCAGACCAGCGGCGAACCTCAGGAGGCACCTCCTTAGAACCAAGCGAAGGCAGCTTGGCCTCCAAAGTCTTGGCAAAGAGCAGTGCCGTGCGCGGCTCATTGAACAACGGGATACCGAAGTCAATAGCGTTGCGGCGCATGATGTAGTCTTCATCAGACAAGTCCTCAGCGCGAGCCTTCGCGAGGTTGATCACGCCGGAGATGTCCAACTCCTTGAACTGCTCACCGAGACGACGCTTGTCGGCCTTCGCGAGCTCGATCAACTCGTTCGCAACACCGGCCTTCGTGAGGTACTCCGTGACTTCGGGCTTAGCACTCAAGATCTTAAATCCAAGACCCTTCAAGATCTGTGCAACCTCAGCGAGCTTGTTGCTGTGGACGTCACCGCCCACAAGAATCGACGAAGGAGGCTTCGGGACCTTGAAGTTCATCATGCTCTGCAAAGTGGTCCAGTAGGCCTCGGTAACATCAGAACCGAAGCAGGCAATCTCACCAGTCGAGGACATCTCAACCCCCAAGAACGGGTCAGCACCAGCGAGACGAGTGAAACTGAACTGAGGGACCTTAGTGGCCACGTAGTTGCGGGGCTCAGCCATCAAATCGCGGGGAGCAAGCACGTTCTCGCCCAAAAGCGCCTTGGTGGCCACATCGATGAAGTTGACGCCCAAGACCTTGGAGCTGAAGGGGAACGATCGCGACGCACGCAAGTTGCACTCAATGACCTTGAGCGCATCACCGTCCTTAATGACCTGCATATTGTAAGGACCCGTGATCTTGAACGCCTTAGCGACCTTCTGAGCAATGACCTTCATGCGCTCGAGCACATCCTTGCTCAAAGTGGGAGGAGGCAGGATGAGCGTGGCGTCACCGGAGTGGACACCTGCGTTCTCGGCGTGCTCACTGATGGCGTGCACGAGCAGCTCGCCCTGGTAAGCAACAGCATCGATATCGATCTCCTCAGCACCCTCGATGAACTTCGTGATGACAACAGGGTGATCCGGAGAAACCGCAGAGGCATTGAGCAACTTCGCCTCGAGATCGGCCTGAGAGTAGATAACGGACATAGCGGCACCACTCAACACGTAAGAAGGACGCACTAACACGGGGTAGCCGACCTCGCTAGCGAAGGCCGACGCATCCTCGACGGTGCTGAGCTCCTTCCAGGCTGGCTGGTCGACTCCAGTGGAGTCGAGAATACCGCTGAACTTGTGACGGTCCTCAGCGTTGTCGATGTCCTCAGGATTAGTACCGAGAACATTGGCCTTGCCCTCCTCCTGCAAACGGAGAGCAATGTTCTGCGGCAATTGGCCACCGACGCTGACGACAACGCCCGACGCGGCCTCGAGCTCGTAGATGTCCATGACGCGCTCGTAGCTGAGCTCCTCGAAGTAGAGCTTGTCGACCTCGTCGAAGTCAGTGGAGACGGTCTCGGGGTTGTAGTTGATCATGATCGTGCTGTGGCCGGCATCACGCAAAGAACGAGCCGTGCTGACGGCACACCAGTCGAACTCGACGGAGGAGCCGATGCGGTAGACGCCGGAGCCGAGCACGATCGTGCCGTGCGAGGTGAAGTCGACGTCGTGGCAGTTGCCGCTGTAGGTGGTATATAAATAGTTGGTGTCAGCCGGGAATTCCGCCGCCAGCGTGTCGATCTTCTTGACCCACGGGTGGATGTCCAACGACTTACGGTACGCACGCACGTCCTTCTCCGAGGCGTTGACCATGAGACCGATCTGCTTGTCGCTGAATCCGAGCTGCTTCGCCTCCAACAGAGACTCGCGGTCGATCTTGTCCAAAGCGCCGACGGACTCGATCTGGCGCTGCTTCTTCACAAGGTTCATGATCTTGTGCAGGAACCAGTTGTCGATCTTTGTCAAGTCGTGGACCTTCTCGACGGAGTAGCCCTCGTTCAGCAGTGCCTGCATCACGGCGAGCCAGCGACGATCAGTAGGGTTCTGCAGAACCTCGTCCAGTTTGTCGCCGAATTCAGACGAGCCCTGGAAACCCAAGAGGCTCGGGTCGACCATGCGCAGCGCCTTCTGGAAGGACTCCTCGAACGTGCGGCCAATGGCCATGACCTCACCGACGGACTTCATGGCCGAGCCGACGGAACGGTCGACGTGACGGAACTTGGACAGATCCCAACGAGGAATCTTCGTGACAACGTAGTCCAGACTGGGCTCGAAGTTCGCGGACGTCGTCTTTGTCACGGCGTTCGGGAGCTCGGGCAAGGTGTGGCCCAAGGCGATTTTCGCCGCCGTGTAGGCCAGCGGGTAGCCCGTGGCCTTGGAAGCGAGCGCAGAAGACCGAGACAACCGAGCATTGACCTCGATGACGCGGTAGTCGAGTCCGTCGGGCTGCAGAGCGTACTGGACGTTGCACTCACCGACAACCCCGAGATGGCGGATGATCTTGATGGCAGCCGACCGGAGCATGTGGTACTCCTCGTCACTCAAGGTCTGGGACGGAGCCACGACAATCGAGTCACCCGTGTGGATTCCTAACGGATCAAAGTTCTCCATGTTGCACACGGTAATGCAGTTTCCGTCACGGTCACGCACGACCTCGTACTCGACTTCCTTCCAGCCCTTCAAACTCTTCTCGACCAAGATCTGGGGACTCAGACTCAGGGACTGAGACGCCAAATTGCGGAGCTCAAGAGGCGTGTTCGCGAATCCAGAACCAAGACCACCCAAAGCGAAGGCAGACCGCACAATGATCGGGTACCCGACCTTGTCTGCGGCAGCCAAAGCGGCATCCACCGTGTCGACGGCCACGGACTCTGCAATGGGGATATCGATCTCCTTCAGAGCCTGCGCAAACAGATCGCGATCCTCACTCGTCTCCAGCGTCGAGATCGGCGTTCCGAGCACCTTGACGTTGTGCTTCGCCAACACACCGCGCTTGTCCAGGGCGATACCCACATTCAAACCGGTCTGACCACCGAACGTGAGCAGAATTCCGTCCGGTTTCTCGCGCTCAATAATGTAGCTGACGTAGTCCGGAGTCACAGGCGCAAAGTAGACCTCGTCTGCCAACGCATGCGAGGTCTGGTTAGTGGCAATGTTCGGGTTCACCAAAATCGTCTCCTTGTTCGCCTCCTTCAGCGCCTTGATGGCCTGCGAACCCGAGTAGTCGAATTCACCCGCCTGGCCGATACTGAGGCCACCGGAGCCAATGACAAGAACTTTGTGGACGTCCACGAGCTCTTTCTTGCGCTTCGGATCGAGGATGCCGGCACCGGCGTACTGCGCGCGCGAATCAAGCGAATATAATCTGGACTTTCCAGGGGCATTTCTGGTTTTCCGAACGGCAACAGAGCCCCAAGTCTTGAAGCCAAGGGGCTTGAACTGAGCCAGCGTCCGGGAGAGCATAGTGCTTTGAACAAACGACTTTTTTTTTCGAAAAAGAGAGCCGTCAGCCGAGCTCGATTATTATATATGTATACCCTAAGCTCTGAAAAAAAGGCACTGTTAAGGGCGTGTGAGTGAGTCAGAGAAGAGGAAGAGTAATTAGCACGACCCCAAAAAAATATGTAGGTAGCATGTGAACAAAGGCGATCACGCAAGATGAGCGGCGAGATAACCACCGTCGATGTGACTACGGTTCTAATTGTTACTGGTTACATTGAATACAGGGAAAACGGCGGTCTTCGTCGACCGGCGATACACAATCGCTATCAGATCGGAGATAATCCTGCCTGTAGGGCGAAGGGTACCCGATTTGAAAAAACGAATGTGTCATCGTGAGCAGTCATGCATGACCAGCGAGCGTAGGAACGGCGAGCATAGGACCGGCGAACATAGGAACAGCGAGCTCTAACCCTCTGGCTTCGGTGGTATCTGCGCACCCAACACCCTCCAACACCCACAAAATAAAGAAGTCGGGAGGGATTATCTGTAGATCAGCTGATCAGGAGATAAAGATTAGATAGCGAGCAGGTGCCCGTAACCACAAGGTGCCCGTAACTACCAGCACACTGTACTGCGGAACCGAGCACCTAGGCTCAACAAACAAAAAAACAATAAAAATAAATAATTGGGCAGCGAAAAACAAAGAACGTTTACTATCACGACCTCTGCGGCCACGATATCTAAAATGAGTACATTGTATTGAGTATTTCTACATATTAGCGCATGTTATCCAAAAGATAGTTCGTGGCTTCACTAAGATTGTGTCCATGTAGATCCAGGGCGGCTCGCGCCTCCTCGACGGTGAAGCCCATGCTCGTGAGCTCGGCGAGCTCGCGCGACTCCTGTGGGGTTTTAGCGACGGCCGGCATGGGCTGTGTGAACGGCATGATGTCGTTGCGGCCCTGGTGCGAAGCCACGGAGACGACGGAGCCGTTGTTCCTCGCGAACAGCTGCTGCCACTCGTCCGGCCCCGTGCCCGGCGGCGCGGCCTCGAACAGCGCGCTCTCGTCCTCGCCCTCATCCTCCTTGGCCTCCTCGAGGTCGTCGAACTCGTCGAACTCGTCGCGCACGGCGTTCGAGCCGTTGGGTGCAGATGGAGCCGCTGAGGTTGGGGCGGAAACCGGCGCCGATGTTGGAGCACCCGGTGCTGTAGCAGATACGCTCGGTGCTGTAGCAGATACATTCGGTGCAGTTGGAGCAGATACGCTCGGTGCAGTTGGGGCAGGAACATTCGGTGCTGTAGAGGCAGGTGCAGCTGGAACCGCGTCATCGCGAGATCCCGCGTATGGGGGAAGCCCCGTCTGTGCGTATGCCTGGGCCTGCGCGTGCTGCATTGCCGGGACCGGCGCGGGGCCCTGATTAGATGCCTGATTAGATGCCTGCGAGTGCACGGACGCTGCCTGCGGTGGCTGCGGTTCCGGTCCGCGGCCCGTGCTCTGCGCGGAGATATGCGCCGCCTTCTCCGGCGGGTTCTGGGACAGCGTCGTTTGCGATTCCTGTGAGTTGCTCTCGTTGCTTGGCTGAGTAGTTGGTTGAGCACTCGGTTGAGTAGCCGGTAGTTCCTCGCCCAATCCCTCGCTCGGGAAGCTGCCCGGCATCGGCGGCGCCGGCTCGCCCGTGATGTCTCGGTTGTCGTCGGCCGGCGGTAATGGCGAGCGCTCGCCGTACTTCGTCGGGATCGCGTTTTCCGGGCCCTCGTCGTCGTCGCTCGACTCGAGATCGCCCATGGCCGCTCCGGGCGTCGACTGTGCATCCACAAACTCGAACGAGGCGTCGCGCGCGAGGTCGAGCGGCGACCCGCCGACGTCGGGCATGCCCATTGGCGGGAACTCGGGCGTCGGGCGCTCGCTCGGCTCGGAGCCGAGGTCGCCGCGCACGCTCTGCGGCGGGTTGTTGACGACGCTCGAGGACGTGCTCTGCGGGCGCTGCATGGGCAGCGTGAACGTGGGCATGTTCGGCTCGGCGCTCGCGTAGTGCGCCTCGGACGTCGGCGGCGACGTGCGCGGCGTGTCGATGCCGGGGTTGCGCAGCACGGACTCGGAGTCCGTCGCCGAGCCCGTGGACAGCGAGCGCGCCATGTGCGCGTGCGGAGCGTGCTGAGCAGCCTGCTGAGCAGCCGGTGCAGGCGGCGCAGCCTGTGATTGAGCAGGCTGTGAGGGCTGCTCACCTCCTTCAGCCGTTGCTGGAGCAGCTCCTATAGATGTTCCCGTAGGTGCCGTCATTCCCGGCGTCGCCGTAGTTCCCGGCGTTATTGTCGTCTCTGCTGTTCCGGCCGTTCCGGCCGGAGCCGATCCGGCCGCGAAATTGGCCTCCCGCGCACTGGCGATCTGCTTCTCCGCGAGCTCCGCCGCGGCTTGAGCCTCGGCCTGCGCCTTCGCTGTGGCCGCTGCCTCTTCCTGCGCCTGCCGTGCGAGCGCCTCCGCGGCCTCCTTCGCCTGCTGCGCGCGCCGGCGGTGCTGCTCGACCTCGTTCTGCAGCTGCTGGCGCTGCCAGCGCGCGGCCTCGATGTCGCCCTGCAGGCTCGTCATGCGCGACTCGTGCTGCGCGATGTCGTCGCGGTGCGTCTTGTGCTGCTCCTGGAGCGCGGCGATCTCGCGCTGCACGCTTGCGAGCGTGTCGTCGTGCGTCTGCTGCTGCTCGACGAGCCGCTGCTTGTCGGCAAGCAGCGCGTCGAGCGTCTGCTTCTCCTCGGCATGCTGGGTTTTGATGGCGTCGAGGCCGCTTGTGCGCAGCGCGATGTCCCGCTCGAGCTGCTTGATCTCCTCGCGCGCGGCCTTGATCTGCTGCTGCAGGCCGTGCACCTCCTTCGTGCCGTTGTCGTAGGTCACGCGCAGGCTCTTGAGCTTCGACTCGAGGTCGGCCTTTTCCTTGAGGACCGTCGCGAGCTCCTCGTTTGCGCGCGCCTGCTGCGCCTTGTTTGCGGCGATCTGCGATTCGATGTGCGCAGCTTCCTGCATCGAAGGTGCCGATGGCTGCATCGAAGGCTGCGAATGAGCACCTTGAGAAGCACCCTGAGGAGTTTGCTGAGAAGGCTGAGAAGCACTCTGAGTAGTTTGCTGAGAAGCACCTTGAGGAGTTTGCTGAGAAGCACTTTGAGACCCACTCGGCTGCCCCGTCAGCCTGCTCTGCAAGTGCGGCTCGCGCGTGTGCTGCTGCAGCAGCTGCTGCCCGAACGACGTCGTCGGCACGAACTTCGTCGCGTCCGACTCCGTGGCTACGCGCCGCGGCTTCGCCGGCTCGAGCGGCTTGAACACGGCGTTGTCGAGGCTCACGAGATCATTAAGCGAGCCCGCGGACGTCGCGGCGCGGTGCGGCGCGTGCGGTGCGGGCGGTGCGGGCGGCGGCACCTGTGATCCCGTTGCGTTCGCCGAGAGCGCAGCACCGCGCGCGGCCGCAACAGGAGCGCCGCGAGGAGCCGGTGTGGCTGGCTGATTGTTTTGTTGGCCGGTTGCCTGGCTTTGTTGTTGCCCGGTTGGCTGACTCTGTGGCTGGCTGTTTATATGGTTGCTGGGCAAGCTCGCCGCCGGCTGCGACGAGGGCGCATCGCCGGCGCCGGGGCTCACCTGGTCCGGCAGCTCCTGGCCGTTGAGCTTCGCCTTCACGAAGTGCATGGCCAATGCAAAGTCGCCCTTGTCGAGCTGCCCGCGGCTGCGCGTGTCCGCGAGGTCCCACACGCGCGCGAGCACGTCCTCGCTGAGCCCGGACTTCGTGAGCACGGGCACGGCCTCGGTCGGCCCGAGGATGCCCGTGCGGCCCGTATCGAGCGAGTCGAAGATGGCGTCGAACTGCGCGCGCTCCTTTGGCGCAATGGCGACGCTCGCGACTCTGGGCGGACCCGCGCCCATCGAGTTTGCCCCGGCCACCGCTGCCGCCGTCGCCGCCGTTCCAGCTGCCATGTTCGGTGTATTCGATGTATTTGATGTATTCGTTATTGATCCCTGTCGAGCATGCTGAGACGCATTCGGCACGCCCAGCCAGGGCTGCCACGACGCGGGCAGCGCGGACGGCAGGTTCGGCATGGCCTTCGTGATGAGCGACTGGATGAGGTGCATGGCGACGACGAACTCGTTCTTTGTGAGCTTCCCGCGGCCGTCGACGTCGATGAGCGCCCAGACCTTGCCGAGCGTCTCCTGCGGCAGCCGCGCCTTCAGGAAAATGTCGCGCGCCGCGGCGCCGCCGATGAACGCGTCGCCCGGCGCAACGCTGCGGTCGAACAGGCCGCCGTAGCGCTTCTTGTCCGCCGTCGTCAGCGGCGGAATGCGCGTCTCGCCGTTCGCCGAGAACGTGCTGCCGCCCGTGCTGAACGCGGCCAATGGCTGCGCAGACAGCGCGGGGCTCATGGCGCCGGCCGGCGCCGCGCCCGTCGACGCGGCCGACAGCGTTTCGCTCTGGCTGTAGGCGCCGCGATTGAAGTCCGGCATGCCGGCGGGGATGTTCGCAAGGCGCGGCGACAGCGGCATGCCGTGCTGCGAATGGTACACGAGCCGCAGGACCTTCGCGAAGCCGTCGTAGTCGAGGAAGCCGCGGTTGTCCGTGTCGACGATCTGCCAGATCTGGCTGAGTTGCGGCGGCGGCAGCGCCGTTTTCTCGAGCAGCGGGCGCAGGCGCTCGCCCATGACGATGTTGGAGTCTTCGAGGTCGTACTGGTCGAACAGCGGCTTGATCCACCGCTGCTCCTCGGGCGTGAGCATCACGCTTTCAGCCATGGTGGACGGGCGTTAATGACTTGGTTCGGGGTGTTGGTGGGGGACCAGGGCCAAACAGCTCCGGGAAACACCAACGGGCCCGTGGAGAACGATAGGAGCAGGGCTGGGATGGGGCTGGGGTAAACCCGCCTGCTCCCAGCAGGGCGAACGCGCAGACGAGCAGGCGAGCAGCCCGTGAGTTCTCGTTCCCGTTATACCAGGGAGTGAGACAGTTAACAAGTCTATTGCAAGGTGGTTCCAACATATACATCAAGGTGGGTTTTGTGGAATGTTGATTCAACCTTAAAAATGTCTCTCGTACAAGTTAGTTGCATTCTTAAGTGTTTTCGAGGGTTCTCTTGTACGATGTATATTAGTATGTTGTATAGTCTATTAATATGCTTGTCTTGTATATCATATTGTTATTGGATTGTAATTGTCTTACACTTTCTTTATATTATATTGTATTGTCTATACATTATATTGTTTTATATTGTATTGTTTCATATTGTCTTTCATTGTATGTATATTGTATTGTCTGTATTGTTTGTATTGTTATCTAAACCGGACGCTTGCAGAGGGGTTAGGCCTGATCACGCCACTGAAACCGTTAGCGTCCATGCCAAGTCCCGCGCTTGGCCCGAATTCGTCTAAAGCGTAGGCCGAGCGTCTAGTTAGAATATATAAAAAGTTCGTAGAAATAGGGTGAAATTCAGTGGGGAGGGAAGGGGAGGGGGATCCAACCGGATTAAATATGGAAATATGAGTCGGTGTACTAATCACTGCGCACAGAGAGGCCGGAGTAATGATACAAGTGCGGTCAGCTTCACTTGCTGGGCGCTGCAGCCGCCACGGACGGCGGCCGCTCGTCATCTATGGGGGCCGCCTCCATGCCGACGTCCTCGGGCTCCTCGGCCATCTCGACGTCCTGCCGCATGCGCTCGTAGCGAGCGACCTTCCGCCGCCGGTTCAGGCGGCCGTGATACAGCGACGACAGCACCGTCGCAAATATGCTGCCAACGAGGTTCGCGGCAATGTCCTGCAGATCGAAGCGGCGCTCGCCCTTCGTGATGAGATGCTGCAGAAACTCGGACCCAATCGACGCAAAGAAGCAGCACACGACGAGCGTGAGGTTCACCGCCCGCTTGCGCGGCGTGTCGATGGACCAGTAGAAAAGAATGGTCAGCACAAAGAAAACCACCACATGCAGAAGCTTATCCCGGTTGTTCGACACGGGAGCCTTGTTGAAGCCGAGATACGCCGCAACTATACAACTCAGCACAAATACAATCGCAATTGGAATCCGCACCCTCATTCTCGCTGTATGGGACCGCGCGGTGCTGAGGCCTTCGAAATGCAAAGTTCCACCTGCTGTTGCCGTGGTAAAGGAAAGGAGAATCGCTCAGGGTGTGTGTGGGGTTAAACGCACAACAACATTGCACGAATACGCGCAACACATTCTCAAAGGCTTAGGGCGCTCGATGGGGTCGTCGATCCCAAGTACGACTGCAAGCACATCCAGGCAGCCGACCGGCAGCCAGCCCGAAAACTCGAGTCACGATCGCGCACAGATTCGTTGCACCTACATAATACTAAATAGTTCTAGCAATATATACAAACACACACCGTCAAACCCGAGGTGGATGGACAGGACCGGCTCACGTTACCTTATCCCAGTTTAAGATGGTGTTCCCTGATCCCATGTATGTCGGTCCCCCTTTTTCAGCTTCCTTCCCCCCCATGTGTCACAAGGATTCCTTCCTGCGTAGTGCTCCCAATCGTGGGATTTAATTATAGCACAATTAACAGGCTAGTTCATGTTTCAGGTCCTTCCGAACCCACGCCCAGTTTCCACCACCCGAGCCCTGAAATTATCTCCGTCCCGTTTCGTGATCACGTTTGCAAATGGGCGACGAAATATATCCAATTGTGGCTACGCTTGTGGATCAGCGTACACATCGATCTGCACGCACACCCTTTGTGTTGCATAAATCCGAGGACCACATCTCCTGCAAAATGCCGGCGTTCTCAAAGGCAATCGTAGACAAAAGCAAGCATTTATTTTGGACAAACCGCATCAAATTGTCCGACCAATTCGGGCTCACGACGCAGATCAATGAGCCGCAGAACGCATTACCCGAATTCTTGTTCCTCGGCAGCACGAACGTTGGCAAGTCCTCGCTGCTCACGAGTTTGTTGAACCCACCGCGAAGACATGCCGTGAAAAATTCGGCCGAAAATCAGTTTCCGCGCGTGTCGAAACGGGCTGGTTTTACAGAAACCATCAGTGTATATACAATTGGGCGCCTGCTACGGCTCTGCGACTCACCGGGCTACGGCTTTAAAAGTACGGGCAACCAGGGTGAAGTTGTCACAAAATACTTAGATGTGCGTGCACCGCTAATACGGTCGGCATATGTGCTATTACACGCAAAGCGTGGCCTCAGCATCCAGGACAGCGAGATCTGTCAAATATTGAGCCTGTACGGAATTCCGTTCAATTTCGTCATAACCAAGGCCGACCTCGGCATTGATCCCGAGACAGTACAGGAAGATATCGATGCTCTATGTAGTGATCTCGCGGTTCCAAGAACCGAAGAACCGTTTTTGACAAGCACAAAATTTAATACTGGCATAGACGAGCTTCGTGCGGCCATTCTCAGCAGCTCCGGCGTTTTGGAGGCCATGGCATGACCGGAGGGGTTCGTGCATGAAATTCGTCGTTTTAACTATTGCATACATATCAAATAATATATTAAGAATGTTTATTTAAATTAATCCCATGTGAGTTTTGCGTCCTCATTCAGATTAGCTTTAGTTGGTTAGGGGGTGTTTTCGTTCTTCATGTGTATAATTTTTGTTTCTGTGTTCCATAACGTAGTCGTTGAAGTTTAGTAGCCACCACGGCCACCTCCGAAGCCACCACGACCACCGCCGAAGCCACCACGACCGCCGCCACGGCCACCACCGAAGCCACCGCGGCCTCCACTGAAGCCACCACGGCCACCACGGCCTCCGAAGCCACCACGGCCTCCACGCGCAGCACCAGCACCGCCACGAGGACCGCCACGGCCGCCGCGAGCACCGCCTGCAGATTTCGGACGCTTCACCTTAGGCACTGGGGGTTTGGGCAGGAATCGCTCGATCGGGAGCAGCTTATCGGTGCCAATGTAGAATTCATCGCCAGACTTGAAGGACTCGGCCTTCACACCCTCGACGGGTTTCACTGTGAAGTAGACCTCGTTGATCGGACCCAGGATCTCGTCTACTTTACCGACCATGCTCTTGTTCTCGAGGTAGATCGGAGCATTGAAGTATGGAAGTTTTGCATTCACAGATCGGCAGACAATATCGCCCTCACAGGGCTGGAAAAATTTTCCCAGAGCCACAACCTGGTCCGGAGGGCCCTGAGGAGCCGAATTGAAACCACCTCGGCCACCTCGGCCGCCGCGGAATCCGCCTCTACCTCTGTTCATTATTAGGTATTTTGAAAGAGGATTTATGTATGCTGAAATTTTAATAATACAATAATAATTTTCAGGTCGTGCGCGATGCTGTGGTGCTTGGGACTAACCTCCCAGCAGTGCTGACAAAGCTCCCTTTACTACTACATAGCTAGTGAAAACTGCCGCCTGCTACCTAAAGCTGGAGAGCAGCCTAGCCTAGTCTCGAGAACCGCAACATATGGTTAAATACTTAGTCCCGAAATTGGGTGCCTAATTTTGAGCATATGATTCTGATAACGCTACAGTAGCCAGTATGAGGTCAGACAACCCATACTTTTGACAGGCTAAAGGTCCTGCAATATATAGGAACATTACCACTAACATATATGCACATGAGCATACGACTAGCAGACACACCGCTGTGATCCATGGTTGCTCTATTGAGTCCACCATAATAAATTCCACCATCATAAAACATCATAATAAATAACGATATTGGGAACATCTGGTTTATAGAAATAAATACGATGACATACATGTGTAGCTAAAAAGATCCGGCCAATTATTTTAAATGGAGAGTGTTCTGTGCGCTGCGAGTCTGAAACGACAAGTAGCAAGACTTGTATTTCCATTTCCAATCAACGGGTTCTGTCGCATGTGATCGGATTCATCTAGGGTGATACTACACGGAATTTATCCATGTTGTTGATGAACACATTGTGAAAAAAATTAAGGAAAAAAGACGCGGAATTAGTGCATAGAGCGTATGTCATGGCCGAGTGCGTTCTTTGGCGATCCTGGCTAGATCGTATGCGTGCCAGCGATGCCAGCGAAATATGACTATATCCGTCTTGCGTGGGTGATTTTGGACCTTGCCCTGAGATGTAACCCTATGTGAACTGAAGTGGGGTTTGAGGAAAAAAAAAGGAAAGGCGGCGCAGAGTGGAAGCCCAGTGCGTGTGCATGGCGAGCCTCGATCACCGGTCAGATCTAAGATGTATTTGAGCGTTCGCCGTTTTCGTGCATAACGGATAGGGGCTGCACCCTGACTGATAAGTCGAAATAAATCGCGAACAGGCGGCGAACGCCAATCGAAGATCGAATATTCGACGACTCACCGCCGCGCTCGCATATGTGTTTTTTGTGAGCGCCTCGCGGCCGGTCTCCCCTATGAAAACGGAAAGAATGTGCATGGAGTTTACTGATAGTGCGGTCCTTACCCTTATGTGTAACTTGCGCATTGAGAATCAGTCACTATCGGACTAATTCCACATATCCAATGATCGACGAATTATTAAGGGTACCGCTGTGCCCTAGCGTCCCATTCCCTCTTCTCCCCTCAACCCTGCCTTGTCCTATTCTCACGGTTGTTTAAATTGAGAAGAGTAGTGTAGATCAGACTCATCACCACGCTTCCGGAGTTTTTCTGGCAGATCAATTCTTGCGCCCTAGCATTGATCCCATAGCCCGCGGCATCCCACTGAAAGCTTAGCTACGATGGACGTCAATTTCAGTGAGCTTAGCCAGCTCGACACGATGCGTGTCGACTCGGCCATTCTGGGCTCGAACAACAAGTTGCTCGTGGCCAATCGCAGCGAGATCGCCATCCGCATTTTCCGCACGGCCCACGAGCTCTCCATGGTCACCGTCGGTATCTACGCGCACGAGGACATTTTGTCCATGCACCGCCTGAAGGCTGACGAGGCCTATGTTCTCGGCGCCCCTGGCCAGTACTCGCCCGTGTCGGCGTACCTGCAGATCGACGAGATTCTGAAGATCGCGAAAGAGCACGGCGTGCACATGATCCACCCCGGCTACGGTTTCCTGAGCGAGAACAGCGAAATGGCGCGCAAGACCGAGGAGGCCGGCATTCTGTGGATCGGACCTCCGGCCGACGTTATCGACAGCGTGGGTGACAAAGTCAGTGCGCGTGTTTTGGCCGCAAAGGCGAACGTCCCCACCGTTCCCGGTACTCCGGGTCCGACGGAGTCTGTCGAAGAGGCCGAGCAATTTGTGGCCGAGTACGGCTACCCTGTGATCATAAAAGCCGCATTTGGCGGTGGAGGCCGTGGCATGCGCGTTGTTCGGGAGGGCGAGAGCATTGCCGATGCGTTTGAGCGTGCTACGTCCGAGGCTCGCACGGCGTTCGGCAACGGCACCGTGTTCATCGAGCGCTTTTTGGACCGTCCTAAGCACATTGAGGTCCAGCTCTTGGCCGACAACCACGGCAACGTCATTCATCTATTCGAGCGCGACTGCTCCGTGCAGCGCCGCCACCAGAAGGTCGTCGAAATGGCGCCGGCTCTGAAGCTGCCGAACAGCGTGCGCGAGGCCATTCTGAACGACGCTGTGAAGCTCGCGAAGACAGCGGGCTACCGCAACGCGGGCACGGCCGAGTTCCTCGTCGACAACCAGAACCGGCACTACTTCATCGAGATCAACCCGCGCATCCAGGTCGAGCACACGATCACCGAGGAGATCACGGGGATCGACATTGTGGCGGCACAGATCCAGATCGCCGCCGGCGCGTCGCTGCCCGAACTCGGACTCACGCAGGACGCCATCACGATGCGCGGCGCCGCGATTCAGTGCCGCATTACGACGGAAGACCCGCTTAAGGGCTTCCAGCCCGACACGGGCCGCATCGAGGTGTACCGCAGCGCCGGCGGCAATGGCGTGCGTTTGGACGGCGGCAACGGCTTCGCGGGCTCTGTCATCAGCCCGTACTACGACTCGCTGCTCGTGAAATGCACGTGTCTCGGCTCGACGTTCGAGACGGCGCGCCGCAAGATGCTGCGCTCGCTCATCGAGTTCCGCGTGCGCGGCGTCAAAACGAACATTCCGTTCTTGCTGACGCTGCTCATGAACGAGACGTTCATGAACGGCGACTGCTGGACGACCTTCATCGACGACACGCCGAGCCTGTTCAACCTCATCAAGTTCCGCAACCGTGCAAATCGTTTGCTCACGTACTTGGCCGACATCAAGGTCAACGGCCCACAGGTCGCTGGCCAGCGCGGCGAGCCGCAGACGGACACGATCACGATTCCGCGCACTCCGGCGCTTCCGGAGGGCACAAAGCTCACGGGCTGGCGTGACGTGCTGCTGAAAGAGGGTCCGAACGCGTTCGCACAGGCCGTGCGCAATCATAAGGGCACGCTGTTTATGGACACGACCTGGCGAGATGCGCACCAGTCGCTGCTCGCCACGCGTGTACGCACGCTCGACTTAGCGGCGATTGCACCGCTGACCTCCATTGCGCTGTCGAACGCGTTTGCACTCGAGTGCTGGGGCGGTGCTACGTTCGATGTCGCGATGCGGTTCCTGTACGAGGACCCGTGGGCGCGTCTGCGCAAGCTCAGAGAGCTCGTGCCGAACATTCCGTTCCAGATGCTCTTGCGCGGCGCGAACGGGTTGGGCTACAGCTCGCTGCCAGACAACGCGATTGAGCACTTCTGTGCGCAGGCGAAGAAGAACGGTGTCGACATTTTCCGCGTTTTCGATGCGCTCAACGATTTGGAGCAGATCGAGGTCGGTGTGAAGGCCGTCAAGCACGCCGGTGGTGTCGTCGAGGCGACGATGTGCTACTCCGGCGATATGCTGCAGCCCGGCAAGAAGTACAACTTGGAGTACTACTTGCAGCTCGTGCGCGAAATCGTCAGCATGGGCACGCATATCTTGGGAATCAAGGATATGGCCGGCACGCTGCGTCCTCCGGCCGCTACGCTGTTGATCGGTGCGATCCGCGCCGAGTTCCCAGACCTGCCCATCCACGTCCACACGCACGACTCCGCCGGCACGGGTGTCGCCTCCATGGTTGCTGCGGCCGCCGCCGGGGCCGATGTTGTCGACGCAGCCTCGGACTCCATGAGCGGCATGACGAGCCAGCCGTCCATTTCGGCCATCCAGGCCTCGCTTGGCGAGGAGGAGACGGGGCTCAGCCCGGCCCTGCTGCGCCAGGTCGATCAGTACTGGGCCCAGATGCGTCTGCTCTACGCCCCGTTCGATGCGGACCTCAAGGGCCCTGATCCCGAGGTCTACGTGCACGAGATTCCCGGCGGTCAGTTGACGAACCTGCTGTTCCAGGCCCGCCAGGTCGGTCTCGGCGAGCAGTGGCAGGAGACAAAGAAGGCCTACCACGAGGCGAACCTGCTTCTCGGCGACATCGTCAAGGTCACGCCTACTTCGAAGGTCGTCGGCGATCTTGCGCAGTTCATGGTCTCCAACAAGCTTTCGCCCCAGGATGTGCGCGAACGTGCTTCAGACCTCGACTTCCCCGACTCGGTTCTCGACTTCTTCCAGGGCTTGATGGGCACTCCCTACGGTGGCTTCCCCGAACCGCTGCGTTCGAACGTTTTGAAAGGCAAGCGTGAGCCGTTCAACAAGCGCCCCGGTGCGTTGCTTCCTCCGATGGACATCGAGTCTATTCGCAAGACTCTGACCGAGAAGTACGGCACGGGTGTCACCGAGTGCGATGTAGCCTCCTATATCATGTTCCCGAAGGTCTACGAGAAGTTCATGGAGATCAGCGCGAAGTACGGCGACATGAGCGTCGTGCCCACGAGCCTGTTCTTGGCGAGCCCCGAGCTCGGCAAGCCGTACGAAATCCAGATCTCCAAGGGCAAAGTGCTCGTGCTTAAGTGTCTTGCCATTTCCGAGATTAATCAGAAGACCGGCACTCGCGAGGTGTTCTTCGAGCTCAACGGCGAGATGCGCAAGATCACGATCGAGGACCGCCACTCTGCCGTGGAGACCGTCACGCGTCCCAAGGCCGACATCTCGAACCCGGGCCATGTTGCGGCCCCGATGGCCGGCATGGTCGTTGACGTGCGCGTCCAGGTGGGATCCAAGGTCAACAAGGGCGACACTGTGGCTGTGCTGAGTGCCATGAAGATGGAGATGTCCGTCAGTGCGCCGCACAGTGGCAAGGTTGCCCGCATTGATGTCAAGAGCGGTGAATCGGTTGATGGCGGTGACCTCATTTGCGAGATTGAGCACGAGTAAACCGCTCACACTTTCATTTCCGCCTATCTCTGTATATAGAAAGGCCATCCATGACGCATACATAGAATGATGAATTTTTTTTTTATAAAAAAGATCAAAATTTCGTAGTGGTATTAGTATTAATATTATAATTATAGATTAGTTCAAATATAAAAAAGTGATCACCCAGCAAAAGGACATCAACATCTTTCAAAAAAAAGGGAAACTCGTATAAATATACAGAGGTCGCGTGGAATCTTCAAAAGTCTTTACTCCTCTTCCTCCTGCAATTCGCCTTCAGCAACCAGCATGTTCTCGTCAACATACTCGGTCATATCCCCCACAAACGTGTCAGCGGCCGTGGCGTTCTGGTACTGCTCGTACTCCGCCACCAAATCGGTGAGATTGCCGTAGGCCTCCGTGAACTCGCTCTCTTCCATACCCTCGCCGGTGTACCAGTGCAAGAACGCCTTGCGTCGGAACATGTGTGCAAACTGGTTATTCGTGCGCGTGAACAGACCCTGCACGGCGGTCGTATTAGCAATGAAGGTCGCTGACGAGTTGATGCCCGTTGGCGGGGTGTTGCACACGGACGTCTGGAAGTTATTGGGGATCCAGTCGACAAACAGGTCCCGGTTACGCTCGTAAGAAGCCTGGATGCAGTCCTCGACCTCCTTGGTCGACACCTTACCGCGGAAGATCGTGGAGATCGTCAAGTAGCGGCCCATCATCGGGTCGCACGCGGCCATCATGTTCGCTGGGTTGAACAGCTGCTGCGTCAGCTCCGGAACGGAGAGATTATGGAAGGCCCGCGTGTTGGCCGCAAACAGCGGCGCAAACGCCGTCGTGAAGAAGTGCAGACGCGTGAACGGCACGAGGTTCACGGCGAGCTTACGCAGGTCGCCGTTCAGCTGGCCAGGGTATCGTAGACCAGTGGTGACGCCAGACATCACCAAGGCAATTAGTTTGTTCAGGTCCTCGTGCGACGGTTGGTTGATCTTCAACGTGCGCGTGCAGATGTTGTACAGAGCCTCATTATCCAGACAGTACGTCGCGTCGCTCGAGTCCACGAGGTAGTTCATGGCCATCACCGCATTGTACGGCTCGGTAACGGTCTCACTCGCCTTCGGACTCGGCAGAATCGAGTACGTCGAGATCATCCGGTCGTTGTACTCGTCCTTTATGTTCGACATCAGCAGCGTGCCCATGCCACTACCGGTACCACCACCGAGGGAGTGCGTGATCTGGAATCCTTGCAAAGAGTCAGCAATCTCGACTTCGCGTCGGATCGCATCCATGACGGGGTCTACAAGCTCGGAGCCCTCGGTGTAGAAACCTTTGGCCCAGTTGTTACCTGCACCGCTCTGGCCGCCGATGAGATTGTCGGGACGGAACATTGAGCCGAGCGAGCTCGAGCGAATCGCATCTAGTGTAGCGGGCTCCAAATCAACGGCAATAGCACGCGGAACGTACTTACGGCTCGTGCTCTCCTGGAAGAATACGTCAATACGGTCGTTCGAGCCGTCTGTGGGCGGGTGAGCAACATGGCCATTGCTGTCAAGACCGTGCTCCTTCGCGATGGTTTCCCAAAACGCTGTGGAGACCTGATTGCCAGCCTGGCCACACTGAATAGAAACAATTTCACGCATTTGTGAAGGTTAAATTTTATTTAAGCCACTCAATAATAAGAAGGACGTAAGATGGAACCGAACTTTTCTACGAAGACGCGAGCTGTCGCTGTCCTTTATTATGTGCGTTGGTTAATTCCTGGTTGTTTGTTGACTTCCTCGACTCGGGAAACGTGTCTGATCGTATTATGTGTCCGGGAGTTCCAGCTGTTGATCTTATGTCAGCCAGATCTGCCGCCGGTTTTCCAAGTGAAACATTCTAAACCTATGAAACGGGCAACTGTCAATCGATTCATGCATCTGTAGTGATGTAGATCGAGAAAAAAAAACAATAGTAATTCATCGGTTTGTCTTGGCTAAACTTATGCGGACATTATGTAACGATCTGATGCCGTGATCTAGTTTAAAATTGCACAGACAAATTTCAGAATTATAATCGTGCGGGAGAATTTAACATTCATTTTATCTTACAGAACCATCTCGAGTGGTTTTACAAGGTTTCAGATGGTTTACGACAGGCTCAGAAGAGCTCTACTCATAAAATTCACATACACCTTTGACCGGCACCAATTATGCATGCAATAAGGCGTTATTTCTGATTTAGTTGTGCAGCATTTATTTTTTTTGATAGAAATTTAATCACTCTTCTGAGCCTTGTCGTATTTTGACATACATTCTTTTCTTTGATCAACTATCTATTAAATTTGTCAGTTGTCAGCTGTCGCGTAATGGGGCTTTTTATGCAAGCCTTTATTAATGATAGGCCATAATAGGATTTCAGGGCGGCTATCATTAAGACATTCTTTACAGCAATGCCGTCGTCACTGCCACTGCTGCTGTGAGCGGCGGAGTTTGGGATTTCCCCGTAATTGTGCGCGTCGCCCTTTACAGCTCCTATCCCTGCACTTATATCACCGCCGTTAAGTGAAGAGACCCGCGTCTCAGCGTTAAGCGGGTTTCCGCCCTAGCCCAAAGGTAGCAATTAAGTCGCGTTTTATTATGTTTGACCGTACCCACTAATAATTCAATACATCCCCACGGGCCTAATACGAAACAAAAAAAATATCCGATGTACTGACCACCCAACGATGTGTGAAGAAGCAATCAAGCAGAAAAATTCATGTATTCAGGTAAAAAACATTCAAGAATTTAGCCAATGGTGAACTTGCGACATAGATAATATTTTTTCTTCTTTAAACAAGGACTCGACCCGACACGCGTTTCAGTTAGATCACGGGCTAGGGTACTCCTGCTGCTGCATTGGGAAGGCTTCTGAACCCTGACGCCATAACTAGAGACATGCGTCGCGACTGTGTAACCTTTAGTAGGCTGATCTCCAACTTATCTTCTCACAATAGCCACATCCAGAAAAAAAAACCAAAGATCTCCTTGTACAGACACTATCATGAGATTTAATTGTTCTCGGATGGAGGTATTAACCTCTGGTGTCCCTTGTTCGGATAATTCGACTTTTGAAGCCAAATTATTGACCGAGGGCAGCTTCACGGCCCGGATCAAACGAACAGGACTGCGCACCAAAGATCTGGGACCTGTGGATCTCATGCTCGTGGAGGCTGGTCCTAGCATGAAGGAGCAACTTGCCATCTGTTATGCTGATTACACGCTCAATGAGGACGTGGGAAGAGCTCTCGTGTTTCCGCTCTTCAAGGGCCATGAGTTCGGCGATGTGAAACGACACGGTAATGTTGTTACTATACACGCTACGCGACTCAGTCTTATTCTTGAATCCACGGTCGACTATGAATCCGGTCTTGATCCTAATCTTTCTGCATCCTCCGGAAAATGGGCTCGGATCCTTTCGCGTCTAATTTCAACTCGAGAAGTTCGTGCCTCGGCAGGAGGTATTCATACTGCCAATCAAGACGGCTCGTATTTCAACGGACTCGGAATCAGTATGCCCAGTGCGCAGTTCTCTGTTCCTTTCTCTCAGTCAACCTCGACCGGATCGATGCCTTCTACTGGAATAATACCCTCAACTAAAATGATACCCGCGACTGGAATGATTCCTGCAACTGGAATGATGCCTTCAGCTGGAATGGTGCCCTCAACTGGAATGGTGCCTTCAGCTGGAATGATTCCTTCAACAGGAATGATGGGAAGCATCAGCAATGGCAGCATTGGTCCTGTGCCCAAATCAACATCGAAATCATCAATGACACGACCTCGCCAATTAATACCCCCGCCTATGCAAATCCCCGCACCAGCACCTGCACCAGTATTGCCAGTTTCAATCTCACAGGGAAGTATGTTGAACGGTCAAAGTAATATGCCAAAGTCGAAATCTCTGAAACGAATCAGCCTTCTGATTAGCGAAGGCCCTGATAACGGTTTCGGTGACGACTTGAAGACAATTTTGACAGAGATTGACAAGCCTGAAAAGGCTCCTGCTACGCAAGAAAATGCCGTTGACCCTTCATCGTCTTCATTTGATCTGCCGAGTGCACCATTTAACGAAGGCACGGACGACGAGCTGAGTAGCACACCGAGTCCGACATCGCTTTATCTGCAGCCAGATACATCTACTTCATCGCTTAACTCTTTGGGTCTGAAACGCGTTGATACGATCCTCGCGAAGGAACAGCAGCAGTATGCTGAAAAATACGGAGACAGAGCAGCTACACTTAGTGAATTCTATAATGTGCTGCCGCCGAATGGAGAGAACAACGTTGTTCCCGGTAAACGTCACCCTCCGCAAATGCCTGCGCCGGTTCCTGAGATCAGAACCACAGAAGAACCGGCGAAGAAGGAGAGCCGGAAACAGAAGCCCCAGGTGCCAATTAAGGAAAAGAGCTACAGGTTGCTGAAAGCCAGAAAACCGACTGCATCGACCTCGAATCTAGCTGCGTCTGCGTCCTCTTCTTCTGTTGTATCACCACCTGTTTCTTCCCCTACGGACACTTCTGTTACTGCTGGGCCCCAACGTAAAAACACAGTTCAGAGGAAGCCGGTGAACTCACAAGGTACTGCAGTTAATTCTCCAGCTCCACCTGTCATCCAAGATTCTGCACGCACCCCTGTTCCAACCGATCCAGCTACGGAAAAGACTGATCAAAGCACTAAAGAAAATGTACTCCCCGAGGTCCGCAAACTCAAAACTAATGCTGCGGATAGGAGGATTAAATCCGTGTCAATTGCTCCTGAAATTCAAATCATTAATGATGATGATGACAACGATTCCATGTATAATGAAAGCTTGAAATCTTCCAGGGAGCCGAAGTCCAAGCATATGTCATACGATCCTAGTCACAGTTCACGAGGACCTGAACTGAATTTGACAAAGGTCATGAAGAAGTTCTTGACCAAGCGGAAATCCAAGCATATTTCTTCAAAATCATCGCTCAATACACCCGAGTTCGGCCATCTTGAGAAAAGCGTCTTCCGCAATAGCCCTCATATGACACCGGAGCAGTCCGCTGCGGAACCAGTTGCTAAGCCTGTTCATCACGATGATGCTGGTGATGTCTCACCAGCTCCACCATCTCCAAAGAGTATCGAAATGGAGTATGAGGAAACTGATACAGGACATCACCACTACTACAAAAATTTGCTGGATCAAGCTTCAACTTCTTCGTCGTCACCCACTCTGACAGTCGAGATGGCTGATGAGAACAAACAAGATGACCCGCTTACCAACAGCCAAACACGATCAGAGAGCTGCGCCAATATTATTGCGAATGCATCCAATAATGGCGGCAAAACAGCAGAGGCGCCTAAGCTGAGAGATAGCACTTCAATATCAGCGCTCTCATTTAGATCCCTGTCTTATCGATCTCTGTCCTCGCGGTCTATTTCTTCCTCTTCTGCGGAAGCTAACGATACTCAAGATACCACAATGTCTGATATAGAGACAAATGATACCCCTCAGAAAGAAGTCAAACCAATTTCAAAGCATGAAAAGGCAAGCGTGATGACCCATTTATCGACCACTGATAAGAACGTGCATTCAACAAAATCCTCTACAGCTACGTCATCACCGACATTATTAAGGCGTGAGTCAAAGGGCGACCTGAAACGCGAGCCGGTAAAATTGGAAGCAAATGACATTAATCTTCTATCTCCGGAGTCAGAAAACCAAGCGTCACAGTCTCAGTCTGCATCCAAGAGGGTATATGAAAATGGAAACAAGTCAATGCCAGTATTACCAGCAACTTCGAACTCCTCTTCATACACTTCCTTCACATCTTCAAAGAGATCCTTGAAATCATGTTCATCAGCTTCATCTACATCATCTTATCATTCAGCTCAGCAGCGAAAAGATTCAATCAATCTCTTTTCGGCAAACATGTGGGCTTCTGTGTGGTCCTCTTCCAGGTGGACCCCATTGTCTCAGCTCGAGTTCCCAATAGAGATAATTGCATCTGAATCTGCGAGTACTGCTCGTGTCCTCATTAATGGCGGAGCTAGCGCGAACTTCAATTTCACGCCCCAATGTGAAATAAGAAAAGTCAGCAATCATGATGTCGAGGTCAAAGCTGCTGACGCCACATACATGTTCCGCTCCCGCGATCCCGAGAACTCGCAGAGATTTTATAGAACATTGTGGACGATTCAGATGAATGGAGTCCAGCCAGTTTTAGCTGCACTACTTTCTAGTGGCCTAGCGGGTGTGCACGCTGGATTTCTGAATGATGAAGATGCTATGGCTATGCGCAGAAGAACATTGATCCCGCCAACACTATCAAGATCCAATCCTAATTTGAATCTGTCTTACATGGGCAGACTGACTTCAACCATTATAGAAGAATAAAAAAACGCATGTAAACATTTATGACACTCATACCCATTACTATTCGCAAGTTCCTCTGGGGATCTTTCGCAATTAAAATAAAGCTCAAGGAAGTTTGCATATGATATCTATTGATTTTCTTTGGGTTGCGCATAAACTAAATGACCATTTGGCCCAAGATTTTGCTTGATTTTCTCTTCAAGTTCAATTGCAATGGCGAGCAATGCTGTTCCGTCGTACGCTGTATATATATCATCGCGACCAAGTTTTTGGCATTGCTGCGAAATATAAAAATGAATGGCAGTGACGAGCTCGCTACTCGGAAGATCAGGTCTATCTTCAAAAGGGTAGGTCAATAAGCGTCTATGTCTCCGGAGCAAATACTCCTCTGGAGCCATTGCCTCCAACTGAGGCTGAATTGGTACCATACGCCCATGATCACTTCTCAATCTCGCTATGCGACCTGCATGAGCATCATACAGGGTTTCATAAGAATGTAAAACATCACGTTTTTTTGTCATGAACGGGGCATTTGTTTGTGTTTACGGTTAGAGTAGCGGGCGGATCCAAAACCTTAGCATCGAGGAAACCTCCTAAGTGTTGATGTCTTGATCTGTCACCTGACCCTTACAACCTGCATCACGAGCTGATCGCATTTGTTCAAGATTAGATACTTGATTTTCAACGAACACGGAGGAAATAAAAATAATGTAAAAGATATATCAAATTCCGAGTTCGAGCAGTTAAAGCTCTATTATGTAAAATAAGATATTACCAAAATTGTAAAAAAAAACACTGACAGGGAGAAATGATCGTAGATAAAATGTACGCGCGCGCGCATTATAATTTCTGAAAAGATCGGAAAAGATTTCTAGACAACTCTTATATCTTCACCACATCTCATCTAAGAATCGCTGCCATTTCGTCTGATTCTCAGGTCGCACTCTCTTCTCGGGAGGAAGCGAGAGTGCATTGGTGAGCTTTGCAAACCAGCGAGTGTCGCTCCGTGAGACATCCTCATCTTCCTCAACGACTGAACGCTGGTCTACAAGAATAGGATTAGGCAAAAGGATCGCAAAAATGAGTAATATAACAATAAGACAAATGCCGACAATGCACATAACCCGTTGAATATGCTTGTAGGCAGCTACCATGGCTTCACGGACAGGAGTCCCCATGGGGTATTGAGCAATAAATGTGTATGGGTTACCGTAAGCTTCTTGAACAAGGGTGGCGTTGGCGGTGGGAAGTCGCTTCTTGAGCTCTTTTGGAAGTCTCTGGGTGTAGACCGCACCGGAAACGGAGGCACCAAGTGCAGAACCAATATTGTAAAGAGAAAGATACAAACCTGTCATAACACCCAAGTTCTCATGAGGAACAAATGCCTGAATAACGGCCTGAGCTGGATACGGGAACATTCCGCCCGCTATACCTAGCACGACTTCAGCGCCAATGACACCGGCACGATCACTATGGCCGCCTCGGAAGCGAATCAGCAAACCAAAGGCCACCATGAATAGACCAATGCCACAAAGAATGTAGATCTTAATTCTTCGAGTGAAGTAAATCACAATACCAGTAATGGCACCTGAGATAACACTGCAGAATGAATACAGTGAAGAAACACGAGTTGCTGCGGTAACGCTGAAGTTAAAAGTTACAATCAGCATCGTGTACAAATAGTCACCCTGCATGTACCAAACGAAATCCAACATGAGCGCAATACCCAACGGAGCAAGGATGTATCTGTGACCCATCTTACGGAAGGGAATCATAGGATGCGGTGCCCAGAGTTCGTAGATTACCATAAACGGAATTAAACAGAAACCAACCACAAGAGGAGCAATGATTTTGGCTGTCTTCCACTGTTCTTGCACTCCACCCGCAAGTGTCAGTGGGTACAAAATGAGGATAAACACACCCACAACAAGTATGATACCCGGAACATCGAGGAGCCAGAATAAATCAACTAAGAACTTTTTCGTTGACTCTCGCTGTTGGAAGACTGTCGGGTGGTTCTTCATCAAGCCGCGACGATGGGCTTTGAACTGTAACCACGCAAGAATGCCAATCAGTGGAAGGGCAAAGAACGGCATAATGATACACCACATGCCGAAACCCCAGCGCCAGTTTTTCATATCTTGATATTTGCTACCGACGATTGCTGAGTTGACATTACCAGAAATCCAAGTATTGATGATGAATGGCAAAGCTGGGAGATAACTAAAGAAGACACGGGATCGGATAGATGTGAAATCTGCAATCAATAATTCCAACATGATTTGCAAAACAGTGTATCCAATTGTATATAGAACCTGCCCCCCAGACAAAGAGCCCATGTTTGGTGATGCAGCACAAACAATATTGCCCAAAATGTAAAAGAAAACACCAACAATAATAAGCTCCATTCGGCCGAATACGTCAGAGAGCTTAGCACCAGTTGGCAACGCAGCAGCAGCGACGACTGCAGAAATAGTGTTAACTGAAGACTGAAGAGCATTATTACCAAATGAGCTTGCAGCCGTTGTGATCATAGTATAATGAACGGTTCCACCTAATCCGTAAACATAACCAATCAAGAAGACGCCGAAGTAGAGAATGATACGCTCGTAGATGTTGGATACTTTGTAGAGCTCCTCCATTCGGGAGACACCTGCCGATTTGATTCCTTCCACATCATGTCGACTGACCTGAACATGTGTATCATCAACAGCCATCTTCTCATCGATGCTCTTATCGACGCTGGAGGCGACCTCCATCGGATCTACACCGGCTTTGTCACCAGTGGGGTCCATTATTGCAAAAACGTCCGTCTACAATCTAATTTAGTTAAAGATCGATGAATTCGAAATGATCACATCAAGATTCTATCTCTTTATATAAAGCCAAATCGCCTTCTGACATGCTAAAAATTCTCATGCACCTATCAACCAACCCTGACTGCACCCTTGTGAGGATCAGGCGGGTTCAGCAGATGATATAGATAGGGTAGATCGTCGACCATGTTTGAAAAAAAAAAATAAATTATAAAAGCCGCTACCGGTCTTTAGATTAATCACCGTTACATTCTGCTCCAATGCTGTGTAAATCCAGGAATCTTACTAAAGATTACCGATAAATAAAGATTAATTAGCTTTATTTAATCTGAAGCTTATAGAAGAGCGAACCCATACTTGTTCACTTATGTCGAATTTTGGGGCTGAACCAGTCACCCCAATCACATGATATTGAAGATACATCCGAACCAAGCGTTTGATCATCTCTTATGTATACCCTTGCCCTTGATGATCTCATAGCATGCTTAGAGATGCTGTGAGGTTAATGGATGTTACTATATACTGCTTGCTTACTTCTCAGAAATATCATAAAATCAGTCTAGATTTTATTAGCCTTTCCATTTTGATCTTAAGTCATACTTGATTTGTTGTATTCACAATTATTTCCTGAATGATGATGATATAGATTAGATGGTTATCATGTGCAATCTCTTGCATATTGGTGTACTCATCTGTAAAAAAATGACGATTGAGTTTTGGTTAGTGAGTCCAGAACCCTAGGCCTGTGCATGAAGTTTTGCGGTACGACCGCTGCTTTGACCCAAATGCTGGTTCCACAGCACATCAATATCGCATGCCTCCAATGTCAACTATGCATCACCCACATCTAACTCATGTTGTTCTTATTTATTTTGTGGAAATCCAAAAAAAATAATATTTGTTTACGGGTGATCAACAATTACCCTGGATCCTAAAAATTTTTTGTCGATATCCGAAGAACGCCAAAACTGAGGGACGGCGGAATTCCTGGGATTGGTTACTGATCTGCCGTTGATTCTATGTCTGTATATCAGGTGGTCAAGGGGGGATGTACCTCTTGCAGGGTCCCCTAATCCAAATTGTCTCAGTCGTATTACATAAGGATGTTCGCCGCTACCAAGACATCTCAAAGAAGGTATTCTCGTCTAGAAAGCACCATCATCAAGCACAACACGAAACCGACTGCATGGATATGTTTTTTATCATTATTAAAAAATTCGATTTAGTATTTTTTTCTAAATGAACGTATATATGACTATACACTGTAACCAGCTGCAAAATTTGCGCACTGTCCATATAAGCCTAAGAGGAGGTAAATAATCACCTTTGTCGAGACAATCATTTCAAGACGGACAACAGGTCAAGACCATTCTGTCTTCTAGTAACACAACACTGTCAGATGTGGACAATAAATTATGGCTAGAGTACTTTTTAAAGATGCGAGCAAAAACAAGCAAAGAGAAATTAGATCTTCGCGCGCATCGGATAACATCCAAGGGGCGTCTAACCTCATACCTCCAACAGTAAAGGAATTGGCAGTACACGAAAAAAAGTTGGCAGAAATAGCGGCTCAAATAGATCCCAGCTCTCGAACAAGAGCACTTATTGTCAGTGGACCTGCTGGATCAGGAAAATCAACGGCATTGCGAGCTCTGGCTAACCAGCGTGGCTTGAAGATACTTGAGTTCTTACCTCCCGATACCTTAGTAAAAACCACTTCGATGATGGAGAGTTTTCGTGAATTTCTACTTGGAGCCTCTGTTTTGGATAGAAATGAAGTTTTAATTCTAGTTGAAGAGCTTCCAAATGTCTTCCATGAAGATACTCGTTTACAATTTGAATCGGCCCTTTTGGAATGGGTGTCTGAACCGGGGTTGCCAATAATCGCAATCTCATTCACTGAGATCGAGATCAATGCGAGATACAGTGAAGCATTGGTTGTTTCTCGAATCTTAGGCCATTTAATTCAAGACCCTTTCTGTGTCCAAATCAAGATTAACCCACCCAGCGCTACACTGATCAAAAAGTCGATTAAACAGATTTGTCTTCGCAACAATTTCAAAATCCCAGAAGCTGTGATAAAAGAGCTTGGGCAATGCGGTGATATCAGAAACGCTCTGATCTGTTTAGAAATGATGGCTAGATCAGAGGTTTTCGTCCCGTATGTGTGTACTCGTGATACTCCGACGGAGCTCTTTCACGCAGTAGGAAAAGTCATATGGACCACCAAAAAGGAAAATAGCCTTGAGAATGCGTTGACCAGATTTGGTGACACAATGGAAGTATTCAACCTCACGATTCTTGAAAACTACACCTCAGCAAAATATCAGCGCTTGCCTATAGATGCAGCAGCCAAGGTTACTGAGTGGTTGAGTCTGGTTGATTTGGCACCCAGCATGCTGAGCTTAGGTGCTCTGGGTGTGGCATACGATATTGCTGCAGCACACGATGACAACACGCTTCCAAAGAAGTTCGTCGCTACAAAATTGACACAATTTCCAAAATGGCGGCATGAGGCTTTCGAAAGTGAGAGCAAAATAAAAATCAAAATAAAGAACCGGCGGCTTTTTTCTAATTATACCCATACACCCAGATCAATGGTTCTTGATGAGCTCGGCTTTGCATCCCAACTGAAGCGACCAGTGCAGGATATTGATGATGATGACGAAAATGATGATTTAGATGTAGATGATTTTGACTTAGATACGTTTGGCTAACTGGAGTCTTAAGCTGTTAGAGCGAATGTTTTGATTAAATTATACCAATAAGTTTTATGTGTGGTTGAACTCTACTTTTTTTTTCCGTTAATTATTTGACACTGTCGAAAAACTTTGGATCCTCTTCAAGTGACTCTTTCACAATGTCCAGACCGCCCTGTAGCTCTCCATTTACGTAGAGCTGTGGGTAAGTGGGCCACTCTGAGTATTCCTTCAAGCCCTGACGCACGGCGTTGTCCTTCAGAATATCGAAAAATCCGAATCTCACTTGATTCTCTCTGAGAATCGCCACGAGTTGCCGTGAAAAGCCGCACTTTGGCTCAGCCGGTGTTCCCTTCATGAAGAGCATGACAGGGGCAGCCGTTATTAGTTTCTTAAGTCGGTTCTCTAAGTCTGCCTTTGATTCTTCCGCCGGTTCGTTCCCCGGCGAAGAGTTGCCAGAACCGTTTGCGGTTCCATTAGTGCTCTCATTAGCATTACCACCAGCCTCCTGGATGGCACGAGCCAATGCTCGGGGATCAGCGCCACTCAGCTCTTTGACAATCATCTTGTTCTTCAAAAGAACAAAGAATGGTACGGCCGAAACCGACAGCATTTCGCTGATATCGGGGAATTTATCCGCATCGATCGAGACGAATTGATGCTGAGGATAGACCTCGGCCAGGCTCTGAAACACTGTGTTCATATGCTGGCAAGGCTCTGCCCATTCTGTCTGGAAGTAGATTACTAGCAGCTTCGAAGGGTCAGCATTGTTTGTGATTTCGCTGAACTGCTCGTCGCTAGCAATTTCGATAAAGCTCATTCGTCCAAGCGCAAATTGTGATTATGCTGATGTTCTCAAATGTCCATAAAAGACCCTGCGAGCCGTGTGACATATCATGTGGCGCCATCTCCCCCAACCCTTCCTCACCGGTTTTTCATGTATGCTGCCTTTCTATGTACGAGCGCACTTGGCAGCGGCTGGGAAAAGCGTCCGCCCTTCCCACGTATGCGACAATTTATTATATCATATCCATCAGTAGAATCAGAGGTGATGAAAAATCATGGAAAATTATGGAAAATTTGTCGTATCTCTACTTAGATCCCGTTTAAGAATATTCGCCGACTTAGCTTAAGCTGTAGCGAGAGAACAACAAAAAGCCGTAAAAAAAAATAAATACTATACAAATTAAGCTGTGCTCTTTTTCTATCACACAAAGTCTATGTACATTCACTTAACTGCTTCACAAGCGCATTCCGGCTAATTGCAGAATCTGTTCTTGGCATCGCACTGAATCGAGTATGGTCTAAAGTGACTGGTGTGCTCGGAAGATCCTTGCCGTGCTCGCTGAATCCAATAGCTGTGAGAAGGTCTGGATTTTTGGGCTGTAGAGCATCGCTCCATTTTAATCCTTTTACTATCTCATTCCACCCCTCTCTGCCAAAATCCTTAAGCGGCAATCTAGCTGCACGCCGGGCTAAGTAGCGGGATCTCACGGTCAAAGGCACATCTTCGTGTTCAGCCTGTTTCAAAATAGTGCCCAGAATCACTGGCTTTGCTGCGTTGTCATTGATGAAGGATGCAGCTTCGAGCAGAAACTCCCAACTCTCCGAGTTCCACGAAGTCGTTTCGAAGAAGCTCATAATTCCGAGCTGCCAATCGAGATGTCTGCGGGCAGCAAACCGACGCAAGAAAACATTCATCATCTCGGGTGACCTGTCCTGCTGCTTTGCGAGCAAACTCCAGGCCCGCACAACATTAGCGTTGTCGGCCTTTTTATGGGTGAGGAGATGGTCGATGAGGAGCTGAAAGGCGATGGGATCTTTCCAGTCTACAAGACCATCAAGCTGGCTTGTATCAATATCCTTGCGATCATTAAGAATGGTTTCATACAAAGTCTTTTTGGCCGAGTCTTCTAGTGTTATGCCGCGCTTATCCATTTCCTCGAGCACGAAGCTCTTGCCGAACCCGAACGGCATGCACTGCATCACGAGATTCCAGGTCAGCCGATCGGCCTTAACCCCGAAGCTTCTCATCCGCCTCAAGCTCAGCTGCGTATTGATCAGGGGATGGCCCAGCATCGGCCGCGGATACGGGTTCGCGGCGACGAGTGCTGCGTTGAAATCTAAAAATAAATGCAAAGTGGTCCGGTCCGGCCACGTATGATGGTGAGATTTCATGATCTCGGTTATGTACAATGCAAGGTGGATGTCGTTGGACTTTAGTGCAAAGCCAACGAGGTAGTTGAACGACTGCGTGCTCATCTGTGAGTGGATCTGGGGCGATTTCAGCAGCCGGTATATCCACTGCACAATTGTGGTTGTTTCTTGAGGGGCATAGCTGAACGCCGTGAGTTTGCGCAAATGCGCTTCTATAGAGTCTGTAGAGGACATTAATGGGAGTCCGAGCGAGCTGTACTGCACTAAACTGCGATCGAACTTCGCCCATGTGCCGCGGATCGTCGGCAGTTTCAACGGCGTCTGGTTCAGATCGGTCATTTCATTCAGGTCCGTGATGATCGCCTGGGCCAGAGCGCGAGTCTGACGCAAGTAGCGCAGCGTGTCAGCCTCGTTCCACGAATTGCTCAGCTCATTTGTGTAGATCGGTGCGGGTGGCCGCGAAATGCCGAGTATCTTATTTTTCACGTCCCGAAACTGCTTCCCCGGCTCGGTCAATCGCCGCCTCCACATAGACTGGGAGAGTCTCCGAACCAATTTCAAAGAGCCCGACCTTTGAAGATGCAGTAGGTGAGTGATGGGAGGGGAAGGGGGTTGGGCACTTGCACGTATAACGGCGGGTCCAATTTGCAGTAGGCAGGCAGGCAGGCCCAAATGGTTTCCAGATGTTCGTAAGCGGGAACTCGCGATATTCCTAAATTATAATTCCGACCCCTTTCCCTGATTTAAATTGTTAGTTTCCAAAGTGGAATCGTTATTGAGAGCAGTAGGTCTCAATACAAGAAGAAGCGAGGGTTCGAATTGACACCTGACCTCCGCCCCATTCTCTTCGAATCGCTACGCGGCAACCATGTATGGGTCGCGGCGGATGGACTACGACCCGGAGGTGCCTCTCAACTCCCGCGTGGAGATGCTGAACACGCCGATGGTTGACCAGCAAGAACAGCAGCAGGGGTACTTCGACTACCCCGGCTCCGAGAGCTGGCAGAACGGCCAGATGCAGGGCCCGCAGCAGCAGAACATGGTGCTCGACCCCGTCGAGGAGCTCGAACGCGACCTCATGGGCTTCGAGCCGCAGTACTCCGTGCTTCCGCAGCAGCAGCAGATGCAGATGGCCATGTCCGGCAACAATATGCAGAGCCAGCTGTCGAGCCAGATGCAGGGCCCGCATCTTCCGGCGAACAGCGTCGGCCACCAGCTTGGTGCGGCGATGAACGCGCAGATCCCGAACAACCAGATGCAGAACAACCAAATGAACAACAATCAGTTGAACAACCAAATGCAGAACAATCAGATGAACAACAACCAAATGCAGCACAACCAGATGCAGGGCTCCGACCAGATCCAGACGAGCCCGCTTTCGGGCAATCTCACCGGCATGCCGAACACGCTGTCGCAGCTGCACAACCGGCATAATACGATCCGCCAGCGCAGCGTCAACGACCTGCTGAACCCGATCTCGTCGGCACTGCCGTCGCCGGGACTGCCCGGCCACAACGTGCAGATCGACCCGCAGATGATGCAGCACATGCGCATGGCCTCGCCGGGCATGCCGCCGCGGTCGCTGTCGACGTCGAGTGTGCCGCTCGCGAGCATGCACACTCCGCCGGGCATGCAGACGCCGATGATGATGCCCGCGCAGCCACCACAGTCCATCCAGATGACCGTAGAGAGCGCCGACACCGTCGTGCCGCATTTGGAGGAGCTCAAAAAGAGCCGGCTGCGATACAAGCCGCGGAGCTCGATCCCGCCCGATCTGAGCTCGGCGAACTACGCGGCGCAGTGCATTGCAGCGGCCGAGTCCTCGCGACTCAACCCGTTCTGCCTGAGTCCGGGCGAGTTCAACCACCTGCGCACAAAACTGCCCTATATCCACATCACCACTTACTTAAATATCCGCAACGGGATCCTGCGATTATGGCTCGCAAACCCGCTGATTGCCGTGACTTTGGTCGAGGCCGCGGGCTGCTGCAAGGAGGCTCGGTACTACCGGCTCGCCGAGTTTGCGTTCGAGTGGCTCGTGCGAAACGGATACATAAACCAGGGCTGTTGCTCGCATCACGGCCGCACGACGGCCAGCGCCATTGCTGATGCGCCGCAGTTCAGCCTGCGGCGCCGGAAGCCGAAGCAAACTATTGTCGTCATTGGCGCCGGCGTGGCCGGACTGAGCTGTGCGCGGCAGTTGGAGAACCTTTTGGAGCGCTACAGCTCGCAGATTTTGCTGGACTACGAAGACCTGCCGCGCGTGCTCGTTCTCGAGGGCCGGAAACGGATCGGCGGCCGCGTTTACAGTCCGACGCTGCGCACGGACAAGCTCAATGTCGATCTGGGCGGCGATACGATCATGGGGTTCGGCGGTGGAAACCCGCTCGGCGTGGTCATGCGCAGACAGCTCGGAATTCCCGTGGTCAGCATTGACACGGTGAACGCCGACAACGTTCTGTACGACGGCGAAACGGGCGAGCCCATCGGCGCGCAGGTCGACTACCGGGCCCACGAAATATTCAAGCACCTGCTAGACCGGATGCGGAATTTCGAGATGGGTCTCGGAGCGATGTCCCAGCCGCCTACGAACGCGCCGGGCGTGAAATCGCTGATCAAGGCCGGACAGGACCCACCGGTCACGGCGGACTCCGAGAAAATCACGATCAGCAACCATGAAGAAGACATGGAACGGCCCTACGCGCGCGTAGAAAGCGATAACGAGGACTCCCAGGAGAGCGCGCAGGAAATCAAAGTCGAGCTCGACTTCCTCGAAAGCCTCGGGTTCACGACGGAAAACAAGTCCCAGGGCGACAAGGAGATCCGCGTGCATGCAGAGCCCGCAAACCAGGGCGCTTCTTTAGGACTGACGATGCGGAAACTGATAGAGCATCTGTCCACCCTCACGAAGCTCACGGCCAAGGACCGCGAGGCCCTCAACTGGTATTTTGCGAAATTCGAGTATTTTGTCGGTGATGACATCGACAAGGCCAGTCTCTCCTCCTGGTCGCACCATCGCCAGAATAGATTCACGGGTAGACACGCCTGGTCGCGGGACGGCATGAGTGCTCTCGTTCGTGGTTTAGACACAATACCCAGCAAACTGGACGTGCGGTTCAAAACCGTGGTCAACGTTATCGAATACGAGGACGAGAGTGCGCAGATCACCTTGGAGAACGGCGAGCAAGTTTTGGCTGATCGTGCCGTAGTCACCGCGCCCTTAGGGTGCCTAAAACGCCGCAACTTACAGTTCATTCCCGATCTCCCGCAATGGAAGATGGATAGTATCGACCGTTTGGAATTCGGAGTCGTGAACAAGGTCGTGCTGCTATTCAACGAGCCGTTCTGGGACCCCGAAGTGCCAGCAATAATCCGCGTTACTTGTGGTAACGACGATGAGAATCGCGGCAGCTGCTTTGTTTTCCAGAACCATTCACGCAGGCAGGATCCGAGCGGAAAGGGTCTGATTGTGGGTCTTGTGAGCGGTAAGGCAGCGAAGGCCATGAGCTCGAAGGCCGACTACGAGATCGTTGATCCGGCCGTAGAGAAGCTGCGCAAGGTTTTCAAGCACCATCCGAACGCGAAAACGGCCAAACTCGTTGAAAGCGTGGTGACTCGATGGCAGATCGATCGGTTCGCCCGAGGTGCGTTTTCGCATGTAGGTGTAGAAGGCACGACGACCGACCACGATTTGCTGGCCCGGCCCGTACTTCGATCGTTGTTTTTCGCAGGCGAAGCAACATCGCGAATGTACCCGGGCACCATCCACGGCGCATACATATCCGGCCTCCGCGCCGCCAAGGAAGTGCTCAACAGCATTGTTGGTGGCATCGAGGTTCCGGATAAATTGCTGGTCGATGATCTGGAGGAGCTCGTCGAATCCGGTAAAAGCACCAGCGTGCATTCGGGCACGCCAGGACAAGAGCATCCCAGCATCGACATGCAGAACTCACAGCACCATTACCAGCAAGGAGGCAAAATGCGTCCCTCGCTGACGCGACAGAACACACAAACCCACATGCAGACTACTGCATCGCCGGGCTCGGATCTCATATCCGGCAACAGTCACTCCGGCAGCAATTTCGGCACTACTCCGACAGGCTCAGAGATGGTGGCCAATAACAGCATGGTCGTTGCCAATGGCGCTGGCTCGTCGAACCCAGCACATTCGAAACGCCATGTGCCGAATCCGGAGTCACTTCCGACTTACGAACATTTAGATATTACAAAGGCCGAGACCGAGCTCGCGGATCTGCGCAAAAGACGCAATTCGTTGGAGTTGGAGCATCTGGAGAGAGATCTCCTCCATGAGCTCGGCCCGCAGCCCGTGAAGCCCGAACGACAGGGCACCACTAATCCGTTTTTGCTATTCCAGAAGGATTATTGGGAAATATGCCGCCAAGAGACGGAGGCGGCAAAGCGCAACGACAAAAAATCTGGACAATTTCACGCATCCCGTAATGAAATACGTGCATCTCTGGGAAAGAAATGGCGGTCATTGCCCGAGGCCGAGCGCGCTCCGTATATCGAGCGAAGCCGGCTTGCGAAGTTCGAAAATGAAGAACGCCAGGAAGCGTATATGCGGAAACTGAAATGGTACGAATCCGAAGCAGCGAACTTCCGCCAGCAATGGCTGCAGGAGCACCGCTCCACGCCTTCGTTGAGAGAAAGATACCTCGAAGAACAGCTTTCTGGATACCGTCCTCGTAAGAAGCGCACGAGACTCACTGAGTAGAAAAAAAACACTAAAAAAATGAGGACGAGCAAGGCGATAAAAAAATAAATACAAGAAAATTTAGAGAAGGACGGAAAATGAGGTCTGCACATTCGCATAATACCACTAATAATAATATTTCCGTCCTAGACCCCCCTCCCCCCTCCCACACGACCCGTGATGACAACATTGGATTACTTATAACGTGTACATCTATGTATCTCTATGAATTATGACTTTCCATTGATTAGGTCACAACAGTTTGGTTCACATCAGTTTGGTTCACATCAGTATAGCTATCAGTTCATGTTTATGTACAATATCTTTGTCCTCTAAGTAATTACTTCTAAGTGTGAAGCTGCGTGGAAGGCACGTCAGGATGGAATGAGCGAGATTAGAACATGCCGCCCATGCCGCCCATGCCGCCCATGCCACCCATGCCGCCGGCAGGAGGAGCGGGCGCCGGAGGCTCGGGAGCGTCGACGATGGCACACTCGGTGGTGGCCAAGAGCGAGGCCACGGAGGCCGCGTCGGTCAAACCGGTGCGCACGACCTTGAACGGGTCGATGATACCGGCCTGGATCATGTCCGTGTACTCGCCTGTCGCGGCGTTGTAACCCTTCGTGAAGTCAGCGCCGAAGTCGTCGGTCAACTTGCCGACAATGACGGAGCCCTCACCGCCGGCGTTCTCGACGATCTGGCGAGCCGGGCCGGAGATGGCGGACTTGATGATCTGCACGCCGAGCTTCTGGTCGAAGTTCTGCGTCTCGACGTTGTTCAAGACCGTGGAAGCCTTGAGCAGAGCAGTGCCACCGCCGGGGAGAATACCTTCCTCAACTGCCGCACGTGTAGCGTTCAAAGCATCGACGAAACGGTCCTTCTTCTCGCCGACCTCGACCTCGGAGGAGCCGCCGACCTTGATGACGGCAACGCCGCCAGACAGCTTGGCCAAGCGCTCCTGGAGCTTCTCCTTCTCGTAGTCGGAGGTCGCCTCGTCGGCAATGTAGCCGCGGATCTGCTCACAGCGCTGCACGATGTTGTCCTTCGCGCCCTCGCCGTTCAAGATGATCGTGTCGTCCTTCGTGACGGTGATGGAGCCGGCGTTGCCGAACAACTCGGGCGTCGCGTTCTCGGGCTTGATGTCGAGCTCCTCGGAGAACACCGTGCCTCCGGTGAGAATCGCAATGTCGCCGAGCGTGTTCTTGCGGTTGTCGCCGAACCCGGGCGCCTTCACGGCCGCGACGTGGACTTGGCCACGCAGCTTGTTCAGAATACACGCAGCCAGCGCCTCACCGTCTACGTCCTCAGCAATGATCAAAAGCGGGCGGCGCGTCTTGTTCGAGATCTCAAGAGCGGGCAAAACGTCGCCCAACTGGCTGATCTTCTTCTCGCTGAGCATGATCAGCGGGTTCTCGAACTCGACCTTCGCGGACTTCGCGTCCGTGATGAAGTACGGCGAGATGTAGCCGCGGTCGAAACGCATACCCTCAGTAACGTCGAGCTCGTCCTGCAAGGTCTTGCCCTCCTTCACGGTGATGACACCCTCCTTGCCGACCTTCTCCATGGCCGACGCAATGAGCTTGCCGATGTGGCTGTCGCCGTTCGCACTGATCGTCGCAACCTGCGCGATCTCCTCGGAGGTCGTGATCTCCTTCTTGTGCTTCGCCAAGTAGTTCACAACGGCCTCAACGGCGGCCTGCGAACCGCGGCGCAGGTCCTGCGGGTTGCAGCCCGCAGCGACGTTCTTGACGCTCTCCGTGAAGATGGAGCGGCCCAGAACCGTGGCGGAGGTCGTACCGTCGCCGGCCGTCTCGTTCGTCTTCGAGGCGACGTCCTGCAGCAGCTTCGCACCGAGGTTCTCGAACTTGTCCTTCAGAGTGATGGAGCGGGCGACGGTCACACCGTCCTTCGTGATCTTCGGAGAGCCGAAGGATTGCTCAATGAGGACGTTGCGGCCCTTCGGACCCAGGGTCACGCTGACGGCGCGAGCCAGGGTGTCGACACCGCGGAGGAGCGCAGCACGGCCCTCGACGCCGAACTTCAGCTCCTTATGAGAGTAATAGCGAACGTTGCGCACACTGCTGCGTGCAGCCTGAACACTCTTTTGGGAAAACATGTTATGGATGATTTTTCAGTGTGGTGATAGATTTCGGGTAAGTCTCACCCTTATATCCATGATCGGGCAGGTGGCACGAGTACCGCAGTAGAAAATTCTAGTAGTGGTTTCTCCTAACCTCAACTCCCAACGAGACGCTCGTCGTGGTATGTGGTTCTTTCTCCGCGATAACCTGCGGTGATGCTACGTCCTCCTTCTCTCCACAGAGAAACGCTGTCGTCAAATGAAATTTCGGGGTAGGGCCGGATCTAGGAAGCGCTCGCCCGAGATTTTGGACGATCTCCTGGCATCTCCTCAAGCTCGAGCCGGACAATTGGCGTCGCTAGGCCCTAGCATCTTGGTAATGTCTGCGGAAAAAAAAATTTCTGACAGTTACGTTCTAGTAATCTGGATATATAGTTTTCTATGATCATTAATATTTATATTATTATTCTATACCGGTATTCATTTCTCAAAAGTTTTTTTTTTAATGAATGCAAAATCGAGACACAACTGTCCTTCTGATACTCGGCCGATCTCCATCTATCAGTATGCTCAGTCCTCATCAATGCCCTGCTTGGACTCGTAGTGCTGATCCAAACAGTACTCCTTCTGCATGAGCGTGGTCACGAACCCGGCCGCGCAGAAGCTTGCAAGCACAATAAACAGCGTTTTCATGGACTGCGTCAGCACGTCGATCAGGGCACTCTTCGTGGCTGGGTTCTCGATATTGTGGATCACGCCCACAATCGACAGCACGCTCGCCGAATCGGGAATATGCAGTCCTTGCGAGGCGAGCTCAGTCAGCCGTGATCGCAGCTGTGAGGCCACAATGGCACCGCCTACCGCCGTACCGAGCGCATCACCGATGGCTCGGCAGAACGACATCATCGCCGTCGATTCCGTCCACAAGTACGGCGGGTTCGTCGCATTGGCAGTAGTGCTCAGCGTCGCATACAAACAACTCACACCAATCGAGGCCGGGATCTGGATGCACAGCAGCCCGCCAATGCCGCTCGTGTCCGTCATCGTCGTCATCAATGCCGTGCCCATGGTCGCCAGTCCCCACATCGCGAGATTGACGAGATGGTAGTGGCCGGTCTTTTCGATCAGAAGCCCTATTAGCAAAGAGGTCGGAGATCCAATCAAGTTCAGCGGCAGAATGCTTGCACCACTCACCAGTTCGCCGTAGCCCTTCGCACCCTGGAAAAATGTGGGCAGAAAGTAAACAAGGGCCATGTTCACAATTCCCTGTAGAATATTGTGAATGTAGCAGATCACCGCCGAGCTGTTACCAAAGACGCGGAAGTCAAACATCGGCACGGCCGGTTTCGTCCAGTGCTCGTATGCTGCAGTCAGTACAAACCCCGCCGCGCCCAACACAAGCGGAAGAATCACAGACCAGTGCGACCACGGAAGATCCGAGGAAGAGCCACCCCGACTCAGCGCCAGCAAAAAGGACGTCGTGCTTCCAATGGTCAGCACAGCACCACCAATGTCAATTTTCTTCAAGCGCTCACGCCAGTGCTCATCGTGCGTCTTGAGTCGCAGCGTGAACGGAGCAGCCAACCCTGATGCTCCAATGATAAATAAGTTCAGATAGAAAAACCACCGCCAGCTTGCGTACTCGGCCAGAGCACCCGCAACCATGGGTGCAGCACCGCTGAACACACACCACACGACCATGATGATGCAGTAGTACAAGCTACGCTGGCGCAACGGGATTGTGTCAGCAAGAATGACTTCCGGCAAAACTAGGCAACCGCCTCCGCCTACACCCTGGATCACACGACCCGCAATTAGTGCTTCCATGTTAGGAGCAAGTGCACAGATAAGACTGCCCACAAAAAAGAATACCAGTACCGTCATGAACATAGCTCTGCGGCCGAAAATGTCAGAAAGTGCCGAAATGGGAAGCTGAAAAACACAGGCCGTCAACGAGTAACCGTTGCCAATCCACTCCGTCTGTGAAGTCGTGCCGTTCAGGTCGCTCGAAATAATCGCCATGACGTTACCAGTGGCCGAATAATCAAGCGCCGTAGCCGCCATTGCGCCCATAAGCACTGTAAACGCCATGAAATGACGCGCAGAAAAATGAAATTCGGGAGGACCCTGTTGCTCTTGCAGTTCTTTAGACATCGAGCTATCCATTGGCTGGAACCCAGACGACTTTTCGGCCGAAGTGCTTTCGACCTGATCTGCCTCTGAGAATTGAGTTTCACCAGGGGCTAATTTAGACACCCACATACGCTCGCTGAAAGCTTGCCAAGTTCTCATCATTATGCAGGTGCTGCCGTTTGCGCGGCTACTTTTTCTTTGTTGAGAAAAAAATATTAAAAAAAAGTATGTTACGCTTTGGGCTAAATGTGGGGTAAGTAATTGGAAAAAGTATGCAATATATAAATTGCCTTAATATGACTGTTGAGACTGCATGTGAACCCTACTTGGATCATCTGATCTACATGGTATCTCCATCTCCATCATACCCTTCGGAATTAGTAGATCGCGCCTAGGGTGGTGCCATTTAGATGGGAGGCGTGGGATAGGGCATCGCGTCCATACTATTATCGTAGGTGGGTGTGTATCATATTTACAAATGTCCCGATAAATTTAAACTCAATGGCATAGGTGACTCTCATTGCATTAGCACCATTATACAAAGACCACCCACACGGAAGCACACATACATGCAGACTATGAAGAGTTGTCATCACAATGTAATATGTGACCTTACCTTTGAGATACATAGGAAAGATGCAGAGGACAATTAAACCCTAATCGCATATCTACTAGCTATCAGCCTTGAACCCTGTACAATTGTGGTGGGATTGATCTGAGTGTAGCTTGTCGTTTGACCAGTACTAGTTAAACAATGTGGTTGTTTGGTGGTTTTGCCCTGCTGAGCACAGTCCTGTCTACAACATTGGCTGCTCAGCCGGTGCCAATACGAACTATCATGGACGTCCTCTCGTCGAACCCAGAATTCTCTGAGTTGGTCAACTTGCTTCAGATCCATGACCTTGTACCGTTTGTGAACCACATCTGGAATTCAACCTTGCTGGCTCCTGTAAATTCGGCGTTCATCGGCCTTGACAAATCTACCATCACACAAGACCAATTGCTATACCATTTCATCAATGCCACGGTGTATGCCGATGACATTACGGGATCCACACTCATATATGATACCTATTTGGATGGTGGCAAGGCTCCAATATCACTTAATCGAGAACATGGCGTCAACAACAAAATTGAGTTCGATGAAATGGACTTTTTAGCATCACCGCAGCGAGGTGTTGTTCATGCGCTGTCCCAGCTTGTAGATATCCCTGATAGCCTCGCTAAGCAGCTGTACTTGCATAATTCGTTGTCTTTGTTCTCTTCTTTTATTGATAATGATGCGTTACTAGAGTACTCAATGGTCCTTGCTCCGAGTGAAACAGCCCTTCAGCGAGAAATTGTGGATCGAGTTGGTATTAACGCATCTGAGCCGATTTTGCGTTACCTCAGATCTTCGTATGGTGAAGCTGACCGAGCAAAGCTCGTAAATAGGCATGTCTGGAAAGAGATTCCATCCTTGACACATCTTCCCGTAAGTTTTGAAGTGCTTGACGGAACATCCATGACACTCAATCCAAATTTCACAATCACTCTTGAGTCTGGCTATGAGATTCGCAGTAGTTCTACAGTGCATATTGCACGGAATGGTGTATATATTGAGCTCGATGGACTCCTTTCAGAGCCAGATACGCAACTTTTTGATACCACTGCCGAGAAAATCATCATTGGTATGGGCGGTCAGACCATGGTGAAGGAGCTAACCTTGTATGGACATCGGGATCTCATTAATGAGACTCATCCGAGTGAAGAACCCGAGTCGATTATAGTGCCGATAGGTCAAAAGGCAAATCAGGCAGTGAGTCATACCAACGTCAACGAGAGAATGCTTCCTCCTGAAATGTCTGTAGCCGCGGACCCAAGCAGCTTGATCCTGTATCAATTCCTTGATTCTGCTCTTCCCAAAAACAAAAACTCTAAGCTTGTAGATTCGAAAATGCTTCTAAGAAGCGGAAAATATCCGCAGCGCGTGCATTACGAGAAAAGCCGAACGGGTACTAGATCTCTCAATTGGGAAATTCTTGGAGAAAATGCGTACCAATGGAATAATACTACTTTTTATAGCAGTTCTGAGTTGCTAACCGCACCACCCTCACTTTTGATGGCATTGGGACCCTTGCTTATGTCCTCATTCTCGATTTCATTTCTTGAAAAACTAGATCGCTTACAACTGCCGATTCAGAAAAGTTGGACTGTATTCGTACCCACCCGAGACGCATGGGAACAGAACTTGTTATTGAAAGATTATTTGGAAACAAATGATGCTGCTCTGTCAAAAGTGTTTGACAATTTGATACTACAGGCTCCTATCTATTCCGACACTGGCGAATTTGAAACTGAGCAGTATTCAGATATCCCAACTCTAGTTGAATGGGATCCTGAATTCAAAGAGTTCTCAATCCGAAACAAGAATTTGCACTCAACAATGGCAACCGAAGTTACTGATGCTCTTTTTGACAACGGAGTCGCACACATAGTCAATGATGTCCCACTGCCGTTTGATTTGGAAATTTCAGTTGAAGATCTCATTACTGCCGGTGGGCGTTCAGTTTTCTTAGACTTATTAAGAAAAGCAGATATGGAATACGTCTTAGAACCTGCTTCGAACTACACTTTCCTCGTTCCTCCACCGAAAGAACTCAAAAAGCACAATTACACCACTGAAACTGACATAAAGAAGCTTCAGAACATGCTCAAACTGCATTTAATTCCTGATCGTGCTCTGAATAAGCTGTTTGATGGCATTACAGTTACCACGCTTGCTGGTGAAGATCTGGAAATCCATTCATTTGGCCCTTCTGAAAGATTTTTCGGACTAACCCCTGTCTCTGCCACGAATGGTCAGCAAGTCCTCATCTTTGAATACGGATTTACAAACGGCGTTGTATCAGGCGGTTCCGGTGTGCTTTTCATCAATCGCCATATTGCGCCTGAATGGATAATCCCAATCAAGTTTGGATTGCGGAAAGGGACCTATGCGGTAGTGGGTGCGATCTTAGGTCTGCTTGGTGCCCTGCTGCTGATAGTTGGGCTTTTCGTGTTTGTATCACGGCCTCGGGAAGACGCAGGGCTTTTTGCAGATGAGCAGCATTACCATGATGATGAGGAGGGCAGTGAGGACTCTGATCAAGATGAGCCATCCTCGCAACCCATTGAAACACCAGCACTAGCAAACAGCCGAGCATACGGACGACATTTGAACCTACCAAATTGAGCGTCATCAAATATCATGAAAAGCATCTATATATAAATTAAATTTCTTTATTAAAAAAAGAATTATGTCAAGTGTATGAATCTACTTCGAAAACATTTTTGTTAATTTATCTGTTAATGAAATATGGTACCGTTATCAGTATACCGATTATTTGTAAACGAAAGAAGGGGGTTAAAAGTACTATTGGGATCCGTGATGGGAAATGAACATTAGGGTTAGTCATCAGATGTACTGGTCTTGTCTATCACATTATCGCCGCTTCTGGTCATAGATTTTTCTATCTCAAATGAGCCAGACAGCACCTTACTATGAGCTCTATCGCGGTAGCAGTATCGGATGGGCTCTTGCCGAGGCTCTTGATGAATTGATTAGCAACTCGTACATAGAACCGCAAATGGCGCACCGGATTCTGGCCCATTTTGATAAAGCAATGGTGACAGCATTGCAAAACAATGTTCGAGCTCGTTTAACAATGAAAGGGCACCTTCAAACGTACAGATGCTGTGACGATGTGTGGACCTTTTTGGTGAAGGATGTCATATTCAAAATGGAAGATGGTGAACAAGTGGATGCAGACAAGATTAAGATTGTTGCATGTAATGCTCGGAAACCGAATGAGGCATAATCTATTTATTATAAGAATGATATCATATTTTTAAGCATCGCAGTTTCAATGATTGTCTATATATCTATTTAGAGAATTGTATTTATTGGATATAATCCATGTTTTCGGCGGAGGCGAGGACAAGGTGCCCATTTACCATCACAGATGATGGGAGTGTAGTAGTAACAAGTAGTAACATGTGCTGGGCCTATGCAGATATGTCTGTGTGCGTGCGTGCGTAAGTTATGGGTAGGTCGAGGTAATGGTGGGTCGACTTGCTTACTTTAAATAATCTCCTCGATCACGAGCGTGAATTTGTTTCGCATGCTAAAATAGATCAGCATCACAATCCCTTGCAAGAGCATTGAAGACAATTGGTGCATACCCATATCGGAACAGATGCTTAAGATTTGGGAGCTGAAAAAAGCGGAAGAAGAGAATCGGGCCAAAAGAGGGACGAATGTATCGGCGGCTCAGTTGCGCGTGCAAGTCGACATTGATAAACTAGAGCTACCATCTACTATGAACATTACTTTTCCAGATCCAGGTAATATTATGAAGTTTACATTAATCTACAAGCCCGATTCAGGCCTCTATAAAGGTGGAACTTTTGTTTTTGATTTCAATATCAGTCAGAACTACCCTATAGATCCACCAAAGGTCATTCTAGAGTCCCGGATATGGCACCCAAATATTGATCTTGACGGAGCATTGTGTCTCAATATATTGAGAGAAGATTGGAAACCAGTTCTTTCCCTCAACCACATAGCAATGGGCATTCAGTTTTTGTTTTTAGAACCAAACAAGAACGATCCCCTCAACAGAGACGCTGCTCAGTCTCTGCAAGACGATCCTGACCTCTTCGCAAGCGAGGTAAGAGAGGCGATGCATGGTGGTATTGTTCGTGGGATTCAGTTCGATAGAGTGATCTAGACAACCGGGTCTACGTTGGTTTCATGAAATCAGGCGGATTGAAGAAGTCACGGGGCTTGTGCGAGACAGGACGGGGTTCAAATACCAAGAGATGTTTAATTTCATTGTTAATAAATTGTGGCAAGTCTGTATGTTTCAATTCGTCCGTAACATTTTCGACATTATTGTCCGTCTTGTTTGAATCGAGAGTTGACATGAAATCAATGCTTGCGGGGAACCACGGTAAAGTAATGGGTACCAGGGGGATCAGCCATTGTGTCTTCATTGTGATGAAGGCTGATGCCAGTGTTGTTACCACATCCGCGTTATTGGTATCTATTATGATTTGCCAATCAAAGCGGTCAGGGCGTAACTTCCTAACGGCAGCGATTACCTCTCGATATTCTTCGTGTTGTCCTCGTGGATTTGATATGCGTTCCAAGTTTTGAGAACGTCGATTCCAGGAGTAAAGACCTCCGTGTTTGTCATAATAATGTCTATGTAATGCCCCAAAAAGACTACCGGAGTTGACATGCAAGGCCGTGAGCCCATCACAATGTGTATGTACACTACGAGTTATGAGACCTATATCTAGTCGAGCAACACTTTTATGAGCTGGTTCTTCATAAACACACCACTTTTTCGAGCGTGGATTGAATCTTTCCAACGTGTATACTTGGTTCCCTTGTAAATCGAAAACGTTCACTACCGTCGAGGGAGTGCCGTTGTCGGCACGCATGATAAATGGCTTCGCATTATCATTCAACGGAGAAATGACATGGGCCGGTACTGTTCCGAGTCCCTGGGGCAGAGATGCGAAGAAGAGATTAGTACACCAATTGATTGTTGTAGACATCTCGATAGCCAATCTTGTAATCAGATTTTTTGGTCTATTTTATTTGTGATTTATCTCCTTCCAGAGCTTAAAGGCGTATATATAGTACGATTTACTAGTTTTGTGCAGATGGTGCTGAACCTTAACTATACGTACGCATGTGGACTGGATTTAGCCAGTAACCAACCCATGCAACAACGACATGCCTTATCTTTAAATGAGACCGAAACCGCCATTCATAATCAATTTTGTTCTTTATTTATTTTTTTTGTATAGAAAAGATGCAGATTTCTGCATATGCGAGGTGTGCAATTCCATAATCCAGTGTATTAAATGATTATATATGCATGTATAAGTGTTAGGTTCATTAGCATCATTTACTGGTTCTCGGGACGCAGCTTGCGAACCTCCTTGCCAACACGCCAGATCTCGAGGTCACGGATATCCTGGAGCTCCTCCTCGAGCTTCTCGCGGTAGTCCTCACGAGAGTTGAAGTCGAGAGAGCGCTGGGTCTCCTTACCCGTCTTGACGGAGTCGTAAAGCTCCTCGAAGACCGGCTTCAAGGCAGCCTTGAACTTAGGCGACCAGTCGAGAGCACCACGGCGGGCAGTCGTGGAGCAGGCGTCGTACATGTAGTCCATGCCGTACTTGCCAATCAAGGGGTACAAGGACTGGGTGGCCTCCTCAACGGTCTCGTTGAAGGCCTCCGAGGGGGAGTGGCCGTTCTTACGGAGAACCTCGTACTGTGCAAGGAACATACCGTGGATACCACCCATGAGGGCACCACGCTCACCGTAAAGGTCGGAGTGGACCTCCTTAGCGAATGTGGTCTGGTAGACGTAACCGGAGCCAACAGCAATGGCCATAGCAACGGCCTTCTCCTCGGCCTTGCCGGTCACATCCTGCCAAACAGCGTAGGAGGAGTTGATACCGCGGCCCTCCTTGAAAAGAGTGCGCACAGTACGGCCAGAACCCTTAGGAGCGACCAAGATGACGTCGACATCCTTAGGGGGCTCGACCTTGGTGAGCTCCTTGAACACGGGAGAGAAACCGTGGGAGAAGTAGAGGGTCTTGCCCTTGGTAATCTTGGGAGCAATGCGGCTCCAGGTCTCACTCTGGGCAGCATCACTGAGCAAGTTCATAATGATGGTACCACGGTCAATGGCCTCGTCAACATCGAACAGAGTCTTGCCGGGGACCCAGCCGTCCTCGATGGCCTGTTTCCAGGATGCACCGTTCTTACGAACACCAACAATGACGTTCATGCCGTTGTCACGGAGGTTCAAACCCTGACCGTGACCCTGGGAGCCGTAGCCAATGAGGGCGAAGGTGTCGTTCTTGAAGTAGTCGTGCAATTTCTCGAGGGGCCAGTCGGCACGCTCGTAGACGGTCTCGGGGCCGTACTCAGCAGAGAAAGTGATCTGCTTCATACCACGGGCACCGAAGGGGGTCTTCAAAGCAGACTTGGTAGCCAACGGAGCAGAGCGGCTGAGAACCGAGAGGGAACGGACACCGGTGCGGGCAACAGCGGTAGCAGAAGCGCGACGGAGGAACTGCTGGTTCGCACGCGTGATCAACATACGGGCAGACATTTTTGAAGTTATTGGTCTGTGGATTCAGATAAAACGATATCTAAAATAGGAAAATTTCAGCAGCTACGTAATGTATGCGATCTTATATAGCGAGTGCCCTTCATTCGTGGGCACGGGTTTTCAGTCCGGTAGCGGCCCGTTATCGGAAACTAATAGTCATCCCCTGAATTTTCACTCCGTACATTGAAAAAACACAATAATGCACATATCAGGGTTGTGGGGTACCTGCACCCATCTATCGCCGCTTTCGCGCTTTCACCCTTTCACGGGCATTTTTCGCTCGCTCCGGTTAGTTAGAGCACCCTAGCGTAGTGGTACTACTCCATGTCCATAGCAGCCACTGATAACCATGCAATTTTTCCACAGCGTAAAATTAGTAAAACTATCTAAGTATTCGTGCTGTTGGACTAAAATTTACCTAGATAAAAGGAAATAAATTATAAATCAGTGAAACTATGGCCCCTAAAGGCCATATGTACTAATTTTTGATTAGCCTGTTCTAAGAAAGAATGTAAAGTCATTATTAAGTTAAATTTTATATTAAATAAGAAAAAGCTGCTCGTATTTTAACTGCTTTTTTTTAATTTTCCCAGCTCGTAGGTCCAAATGTTCCACTTGCTGGAACCGGCAATCGCGGACCGGATGAGAGCTGAACACCGTCGACGTTACCCCACCAAGCGATGGAAGCTTTATGATGATATTCTGTCGCGAAGAACATGATCAAGTCAGCATATGTGTAGCCGACTGAAATTGCTGCATACAACAAATAATTGTACTTGCTCCACCATCGGAGATGATATTTCGGTAGGTACCACTGGAATGCGAGTCCCACATACAGCCAAGGGAGGTAGTACATGAAGTTATAAGGAGCCCAGTTCAAACAGCCCGCAAGGAAAACGAGCTCGTTGAAAGAATTGACCCATTCGCAACTGCGCACATAACGAATGAATCTGCTATTCCTGAATCGAGAGCCGCCCTCGACCGGGTCCGCCCATCGCCTCTTTCTCGCCATCGGGCACAAAATGCTACGAACGATCCAGAATGGAACAGGGAAAAGTGCACCTGCGAGGAATGTATAGCGAAGTCGGGGATAAAGATCCCGCATAACTCTTCTGGGTCCGATAGTGCCCCACTGAACAGCGGCACTGAAATATGTACGAATATCGGCGCAGGTAAATCTTGCTCCGTATAGTTCCTTCGGATCACACAGATTCGGGATGGACCCAGGAGTCGACTGCCAAACAATGAGGCCAGATTGAACAAACGAGTTGGCAATGCAGTTGAAAATTTGAATGCGGAACATGGCACGAGGCGCGAGACCAACGTAATGCGCTTGCTTCAAGTTGCTAATGAAGGTGTCTGTTTCGACCATGAAATTAGTAGCAAATGCCTTTGAGACCATGAGTGCTGTCCCATTTCCCTCGACGGTCAGACCAATAACGAGCTCATATAAAACGTTGATGATAATCTGCTGGTTCGTGGTGGCATAAAGTACTCCACTCGGGATCATGAAAACACCGGACAAGCCTACTCCGAAAAAGATAGTCCACACCGGTGTATTGGAAAACTCATAATGCTCAACAAATGCAATTCCTAGGGCAATGCAGACTATAAGGAAAAAGAGGTACCACCATTCGGGAACCTCTTTGTATTTGCGCTGCGATCGAGAGAATCGGTCGTTGAAACTGCTAAGTGCCTTCTTAGGATTGATGATAGTTTGGCCAAAGATCTTGAAGGAGAAGAGAAGAACTCGACTGTAGTTGAGCAGAGCAAACATGATCATCGCTGGATAAAATGCAAAGAATGAACCATAAACAACCAAGTTTGCTGCAGTCCAAAGTGGCATTGAATAGTTCTTGTATTTGTTCACGTCAAGGTTGTGCTTCTTATCCAACACTGCATTAACATCGTATGTGTTACCAGTGTTGTCAAAGATGCCGTTACTGTTGATTGGAAGGTAGGCAGTCCAGCTAATGTTCATATACCAGATGCCCACAATGACGAGAAATGAGAAAAGCATACCAACGAGCATGCATACTGTGGCGAACAACGGCTGAATCATTGCTGTGGGCATGAAAAGAGAAGGATCAAATGTTGAAATCGGGTTAAATCCAAGACCGCCGTTAACACCGCAGATGGCCAACAGATCGTTGTCCTCGTGTGAGATCCATGCAATCCAGTCAAAAGTACTCAAGAACTGGAACAAAAAGTCAGTAATCCAGAACCAACCAAAGAAAACAACGGTGAAGAGCCAGAAAAATTCCGGACCCCTCAATTTCCAGCCGTCAATGTTCTCGCGCTCCTTCTCGCTATCCTTAGTCAGTACGCGCGACAATCGAATACCAGGGAGTGCTGCATACCAGATCATTCGAACAGGGTATACCAAAAAGATTCGGAACAGGCCAGCGAATCCAAAACCCATAAGGTTAGTTGCCAATGTCAATAGAATTGTGAATCCGAAGTTGCCCTGAGCATCTTGGAATCCGTAGAAATGTTCATTGGCCATAGAAATAACAACGTTCTGTGAATAAGGGGCGACGTTTCCTACACCCATGCCGCAGGTGGCGAGCATCTGCTCCTTGAAATTCCACTTACCACCACCAAAGTGGCATCGACGGCCGAAGCCAACAGGGAAGGAGAAATCAGGAATATAAGCAAATAATCTGCCGCTGTAAGCAATCAAAATCTGCAGTGCAACGCCATTGAGAGAGATACTGGGAAAGCGCACAGCAAAAAAAGTCGCAAGCACGGAACCGGCACAGGACCACAATACTGAAATCAAGTATACGCGGATGTTTTCGTAGTTTTCGTACTCCTCTTCGTCAATAGGACGCGTGACCGAGCGCACAGAGGGATAGATTGACCAGTCGTGAATCAAGAAAGCCTCGAATTTCATGATTGTCTCCCATTCTTCGTCACCTTGTTCACCCTGAGCACCACTGACGAGGTCTATGAGATGATTGTAGTACGCATTGTCAAGAGCGACATCACCATCATGTTCTTTAATAGCCTGTTCGATGATTTGACGGCATTCCTCAATTGTGCGATCGTCTAAGTGTGCAGAGATGATCTCAATGTCTTCCGTTGTCAGTGATCCATCAGTAAAATGTTCGAGTTTCGCAAGGTGATCCAAGTCATTCGCTAGACCGCCAGAAACGTACTGCACCTTTTCGCCGGCACCAAGCTTGGGCTCAGTCTCGTTCAGAGATGAGTCACTCATGACCAGATGTCCGTTCGGCTGATTATTGGGTTGGATTTTTATTCGTGCTCTCTGACTTTTCTTTCCGGCGGAAGTAGCCGTCATATATACGATTCACAGGGTAAGATAACATTGCCCTACAGATGCCATCAGGTGACAGTTGATCCATATCGCCCAACCCTGTCGTAATCAGATAATAGCCCTACCCTCGATAAAGTCAAGGTTTTTTGCCAAACTAGTAATACTGGAGGACGCAAGAATCTTGAAGTAAACGTCTTGGCTCACAAATGCTATTAGTTGTAAGATTTTTCGCCAAATGAATAGCTAGCAAAGAGGGAACACTGTTTTTTGGCCTTGTTTTCATGACGTCTTGGCCTCTGTTGGCCTCCGTATTCATCTGATCCGCGAGCTCTGTGTCATTCATATGTAGGGCGGGGTGAGTTCAATAACCGTCAGGTTATTGTATTAGTCAGAGGTATTGGAAGTGACAATTTCAAGGCACGGCTGATTAAAGCGAGGAACGACATGGATCCTAGTCTCACTGAATCACTAGAATGAGTCATAATATAGTACAAGTTATTTACTTATGTGACAACGGGAAATTTGGACTGAAACACATTTTTTCAATTCCACGAATAAGATTATATTTTTTTATGTCCCGCAGCCGAGAACGCCCTTTGTCCTCTTTAACCAATTGGACTCGGTTTTTTCGGGGTTAGGTACGTGCGTATTGTCAGTCCAGCTGGATCATCTGCGTGCAATATAGTGGGTGGAGATTTTATGCATTAAAGCATGATCACATCGAGAACCACCATAGCTCACCTACCTATACGATGGTCGAGCGAATTGGCTAAATATACAGGATATATGGATAAAATATTAGTTAAAACGTTCGCAATCATGGTTTGTATGCAGTTTCGTCATAAATCCATATTACTTTTCGAATTAAGGGTACATAGAGGTTTTTCCGTGCAGGTTAGCCATCATGCCTATACCCCTCTGCCCTACATATATGAGCAGGTAATACGTAACTTTCGAGCCGTACCCTTTCCACATGATCCTGAGAACTCCAAGGAACTCCTGCTATCTTAATGACTTTGGTCCATATGCTTTCGGAGAGGGCTATCAGTTGTGGTTGGGTTTATGCGAATGTATGACACTATTCGGCAACTGTGCGTAAGATGTAGCGGGGAGCTTGTAGTTTAAATCTCCCGGAGTGCGGACGGGCCCCTCGTCAGAATTCACGATATCTTGTAAATAATTAACATCTGCTCCATCTCTCAGACGTACCCATATCATGTGTCTCTGTTTACATCCGTGACGTGAAGCCATTGGAGATCGCCTTATTTGGCATTGAGAGACTATGCCGAGCGATGTCGCCGTCCCTGTCGACTATGCGGAAGCTCAGACAGAACGCATGCAAGTCAAAGTCGGGCTCATTGGAGACGCTCAAATAGGAAAAACATCCCTCATGGTTCGTTACTGTGACGGATCTTTTGACGAAGATTATATACAGACGTTAGGTGTCAACTTCTTAGAGAAAACCGTTGCAATCCGAAACACAGAGCTTACGTTTTCGATATGGGATCTTGGAGGTCAGCGGGAATTCATAAATATGCTACCAATTGTATGCAACGAGGCTACCGCTATTATATTCATGTTCGACTTGACACGAAAGGCCACTTTGAACTCGGTAAGAAATTGGTATCGACAAGCACGAGGATTCAATAAGACAGCAGTTCCTTTATTGGTAGGGACCAAGTTTGATTTATTTTATGAGATGAGTGATGATGAACAATACGAAATAAGTGAACAGGCCAAGAAGTACGCAAAGGCCATGCATGCCCCTCTAATATTTTGCTCCACAAGCCAGGGCATAAACATTGCAAAAATATTCAAGATCATTATCAGCAAAGCATTTGATCTGAAATTGAAAATGCCGGAGCTTACAGAGAACGGCGAACCCTTGGTTATTTATTCTCAGTGGTAAACCAAGCAAAAATCATGAGTACAAAACATTACATGCGATAGGAAATATGCCAGCCACATCCAGAGTACGCCCAAAGCAGAAGGCATATTCTCTGAAGTTGCACTTACTTGGAATTCTTTTCGTTTAGAAAAAAATCATTTTTTTAAATTAGCTTTTTATCAGCCACTTTCAAATAATATCTTGAAGCATACTATCATCAGCCAGAAATTCTTTTAACGTGGGAACAGGAATCATCAGTCTGACAAAAGGTGTAGCCTCACCTTTAATTGCTTGTTGAACAAGAATCCCGCTTTCAACCAATTCCATTACAGCAGATTGAAAGGTTTTTAGGCGTGCTGGTGAATCCGCCGTGTATAAATATTTAGTCAGAATATCTGCCTTCGCGCTTGACCTCACCAGCTGATTAGCTAGCCTTAGAATTTCATGTAACGGTGCCTCAATGTTATCTGTACGCCTTGTACGCGTCAAAATTGCACAGAGCATGACCTTAGTAGCGTATCCCAATGTTCTCAGAAACCTCTCAATAGGTGAGCTCTGCATGCGCATAATTACGTCTCTTACGTGAGCCGTTTTTACGGGTAATTCGTTTCGAGAGTCAGCTAAAGAAATGGCCTGGCGAACAAAATCCAAAGCTCTCCGCACGTCTCCTCCTACACCGGCCACCTTTCGTGCTGCATACTCTAAGGCTTCTGGTTCAGCAAGATCCTGGAACTCTCCATCCTCTAAGCGTTGTACAATGATCTCACGAAGCTCTGGGAACGTATATCCTGGAAATTGCACTCTCGTTAATCCAACTCGAGATGAGATTTTGTTGCTAAGAACACGCTCGGGTAAATCCATTGTGTTCGCAACGGCTAAAACAATCAGTCTTGAGTTTGGAAGCGACGGCCAGTTGAAAAAGTTATACATAAGCTGCTGTCCCTTTGTCACCAACTGGTCCAATTCATCAAGTAATACCACCATAATCCCGCGCTCTTCAAGACTCTCGTCAGCAGTAAATGCGGCCTCCAGGGCAGTCATTGCGTTTGATGCTGCCATCTGTCCTCTTCCTAATGCTTCCCACAAATGCTCGTAGGCAGCGTTTGCGTGAACGAGCTTCATGCCATTGATTTCTAAAAACGTGAATTTATTGAGCTCCCCGTCATGTACACGAAGATCGAGTTGACCTATTACTTCCTTAATCATGCTCGTTTTGCCTGTTCCGGGTGTACCACTGACATAAATGCATGTTCCTGTTTGGGCTGAAATGGCACTTTCCAGTGCCACGAAAAGCTGATCAAACTGGTCTTCTCGACAGAGATGAGTGGCAGGATCGCTGGCAGGGTGTAACTGCATAATAGCATTACTCACGGTATCTGGTTTCAATTTCATGTCGACCTTCGGAAGTGTAATGAATTCTGCATTCCTTGCCTTTTTTTGTGATTTTTTCCGAGCATGTGGCTCTGGAGTGACAGAGTTTCCTATCCTGATACCGTCGTCGACGTACTCTTTCGACACATGTTGAACGGTATCTTGCAAAGGACTTTCATCGCGATCATCGATCTGATTTTGACCCTCATTATCCCTAAGCTCTGGTGATATTAATTCATCATTATTTTGGTCAGAAGTTTCATCCTGTTCTCCCGTCTCATTTTTGTCTTCAAATTCTAGCTTAAGTGCTGGTACTGATGTGGGAGGCATACCACTATTAGGCTTCTGTGGAGATTGAATTGAAGCCGCTGCAAGGGCAGTAGTCAATTTTTGGGTTCTCTTTCTTGCTGGTACCAGTTCCTCGTCAGAATCATCGGACCGTTCCGAATCTTCAAGATCGTCGACATTGTATGTTTTCGATTGTTTCTGAGGACTTCGCCTTTTCTTCGGCGATTGAGATTTCGCGAAAAGAGAGTCGATCGTAAATGCACTTTTTGAATCAGTAAAGTCAAAGCCCTCAGGCAGATCTGCTATGGACTTGAGATTTCGTCGACGATGGTTAATCGCCCTATGCACTGTCTCTAGATTGAGGTCTGACTTTTGATCAATATCATTTAAGTTGACCCATTTTGTTTTGCTCGTGGCATATAAATCATCACCTTCGTTCAAAAGCAGCAACAGTTGTGCTGTGTGTGAACTTTCGGAGTTTCCTCTTTTAAACGCTGATATAACCCCGAGAAATTCTTCGCCCTCCACAAGATCTCCAATATTATATTCTGCTTCTTCGGATTTCGCCTGCAAAACCCGTGCACGCCTCCCTTTTCCATCGGCTATGAATTCCCACATTCTCGTGTAAATTTTCAGCTTCAGTATGTGCAATTTAAGTAGAGTGGATCTGGAAGTGACCGTACTCTCGGGCACTGTGTTGATCAAAGGTACGGGTTCAATCCGTCACGACGCATAATTAAGTGCTGCATGTTAAAAGTGCCGCTTACTAGATATTGTCAGCTGTATATCTTAACTTTGATGTATGGAGAATCTAGAGGAAAAACAGATCTTTGCACTACCAAAAATTAATCCCGAATTAGTAGCTTTAGGTTCATTATTTCATTAATCAATTCATAATAAATATGTGCAGATTATCCGCAGATTAGTCGGTTGACTTTGAAGCAGCCCACTTCAGCCAAACCTCTAGTTCCGTCAAATCAAAGAGCTTCGTTTCCCGGTTGTTCTTAGTCACCACTACAATGGGCTCATTAGCATCCGTGATTGGCGACTTTACTTCCAGATTTATATTTTGATCGCCATTGTCGACCCGAATTGTACAGCTTAATGCGTCACTCAGGCTTCCGGGTTCTAGTTTATCGTGCTCGACACGCGCATTGGGCAACAAGACATTCAAAAGTTTGAGGATACGTGACATTAAGATGCCATGCTGTACGTGGGCCAGTACTGGCTGCAAGATTTTCCATTTCGTGGGCTCTGCGGGCTTTTGGCGGGTCTCCAGTGGTTTCGGAGTACTGTGGCTGTTCTCAAACCGTTTATGAAATTGATGCACGAGCAACAGATGCAGACTGTAGTTGATGGCCTCGGCTATGTTGAAGGCTTTACCCGGCTCAACGGCAGGGTACTCTTCAACTAACTGGATTTCTACCCGGCCACCAAACAGTTCGCAAACGACTTTTCCTCCCTCCACGAGCTTGACCTTGTGTGAGCCCAGATCCCATCGTGCCTCTTGGATTAACTGCTGCATCAACTCGAGCTCAAACAAGGTCCCGCGCTCTTGTCTTATGGATCTCAGCAGGTTCCCCAGCGGTTCAAGCGCGAAGTCATACGAAACAACCGCCCGTCCTAGCAACCGGTCAGGTTCGGGTGTGCCTCCATAGCTCTCCATGTTGCTGGTTTCGTCCACCGTTTGATCGGCAAACACTGACACTTGAACGAGTTTCGGCGTGTTGCTGATGCCCGGTTTGAAAATAGGCTCGCCCGTATATTTGTCCCTCTCGATTTTTCCAATGCCGCGGTCAGCATACCCCGAACCGGAGTCTTTGAACCCGTACTTGATCTGGAGCTTGCGATTTATCACTTCGCCGGCCGATGTAGCGGCAAGCACGCCACGCCAAAATGTAGCCTCCATGTGCGCCTCGTTTTTCAACCGGGAGGCAGCATCCTCGAGCACACTGGCGCTTTCTCGGTACTTTTTGACCTTCCAGCCTAACCCGGGTGTTGCCGAAACCGTAGGCGCCGGGGTAGCTATGGTATTTGCGTTCAACGAGCCGTTAGGCACCTGAGAACGCAGTGCTGGTGAGATCGATGTGTTACCTGCTTGTGGCCGGGACGAACTGACGAGCAGCGAAACAAAGTCGAGATTCAGTGCTGCCTCATTCAACGCTGTCGCGATTTTGCCCGAAAGATCGCGTCGCAAATCCACGATGCTGCGCTCCGCATTCGAGTCGTCGTCTCCAAACTGTTTTGATTCCGCAGTCGACTCGACGTCCATTGCATCCTCGTCGTGGTTCATCAGGGATTGTTCATTCAAGCCGGCAAACGACCCATGTTCTCTCGTGACCCGCGAGATCTGCTGGTCTAAAGGAACATTGCGGTTTTCCTGATGCTCGGGATGAAGAGAAACAACTGTCATCTGCAACACGAACGATGAGCTCCGCACTCACGCAAACACACCGGTAGCTTCTGACCTAGTTTATTTGTACGGATGCTACTCGATAAAGCGAGGAAGCCTGTCGGAGTGAACTGTTCTCGGGGTTGGGGTTGATTCTGCCTCACCACACTCATTGTTTGGGAATATCACACACCCACGACACCACACGACACCACACCATAAAACAAGTTTCTCAAAAAATAGTGGTAGTTGTAGTAAGTAGATAAAGGAAAGAAGGGTCATTTATTTGTATCGTGTTAAATAAATGCTTTGTAGATGTAAAAATGTAGACAATCAGCATGTCCTCTTGGCTGTGTTCGTGTCTTTGTTTGGAAGGCCATGTCTACCGACTTAATGAGACATTAATCAGTTTGTTTCAGTGACGGGACATTCCCTCGACCCAGGAAACCCTCATACCGGTCCTATTGACCCTGGCTCAAACACGCAAAAATATAGGTTCCCCGCGAGCATTAGCAGAGCACTGACGGATTCGCTTCCATACAAATAGTCTAGCCTATCTTCGTTCTTGTCATTCGCTGCCCCTCGTTTATTTTAGAATCGCGGAGCAATGGGATGGAAAGCCAAGCAAAATAAGCAAACTGCTGCCTGCTTTAGAGAAGAGGGTAACAAACTGTATAAGGAAGGCAACTACCTCCATGCATGGATTGAATACAACAATGCGTGTGACTTTGTCGAGAAGGACGTCATCGCACTGGCAAACAGGGCTCAGTGCGAACTCAAGCTCGAGAGGTTTGGTGAGGCCATAGCGACATGCACGTTGGCTCTCACGTATGATCCGAACTTTGTGAAGCTCTACTATCGTCGGGGTGTAGCCTACGGCGGCACTTTGCAGTATGAGCTCGCCATCAAGGATTTCCAGAACGTGCTTAGGTTGTCACCAGATTCAACAGAGGCCCAATCCAAGTTGAAAGCAGCTCAGAGCCTCGTACGGTATGCTGCATTCAAGAAGGCCATCATGACTGACGGGCTTAGCACCCTGGATCGACTCGATTTGAACTCAATGATGATTGAGACAGGCCCGTCCATCATGGATGTTGATCTCGATGATTTGACCGACAAGTCTGTGCAGGAACTGATAGCAGGATTCAAGGTGGGCAAGCGACCTCCGAAACGCACAGTCTACGATCTCATCATTCGCGTGACAAACATTCTCAAAGAGGAGCCCACCATGAACGAGCTCTCTATCGAAGAAGACAACAAAACGCTGACGGTCTGTGGTGATGTCCATGGCCAGTTCTTCGACGTGGTGCATATTTTCGAGACGAACGGGTACCCGAGTGAAGAACATTGGTACCTCTTCAACGGCGACTTTGTGGACCGCGGCAACTGGTCGACGGAAGTCATTTTGCTGCTGTACATTCTCAAGCTCAAGAACCCGAAGACGCTATGGTTGAACCGCGGCAACCACGAAACTATCAGCATGAACATGGCCTACGGGTTCGCGGGCGAATGTAAGTCCAAATACGGCTCGACCCAAATCTTTAACACATTCTCAGACTCGTTTGCCATGCTACCCTTGGCATGTTGTATTAATCAATCCTACTTTGTGGTTCACGGTGGCATTTTCTCGAGCTTCAACGTGACTCTCGACGAGATCCGCTCTATAAACCGGTTTGCATTCAAACAGCCCCCTGAGTCTGGCCCCGTGATGGAGATGCTATGGGCAGATCCGCGCTCAACCAATGGCATCGGACCAAGCAAGCGTGGCATAGGCCACGAGTTTGGCCCGGACATCACCGCTCAATTTGTGAAGACCAACAAGTTGAAGTCCATCATCCGCTCGCACGAGGTAAGACAAAACGGCTACTCCATTGAGCACGACGGAAAGCTCATCACAGTTTTCAGTGCACCAAACTACTGCGACTCTGCGCACAACAAGGGAGCTTTCATCAACATCGACAAAAAGAACGAACTCATGTATGAGACGTTCAACGCGAGCTGGCATCCCGACATGCCGCCGATGCTATTTGCGTCTAAGCTCATGAGCTGATAGAAAATGGCATAGATCTGTACGTGTAGAGAGACATTCAAACCGCATTGAGCTATAGACATATGTATGTCCAATTTTGAATGCAGTTGTTATAGTCATAGTTGCAATTTCATAGTTACAGTTTCACGTGAACCACGCAGAAGGAGGAATTCATTATCTTTATCTTTTTTTAACTGATTTCTACAGATTATACATACCAAAAGTATGGGGTCGTGATAGTCCTAAATGGTTCCTTGGTAAACGTTTTATCGGAATTATGAATGAGGATGTTTAGTTTTTTCTTTAGTTAGGAACCTTAGGAGCAGCAGCCAAAACGTCAGGAGTAGCCTGGTCAGCGAAACGCTTGAAGTTCTCGTTGAACAAGTTCGCAAGCTTGTGCAGCTCGACCTTGAAGTCCTCAGGACCGGAGACCCAGTTGCGGGCGGGGTTGAGCACCTCAGAGGGAACGTTGGGCACAGCCTTGGGGACCTGCAAGCCGAAGACATCGAACTCCTCGAACTCACCCTTGGCCAGCTCGCCGGAGTGGACGGCATCGAGCATGGCACGCGTGTATTTGAGCGAGATACGCTTGCCACCCTTGGCGACAGAGTTTCCGGACCAGCCAGTGTTGAGCAACCAGGCGTTGGCCTTGTGGTGGTTGATCTTGATGGCCAAGTCCTTGGCGTAGCGGATGGGATGCAAGACAAGGAAGGGCTGGCCGAAGCATGCACTGAAGGTGGCCTCGGGCTCAGTGACACCCTCCTCCGTGCCGGCAACCTTGGAGGTGTAACCGCTGATGAAGTGGAACATCACCTGCTCGTTCGTCAACTTCGAGATGGGAGGCAATACACCGCTGGCATCACAGGTGAGCAACACGATGTTAGTGGGGTGGTTGGGCGTCATGGCCGGCAATAACGCATTCGGGATGTACTCAATGGGGTAACTGCATCGGGTATTCTCAGTCAAGGTCGTATCGTCGTAGTCGACAAGATGGGTCTTGGAGTCGAAGATGACGTTCTCAAGCACGGATCCGAAGCGGATGGCGTGGAAGATCTCAGGCTCATTCTCCTCCTTGAGGTTGATGCACTTCGCGTAGCAGCCGCCCTCGATGTTGAAGACACCGTGGTCAGACCAGCAGTGCTCATCGTCACCGATCAAGTCACGCTTGATGTCGGCAGACAAAGTGGTCTTACCAGTACCACTCAAGCCGAAGAACAAGGTGGTCTCACCCTCGGGGCTCTGGTTAGCACTGGAGTGCAATACCAAAACGTTGTGCTTGATGGGCATGAGATAGAACATCACACTGAAGATACCCTTCTTCATCTCACCGGCGTACTCAGTACCGAGAATGACCATCTCCATGGCCTTGAAGTTGATGTCAACGGAGGTATCAGAGGTCATGCCGTCCGTGTGGCGGTTAGCAGGGAAACGACCAGCGTTGTAAACAGTGAAATCGGGCTCACCGAAGTTCTTGAGCTCCTCGTCAGTCGGGCGGATCAACATGTTCCACATGAACAGGGCGTGGTAGGCACGGGCACACACAATACGGACCTTAATACGGTAGCGCGGGTCCCAGCCAGCGTATGCATCAACAACGTACAAGATCTCACGAGTGTTAAGGTAGTCAATGGCACGCTCGCGGTTGATGGCCCAGGAGTGCTCGTTCAACTTGATGTTGACGGGTCCCCACCAGATGTGGTCACGGCTGCTCTCCTCGTCGACAATACGCTTGTCCTTGGGCGAACGGCCGGTCTTGCGGCCGGAGTTAGCAATCAAAGCACCCGTGGAGGAGATGGCAGAGCCACGCTCACGGGTCAAAGCATCCTCGTACAGCTGAGCAACGCTCGGGTTGTGCTCAATGTGGACCTGCTTGTAGTCAATGTTTGCCTGCTTGTACAAGTCAGTCTCGATCTGGTTGCTGGGAGGGTAAGCCTCGACACCAGAGGGGTTCAGACGAGTAGCGTTGTAGGCGGGAGGAGGTGACATTTTTTGTTTTCGTAAACTAATTTAGTTTCTAAGACAAAGTCTTGAATGTTATTCAACGAACTCAGGCCCAGCCTTGCTGTATATATATATGTTCACACGCCCCCATGTTTAAATCTGAAGATCCGGGTCATCGGAGTTGCAGCCAAAACTACAGGGTATTTCGATATGGGTAAGGGCTGTACCTCGGAAGATGTGGAGTTAACGCTGGCGTTCATGAAGATGGACGCAGCGAATTTATTAATAAAGTGTAATAAACTCAGTGATAACTATAATGACCGATCGAAGCTCCGTTCGTTCATACAAATAAAATCTTTTCCTATTTATAATTGCTTCTACATTGCCGCTTTACCAGGCATAGCCGCTATCCACATTATGATCTATGCGGGGTAACGTTTCAAGGCTTCGTGTTACCATCACATGATCCTTTGGGCCTTGTTTCCTCCTTGCCCCGGAAAGATTTCAACGGTGATCTTGAGCGAAATCCGATCAACGGAATTAGATTGGAACTGACTGAATCCGAGATGCGGCCCAATTGAATTTTTCCAGTTTCCGCTGCATTATCAGAAGCGACTCAATCACGCAACCTCTATAAATTAATCCAGGCGATTCCCGGTGCGATCCAGATCCGATATACAAATTTCCGTATTTATTTACGTATATACCTCACTTTATTCGACGATAGACGGCGGAACTTAGTTACATAACGAAACCTATATTTGCAACCATTTCCATTGAAGCGTATGCGGACAGAGTTTTCCCAAGCGAGGTGCCCCGCATCACATGATGCGATTTAAACTTTTTTAGGGAAATAAATGAGGTTTTTGGCGGTGGTTTTTTTGCCAGGACCGAATTCGCGACCTTGAGCTATAAATAAGCCGCCCCACAAAAAGCGATCACGCTCGTAGTATATAATATGTAATATTAAAAAAAAGAATTCCTTGCTTATCACATGCGAATGTGATCAGCGTGCAACCTGTATTTAATTTAATTAAATTAAATTAAATTATGAAATGCAGGCGGCGACGTGATCGGATTTAATTAAGCTGTGAATAAAGACTATTGAAAAGAATGTCGATACACCAGAAACCTTGAGACCCAAATAAGCGAAATCAAAACAAAACAAAACAAAACAAATTTCAAATTTCAAATTTATTGTTAGCTGTAATAATTATTATGAAAGAAAGTAAAGTACATGTTACAAAATATGTATATAATATACTAAAAATTACAAAAGAATGATAAGGAATGAATGATGTCTTAAATGGTGACCTTTGAGCTAGTGCCGGCATTGTTGATCCAGGACTGAATAGTGCTGTCATCAATGCTGTCCGGAATCTCATCAATCTGGACAACTGTAATAGTACGGCCATCGAACACACAGGCACCCTTGAAGGTTCCAGAAGTAGGACGGTTGAAGTAGTTGGAAGAGCCACCGCCGCCGTTCTGCTTTGCATGCAAAGTCGAAATCATGCGGTTGTTACCGCTGTTCAAAACCTCCCACAAATCGAGCTCACCGCAGCCAGAGGACCAGCATGAGCAGGACTCCTCACCGTATTGCAAGGTGCGCGGGATCTGAGCGTTCAGCAACCAAACAGCAGGCATGTCAGCATTGAAGCCGCTGCTGCCATCGCTAGGCATAGAGAACTCGAAAACAAAGACCTTCTCGTTGCCGCCGAAACCGTGGTAAGCAACAGTCTCAGGACGGTAGTAGCCACAGTCGTTGCCCTGGCACTGCTTATCAGAGAAGATGATGAACTCCTTGTTGCTGGGGACAGTGGTCTGCTGCAAGACCTGAGGGCCAGACGCACAAGAAACACCGTCGGAGCCAGCATAGGACAGAGAGTTGCCCCACTGGAAGTCGAAGGTGCCGGAGCCGGAGCCACCGAGGTTATTCAAGAAGGTCACACCGTTCGCTGAAGAAGAGCCAGCGTGGTAGTTAGCGACCCGAGACCAGGCACCCGTGCTCGTGGGAGCGCTGGCAGATGTAGTTGGGGCCGGCTCAGAGGTGGAGCTGACGGTGATCACCGAGGGGCCAGTGGCCGAACTCTGGTCTTCGTGGTTGAAGTTGTAGTTGTTCGGCTCACCCGGAGCATGAGAGTACACGGCCTCGTTAGACGTCGTGACTGAAGCAGCCGGTGAGGTGGACGAGGGAACGTCCTGACCAGGAGAAGTCGTCACACCAGGAGCAGACGGAGTGGTCTCAGCCGTCGTGACAGAGCCATCACCACCAGTAACAGTGACGTAGTCAGTGTGATACTCGTAAGCAGTCACATAGACGGGTTCAGGCTCAGCGTGACGGTGGTGCAAGTGACGCTTCTTCTTGTTGCCGCTGTTGTTGTTAGAAGAAGAAGAGCCCTTGGTGTACACCTGGAAGTTCTCAAGCTGGATCGGACCTCGGAAGTGCACAGACAACTCCTCGTCAAAAGGTGAGAGGTTGCCGGAGAACGACTGAGGCGAAGACGAGCACTTGCCATCCGAGTTGAACGAGGTCACCCGGTTGTACTGGCCGTTCGTGCCGACGTTGTCGAATTGAACAAGACGCGTCTCGTCACAGTAGTAGTTGCCGGCGATATTCTGGCAGGTGTTGGCAGAAACGCCAAGAGCGAAGAACAGAAGAGACAGATTGAACATAGCGTACGTGGAAGTTCGGGTTTTTGGTTTTGATTCGGTTGGTTTGCTTCGAAAGATTTGACACGCTAGAAAGGAAAGTAATACTCTAAAAATTGAGTATATGGGGATCAAAGGAGATCAAAGAAAGAAAGGAGTGTAAATGGGTGGGAAAACGTGTCAAGGATTGTTGCAAAACTAGCGAAGATCAGCAGATACCGATTTTTCGTGCTTAAGTGGTTTTAAAGGATAAGTGTGATCGAAGGTGGAGATGCTACATCTGACGAAAAAAGATCTGGCGTCAACTTCGCCCATTCGGGTTAGGTTTCGTAGGCGAGGCTGTATTTTCGTAACCGGAATGGGAAAATCCCCGTTTCCTACATGCCGGTTACCAACGAAAACAGTACACAATCGCCTTGCCACGATGATCGCAGCAGTCGATAGTTGTATAACCGAAACATGTCGTTAAAAATGGAATATTTAAACTAATGCTGTATTATTTTGTGACACCTTCTCTCAGATTTTAATCACCGATTCCGCCGCGCGACGCATATTGCTTGTGCAAAACCTTTCCCCCTGGACCTCCTGAAAAAAGTGTGCATAAAAACCGAGCACAGGCGCCATAAGACCACGCGTCTAGCCGCGGCCCTCCTCGCTTTAGCAGCTTGAAGGGTTACTCAGAGTGGAGAGTGACGTGCTGTTAGTCCCACCCTCGCCCTACCATCTGTTATTCACAAGCAACTGATCGGCATGGGCAAGCGTGGAAGCTCCAGTCCCCAGTGACGTAATCATGTTTATGCAACGATTGATAGCAAACGATCTGTGCGTGTGACATAGGCTCGCGTTGGTTATACATGAACGCGTTCTTCGATGCATCGCGGATGAACGGTCAAGGCAAAAATAGATACAAAACGCAGCTTTAACAAATCATATCATGCAGCTCGTGTTCGATGCTTAATTAATTTAGATGCAATAGAAAAATAATTAGGAAAAACAAAAAAATCGGTGATAAAAATAGCATCTAGTTGCCCGTCCACCGAGATATCCAAGCACCAATGGCTTCTTGTGGCCGAATGATCTCGTAGCTATTGGCGGTTCCTGCACTAGATGCTACTGAGTAATTTGTGCTATGTGTGGCACCGGTCGTGCCGGTAGTTTCCGAACGTCCTGTAATTATGCTGTGAGCTTTCCCCTCGCTAGCCAATCTTTCATTATTAAATTGAACTTGACGATGTCCTGATGCATGTGTTGATCTTCCTACCCATTGTTTCCAGGGAGGAATCACGTCTACAGGACAGCTAATCTGCATTTTTCGCAGCATTGAGCTCTTCTTTTTGTTGGACAGTTCCGGCATTATATACTCAATGACAAGTTGCAGTTCGTACTTGACCTCAATGAGCTCGCTTTTAAATGAGGAAGTGAGGATTTCCGGCAGCGCGAACCCGGTGAGGAAAGAGGATAAGTCAATGCGGCCTTTAAACTGCCGTGTCGCCGTGACGGTGCCAAGACTGAGCACAGAGGTATACACATCGGTTTTACCCCGTGCATTGACTGCACATTTACGCAGAAGATTAATTGTGATGGAATGCACTTGTGTAACGACCTGGCTGGAGTCAAGATTCAGATGAAATCGAATGGGTATAGGTCTCTGCGGCAGTTGCACTTCCGAGAATGTGAGCTGAGCAAAAAGCCGGAGCGCGTCATCTCGACTTTTGTCTATCTTAAAAAGACTTAATTTAGGAGCTTCATAATCGACTCCGCTCAACTCCATTACACGCGGTGAGTTAAGTGGAAGAATATAATCGTTTGTTTTGGGGAAAACTGGGATGGAGCGCTCTGTTTTCAGATCGCTTTGCAACATTTTAGCTTTTCGCGCAATGGCCTTGAGTTTCCATCGCACGCCAACTTCATAACCGGCTCGAGACGTTACCGGGCAGTATGGTGGACAGAGATCTGCCTCTTCTTCGATATGCACGGTAAACGGGAACACATACTCACCTTCGTCCAAGGTTAGAACATTGCCATTTATGGGACTTCCAAGCACAGAGTGCTGAAGATGGAGGTGGACTTTCTCCCTTTTTGCCGTGCGCGCCATTTTTGGCGGGCGTTTCGAATTTATTTCGCGATCGCGATCCTCCCACGTCACGATGGCGACTTCTTTGCACTGCAGGGAAACATATAACCCAGTCAGGTTGATTCGATTGTCGACAATTAGGCGAACGCTGCCACTTAGAACATCACCGGTGGTCCAAAACGGTTTCGAGTTATTATTGTCAATGGACAGAGATATAGTGGACTTGTCCGATTTGAACATTATTGATGTAAAACGATCTACTTTGGCATATGTACTTAGAACGGGTTCGGGTGCTGTGGATTTCTCTCTGCCAAGCGGTGTTTAACAAACCCTAGGTTGCTGTAATGGTAGCGAATTTGAAGCGTACTGCATTCTATATAGATGTTTGGAATAGCCTCACATCAAGGACTGTTGAGGAATTGATCAAACTTCTGTGGAATCGTTTTTGTTCTTCTTTTTTTTCTGAGTCCAAAGATTTTGGTGCACATGCTAGCGATCACACGGAGCGCGAGGCGAGGTGTTCTTATAGTAGACGCGTGCGCGTATGCAGTATCGTCTAATTAAAAAGCATCCACCTCTCTCTCCCCCTTGCCCCTGACATTTTAGATTAAATGAGCAGGCTGGCACCTTGAATGTGACCTCATATAGATGAGGTGGTGGTTATGTCAATCATGACGCAACCCTATCTTGTTTAAGGCCAAGTGATCGTGCTGTGAGAGCATACGTGTATAATAAATGCCGTCACACCAACCGCCCGCAGTACGTGCTGCCAACCGAGCATTCCACGACAAGGAGGAATCCAAGAAGGGCAAAAAGGTCCGTGCCAAGCCGAAGGAAGCCGTTTCTGAAAACCAGGAGGCGCCCAAGGTTGTTCGACGCGGCCGGCGTGCAAACAAGGACGGCTCTTCGAACAATGTGGCCATCGCGATTCTTGCATCTATACTAATCGGCGGAGCGCTTATCCAGCTCATGTTCTTGTTCACAGGACGAGATTGAAGCATTCTTGTTGACATTATACACGTTGTTCTACTCGCAACCGCTATGGCATTAGATCTGATCCGAATCAAGTAACCTTGTAGCGTTCAGAAATATATTGTTTAGACTATTTTTTCTTCCACAAAATGCAAGAATATTCACTGTAATTGTGATCTCTATAATTTAGCAGCGACTGGGTAACTAATTTCTACTAATATGTTTTAGAACTTGACACTCTTTCTTTCAATTTAATTTTTTTCTTTCTGATTAACGGTGTGCCCAAAAAATTATAGCCTGAATCAGCGCGTGATTTTTCAAATTTAAATATTCCCGGATAGCACGCGCACGCTGATGTAGGTGTAAATGTATTAATGGGCTTGCTCACCGTCTTTTCCCAGTCCCTTGCCTAGGTGGGAGGATTCAAGTTCGACGAGTCAATAAGCGTATCCAGGGACAAAAATTTGGAATCTCAGCTGCCTCTCTGTGTATAGGTGGGGAGGTCTATGTATGTAAGTAGTGATACGCTCTCTCTTCCTCTCTCACGCTGGCTTGGGGTTTTCAGTGCCGGGCCCTTTCTCCATATACAGGTCTTCTTTATATTAGGGTACGATTGGCACCGAGTAGTCAGCCAATCCTGATCAACCAATTTACATTATAGTATAATGTTCATGTTGAAAAGTGTGCCTTTGGGTACGCCGCGGCTGGCCCGGTCTCTCCAGACATTTGGCGTGCTGGACTCGCAGATTAACGTGCTGCGCAACGGCAAGACTGTCGTAGCCCAGGGTACCGGCGGCCGTTCTTCCCGGACGGGCTACACCGTCACGGTGTTTGGTGCGCCCGGTGCTCTGGGCACTGCGCTCGTCACGAAGCTGGCGCAGCACGGCACGATCACTGTGTGCCCATATAGAGACGAGTACTTCAAGCGGCACTTGAAGCCCACGGGAGACCTCGGCGTGGTCACTTTCAAAGAGTTTGATCTTCGCAACGTTGCATCCATAGAAACGGCCGTGAAGCACTCGGACGTCGTGGTGAACGCCATAGGCCGCAACCACGAGACGAAGAACTTCAGCTTCTACGATGTCAACGTCGAAGGCGCGCGCCGCGTGGCCGAGGCCGCCCTGAAGTACAAGGTGCCCCGCTTCATCCACGTCTCCAGTCATAGTGCCGCGCTCAACAGCCCGAGCATGTTCATGCGCACGAAGGCCGCTGGTGAGGAGGCGGTGCGCAGCATCATCCCGGAGGCCACGATCGTGCGTCCCGCGCCGATGTACTCGGACACGGACGGCAACTGGCTGCAGAAGATGGCCGGCAGCCGCCTGACCTTCACGGCCAGCGGCGGCCAGGAGGTTGCGTACCCGACGAACATTTTGGACGTGGCCACTGCGCTCGAAAAGATGGTCTACGACGACTCGACGACCGGCCAGACCTACGAGCTCAACGGCGAGGAGCCGTGGTCGAAGAAGGAGCTGTTCGACCGGATCAAGGCCGAGGTGAAGCGCGAGTTCCACTTCGTCAACATCCCGAAGCCCCTGCTCAAGGCGTGGGCCACCTTCCTGCAGTACGCGGCCTACTGGCAGGGCCCGCTCACACCGGACGAGGTCGAGCGCATGTTCGTGTCCCAGATCACGAACGAGCTTTCTGAAGGTGCGCTGGGCTACGCGGATCTCGGCATCACCCCCGGCAAGCTGAGCGAGCAGATCACGCACCTGGTTCGTCACCACCGTAACCCCGTGTACATGTCAGACTCCACGGAGACGGACAAGCTCCGTCGCAAGGAGAAGGAGCGCTGGGCCAACATTGTGGACTGAACTTTTCTTATAATGACTTGATATAAAGATAAAAGACGCAAAGGACTAAAAACTAGATATAGAACCTCTCGGCATAATCAACGGCAAAACTGGAGATGGAAGAATGTTTAAATAAAAGTACAGATACGTATGCGCAAATGCGCTTCATTTTTTTTTTGTTATTAGTCGTGGTTTATTTTGTTTCTAAGTTGTTTGAAATCAACTAATGGGTGGCATCATTGTTCGGTGATGGTGTGGTATTAGAAGTGCGCTGCTGCGCATTGTTTCCCATTGTGTGCGCGTGCTCCACATTAGTCTGTGCTAAATGGGGTGGTTGGGACCCCGGTTGTGGGAATCCCGGCTGGAATCCTGGTTGGACACGGGGTTGAAATCCTGGCTGGATCTGCGGCTGAAAGCCCGATTGAACACCCGGTTGGAACCCCGGTTGAAATCCCGGTTGGAATCCCGGTTGGAATCCCGGTTGGATCCCCGGCTGAAATCCCGGTTGGAACCCAGGCTGAAATCCAGGCTGCGGGAAATATGGCATACCATTCAGCGGAGCATTATGCGTGTCATTACCTCCGGGAACGGATGGAGTTTGGGGAGGAACATTATGATCCGTGAGTATGTTTGAAGTTGGTAAGTTGTCGGCTGAGCCGGCAACAGCAGGTGTCGACAAGTCCCCATTTTCAGTGTACGTGTTCGTAGCGTTTGCACCAGTTTGAGGCTTCGTGTCTACATTCGTTTGAGTCTCACCAGGAGTTTCTGAGCCTGCCTCCACCGCTGATGACTGAGGTTCATGTACCGGTTTTGCCTGGGGTTCTGGCTCAGCCTCGGGTTCCGGCTCCAATCCTGGCTCCGGTTCGGCCTGGTACTCCGTATCGGGAGCCGCCGATGTGTCTCGCGAAACAGATTCTCGATCCGCTCGTTCTGCCAGCAGACGCGCATGTCGTTGTTGTCGAGTTTCCGGCTCAGGCTCGCCCCATGCATAATCACTGCCGCGATCACGCAGTCTTCTCTTCCGGCGACTGCTCCTGCTGTCTTCCTCCTCATCGTCGCCCTCGTCACTTACCTCGCCATAGGCGTTTCGTAAGATTTCGGCATAGTCAGGACGACGTCGCCGAATTCGGCCCGAGTACCGGCCCTCGCCTCGAGCAATGGCCTCATGATGGTACTGAATGTCCCGACGTCGGCGGGCCCGTTTGTCCTCGCGCGCTATTCTGTCATTGCGGATGTTCTCACTCGTCTGCATGGCCGGTATGAGGTTCTGAAGAATCTCTACAACCGTGTCAGGAAGGTCATACTTCACTGGCTCCGGAGCTGGCGGTTCTTCTTCAGCCTCTGCAGGCTCTTCGCTAGCTGCTGCTTCTGCTTCCGGCTCGGGCTTCTCACTTTCACCATCCGCTTCAGCACTGGCTTCTTCGGCTGCACCATTTTCGGCCTTGTCAGCGGTTTGGTTAGCTGTTTGGTTAGCGGCTTCTTTAAGTCGCTGCTCTTCTTGCTCTTTTGCTAACCTCTCGGCCTCTAGTTGTTTTTCGGACTTGATCTCATGCGATTGCAAGAATGCGAGAACCTCTCCTACAGATGAGGCCACGGGCTCCCATTTTACAGTGTTCAGTAGCCGGTTCGATTCGCGGTAGACGCGGAACCGTGTGTACTCCTCGGACCCTTCGGCAACGGGATCGAAGCCCACAATATAGTAATGATTGCCCTGCTCGTCCGCCCCCATCCAGGGCAACGTGCTTTCCTCGGGCATATTCCGCAACAATGCCTTGACCCGGTCGGAGTTGGCTAGACTCCAATGAATGAGCACATGCAGGAGCTCGACGCGGTCGGCCCATGAGAGTTCCGCGAACGCATCGGCTCGCGATTTCCAATTAAGCGGTGGGAACGACGGCGAGATGCCTAGGGCGTTGCGTAGAGAGTGTAACTCACTCAGTGCACTGCCGTACTTTTTGAACTCGATTTCCTTCTTGCGATTCAAAACAAGTCCTAGCAGCCTTCTAAAAATCAGCTCGACGAGCGGGCTCGGCTCAGATGCAAGGAGACCCTCTTCTATATCCTGAGGACAGGGTAACGAGGGCAGATCAGAAAATAGATCGACGAACAGAGAGATGAAAATGGCAATGAATGCAACGCTCGGCGAGTACTCGACTTCCCAGGGATCAGCCGGTGGTTGCGGTTGCTCTTCTCGGAAGTAGACGTCTTCTGGTAATGGAGGCTTTGGTTTTGGAGTAGATTTCCGTTTCTTGGAAGACGGTTTTCTTCTGAAATCGGCCTCGTCCTCACTGTTAAGCTCGGGTTCCTCCTCTTCTTCCGGCTCCTCGTCCTCTTCCTCGTCTTCCTCGTCCTCTTCCTCTTCATCCTCGTCATCTACTATATTTAGCCGCTTTCGAAGCCGCCGGTTAGCTCGAGCATCTCGGCTGCTCTGACGCGAAGAACGCGAGGAATTCTTCCCATTGGAGGTACTCTGGGCCCTTTGCGAGCTTCTGGTTTCTCGACGACGCGGTTTTTCTACGATCGGCTCTCTTTCTTCAGGAGAGGCCTTATCCCAATCAGCGTCATCCTCATTGTCGATAATTAGAAAGTCGCCCGCACTCAGCTTCGCGCGCGAATTTCTTACACGTCGAGCCGGCGCTGGGCGTTCCGGCTCCACATTAATGGGCTTGCGTGGTCGTAAGTTGCGTCTACGACGCCCGCTTTCCATTTTCGCTGTAGAGAAGCCTGGATCGCTTTTGGGGTATTGTCTTAGGGAGGTAGTGCTGATTAGTCAATAGAAATGGCTCACGGATTATGGAGACAGGATAAGTAATTTCAGATATAGTTGAATGCTACATTAATTATTTAAAAAGTACTCAATTTTATTTTTTTTGTGTTTCTTTTTTTTCAGTCTAATGAGTGGCATTAATGGGCTTGAATATGTTGACCATGTCACTCCATACTCTAATGTGTCCATCTCATCGTGTACGCTGTGTGATCGCTAAGTAATAACCGCAGGGTACTACTACTACGCGACAGCGAATTTGTTAGACTCAGGCTCCATGGCGCGCTCCCAGCATTGAGTTAAGACCAGCTAATCGAGAGCATTCTTTATATCTAATAAACTGCTCAATTGCAAATTAAAACTAAAAATCAATAGTTCTAAGTATTGTTTTGATTTTGTCTCTGTTTCATAAACCGTCAATGTTGCAAAATTCATTGTACCGCCTGCAGTGTCATTCGGAACACCCGATCTCGAATGTGGATCTGCGAAAAGCCAATCTCGAGATCCCCGCAGATCGCCTGAAAGTTTGCCCAGATCTGCCCCGGTTAAACTCTTTCTGTAAGGTTTAAGTTAGACCCATGACTTGACCGCTCGGATAAATTACAGAGGAGATCAACCTAATCGGACACTTGGTGGATCTCTAGTGGGCCCTAGGCTCAGATCGCGGCGACGGTTATGCACGATAGAGTACATGTGTCTAACAACTCAACTAGAAATAAAGATCTGCTCAAGAGAAGGGTCGAATCTAGGCAAACCAATGCAAAAGCCAATGTTCCGTCGAATATATAAAGATCCCGAATCCGTCCAGTGTAGGCCATCATCCAGTTAGTCCAATGAAGAACACAATCTTTGCTCAAGCGCTCATTGCTGCCGTCATGGCCGCCCCCATCTCCTACGCATCCGAGGATGGCATTGCCTCCAAGGATGACGGCTCGGTCGTCTACTCCCAGACGACCGACGGAGTCAGGGTCGAGCGAGAGATTGCTGATCCTAACGCGGTTATCAACGTCCAGACGATCTACGGCAACGTCGCTGCTGTGCCCACGTCCACGAATGGTGCAGTCGCGACCCAGCTGCCGTTGCCCGCCGGACAGTACCCGCCGCAGCAGCCGACGCAGTACCCGCAGCAGCCGTACGACCAGGCGGCTCCGTACGGCTCGGCTCCGGTGAACGCTCCGACCGGAAACGCTCCGTACGGAAACGGTCCATACGGAAACGGTCCATACGGAAACGCTCCCTACGGAAACGCTCCCTACGGTAACAACGCTCCGTATGGTAACAACGGTCCGTACGGCAACGGTCCCTACCAGCCGGAGAACGCTAACTCGACACCGCTCGTGACGGCACCGACTACGCCAGCGCCCACGGCTGCCGGCGCTACGGCCACACCCTCTGGCCCCGTCGTGTCGCCCGGTCCTTCGCGTCCTACGGAAGGTCCCTGGACTGAGCCGTTCAGGCCCTACAGTCCCTACGGTCCCTACGGCCCCTACGGACCGTACGATCCCTACGGCAGGAACCGTCCCGGCTACGTCGCTCCGTACGACAACGAGCCCCGCTACCGCATGCCTCCCTACGGCCCGAACGAGCCGTTCCGCGGCCCCTACGGCAGCGAGCCTCGCTATTCCGAGCCGCAAGGCCCGACGCCTCCTCCTAACGGCGAGCCCTACGAGCCTCCCTTCGGCCACAACGCGAACGGCCCCTACGGCCCCGTTGGTCCCCAGGACCCTAGCGGTCCCTACGGTCCCTACGAACCAGCAGGCCGTGTCCCGACCGGCGTTCCTCCGTACGCCGGCCCTACCGGCCAGTACCCGCCGCAGTTCGGCCCCTACGGCAGCTACCCCGTCGGCTATCCCTGCGACCAGGCCGGTAACGGCGGCAACGGCTGCGGCAGCGCGTGCGACACGTACAACAGCTGCGGCAACGCGTTAGCGGCCGAGGGCGGCCGCTGCTTCCGCTGGCTGTTCTGCCCCTGGTCGTGGCTCGGCGGCTGCTGCAAGAAGAGCAACTGCCTCAGCGGCAACTGTGGTGGCCAGAGCGGCTGCGCCAACCCCTGCGCTCAGCCCATCACGCCTCCGCCGGCACCCATCCCGGCGCCGGCGCCCGCTCCGTGTGTACCGCGTCCGAACGCCTACCGCCCGTGCCCGCCTACGTACCCTCCGCCGCCGCCTCCTTCCGTGCCGCAGCAGGCTCCTCCGTACTACTATCCCTGTGAGCAGCAGGACGGCGGCTGCATTTTTGACGGCTGCGGTGCTGACGACTCGGGCTGCGACGGCAAGAACGCGCTCTGCCTCAAGAACTGGCTGTGCTCAGCGAAAGGCCTCGCGAACTGCGGCGGCTGCGGTGACGGTGACTACAGCGGCTGCGCCGATCCCCGCGCGTTCTACCCGCCTCCCGGCCCCGTTCTGCCGTACGGCCCCGTGCCTCCCTACGGTCCCCGCTATTAGGGGCTTCGCGACGCTCTGATGTACACGCAACCAGGGTTCTAGATAGGAGATTTCGTAGCAATAAAGTTTCAAGTATCAAAAAACAACAACAAGAATAATAACGACAAGAACAAACGACAAACAAAAAACAAACAGAGAATAACGCAATTGCCTCGTAAAATTAAACTTTTCAAGCAGGTAGTCAGGCTCAAATCTTGTGAAGAAGTGAATGTTAAAGTATGTGCATAGTTTGCAACATTAATGCACCCCTCATACAACACTTGTGTCGATCATAAAGAACTGCATTACTTTCCTTCTGAAAACGGCGATAAATCCGATAAATAGCATACCGAATCGCGTATAAACTTCGCTTAGTCCCACCCGTGGGACGCTACTCATTTGAAACATTACACTTTATACAGATTAATTAAGCAGGGGTGATGCCGAACGGCTGCACGTTCTCCGGGCGCTTGCCCTTCAGCGCCAGCGGCACGATGCCGCTCACATGCATGTCCGGGCCGTAGATCTCCATGGGCAGGCCAAGCTCGTTGCCCGCGTCCTTGATGAGGCGCAGACCCTCCTGCCAGTTCGGGCCGCCGCGGCGGATGTAGATCTTGACGTTGTGTCGCAGCAGCTCGCCCTGCGTGTCGCGGAACGCGCGGATGATGCCCTTGAACGTCGCGCCGACCTGCGTGAAGTTCGCAATGCCGCCGCCGATGAACAGGATCTTGCCCTCGGCGTGCGGCTTGCCGCGCAGCATCAGGTCCAGCACGGTCTTCGCGTACGTGTAGGTCTGCGACTCGTTCGGAGCACCCGAGTACTCGCCGTAGTTCGCCAGCTCGTCAGCGTAACCAGCACTCGCAATGGCGTCGGCGTACACGACGGACGCACCGCCGCCGGCGACCAAGGTCCAGATGCGGCCCTCGGGGTTCAGAATCGTCAGCTTCAGACTAGCACCGGTCTTCGCATCGAGCTCGGCAATGGCCGCCTCTTCGGGCGTCTGTTCACGGCCGAACGGCGCAGGGAACTCCATCGGCGGGCCGTTGTCGACCGTCGCGGCGCCCGCAGACTTCACGGCCTTGCCGAGCGCCTCGTCGCTGCGTGCCGCCGCCCACTTCGGGCCGCACTCGAACTCGGCCGTCTGATCGAGCTTGCCGGCCAGATCAAGGTAGTGCACTTCGACGCGGTCACCGCGCGGAATCACGACGAGCGGGTTGATCTCGAGGTACGTGAACTGCAGGTCGACGTACACGGCGTACAGCCGGTTCACGAAGTCCACCAGCGTTTTGTGCTGGTCCTCGGGCACTTTCGAGAACAGGGCCTTCGCGATCTCGGCGTTCGACGGGTAGTTGTTCTTCAGGTCGACGGGGATCAGCAGCGTCGACGCCTTCGCGTCGACGTCGCCAACATCGACACCGCCCTCGTGGTAGAACAGGATGTTGTCGCCCTCGCGCGACGAGTTGATGTTGATGTAGTACTCGTGCTTCTGCTCGTGCGGCACGAACGGCTCGACCAAAAACACGGTGAGCTCGCCCTCGACGTGCTCAACCTTCTGCGGCTTTCCGGCGCGGTCCGCAATCCAGTCCTGCGCCTCGGCCCACGTCTTGTTCAGAGCAAGCAGGCCGGACTTGCCACGGCGCTTGATCAGCATGTCTGGCTTCGCGACGAACTTCGCGTCCGCCGCCAACAGCCAGGGGAACGCCTTCTCGGCCTCCTGGAACACCTCGCGGACCTGCACGGGCGTGGCGTCAACAGGGAAGCGCAGCTGCGCGAGCTTCGGCTTGCCGACGTCGAAGTTTGTCGTCGGCGCCTCGCCGAACACGGGCGATCGCGGCAGAAATTGGGCAAGCAGGGCCTTGCCGTCGGCTTCACGGATGGATTTCGCGGACATCTTTGGTGAAAACGGTTCTAATTTTTGGTTTGGGGACGCGTTGTTGTCGTTAATAACAATCCGGGGTGGACGCTGTCTCTGGTTATGAAGCCACGCCAAACGGGCCTAACCACTGAGGGGTTTGGCGGGTGAGCACCCCAACTGTGATGACAAAAGCGGTGGGACGCCTGGGGGGTTTGTGAAATTCTGGGGTTCCTGGGGTTCCTGGGGATGTCTGGGGATGCCTGGGGTTCGTACAGGTGGAGACGGAATGACACAACCGGCACTGCCGCTGCACAACCCGTGCAGCCCAACATATTTCACCGCTTATCGGACAGCGGGAGAAACCCCCCAGGATAAATCGGATTAACACCGTGTTCGCTCTTCCACCATTAACCACCAGCCTCCAGTCATCAGACCCACATTAAGTAGTCAATACACATGCATGAGCCAAACCGCTAAGCAGCGCTCTTAGTACATACACACGCGGATCAATATGGATCAACGGTGTGTTTCCTCGGGGCGTGTTTTTCCTCGGGGCCGATTCTTACATTACGATTAAATTTTAAATTTTTAAGTTTTCTAGATGTTTCCCAGTTTTCCTGATTGTTCTTGACTATAATATTCGTTTCGTTTCGTCCTGCATTTACATGAAGTTCGTGGCATATGATCTACTCAATTGATTTAGCTCTGCCCACATTCGTTGAATTCTGAAACTACGAGCCGTGCTGATTATTATCCCAACAGCGCTAATATCTCGTGCGTGGATGGATGGGTGGGTTCACCGTTTTGATGGGCTCGTCATTTGGGTCCGCCGGTTTGTGCTCGCTGCGTCGACCGTAGGCCAGGGTCGGCAGCCTCGTTCGGCAGTCTCGCCATAGTCTCGACCAGGTCTGTTCATGAGCCGAGTAGAACGCGAGACCGTATTGCAGGAAATTCTTATCTAAGCAATCAGCTGCATGCGCTTCTTATATGTAACACTGAAAAATCCCAAAGCTCATAACAAACAAGCAGCACACCAACTCTATTTTGGCGCACAACCTAAGCCCGTCCGCTTAGGTACACCGGCCCGCATTGCTTCTTTCGTTGTTTTCCCCGAGTAAATCAATCAATTCCTGATGAACGCCACTACTGTCGCGAATTCGTGGCCCGGTCCTCGGCCGGAAGTCGTGCTGAGCTACCGGCAGGATCTGCTGTCGTGGATCTCGGACAAGCATCTCGCATTGCTCGCCCCCGTCGCCGTCTACTGGATCCTCTCGTTTGTGTTCTGGCTGTTTGATACATTCGAACTGTTCGAGAGACACCGCATACACACACCGGCCGAATTGACTAAAAATATCGTCAGTGTCCCGGAAGTGCTACGTGCCGTGTTTTTGCAGCACTCAATTCAGACCCTGGCCGGCCTCATTTTGGAGAAACTCGAGGCGCCAAACACAACCGGGCACGAGGCCTACACAATCTGGAAAATCGGCCGCAACCTTGGCGTCTCGAAACAGGTGGCGACATTCATGTTCCGGATTGTGTTCCCGTTCTTCCGCATTTTGGTTGCATTCTTCGTCATCGATACGTGGCAGTACGTGCTGCACCGCATCATGCATCAGAACAAGTTTTTGTACAAGCACATGCACTCTGTGCATCACCGACTCTATGTGCCCTATGCATTTGGTGCACTCTACAATTCCTTGCTCGAGGGATTTCTCCTCGACACGTTGGGAACCGGCGTTGCATCCGTGCTCATTGGCTTGAGTGACCGCGAGAACTTAATCTTGTTTGTGTTCAGTACGATCAAGACGGTCGATGATCACTGTGGCTACGAATTCCCTTGGGACCCTCTGCAGATCATCTTCCCCAACCGGGCAACCTACCATGACATCCATCACCAGCAGTTTGGCATCAAGACAAACTTCAGCCAACCTTTCTTCGTTCATTGGGATACTTTGTTGGGAACAAAGTACGAGGGCACTGAGAAGTATGTTGCTGAGAACAGACGGATCCGCGAGGAGAAGGCCATGAAGCAGAAGGTGGAGTAAATAATTGTAACTCCGCGTGTTCACAGTACAGATACAACACAACACACACAAAGAAACATTTGACGAGAGAAGGCCGAAACAGGGCGACTGAATATAAAGGGAAATCGCATGACAGACCACTAATAATACCCCAATTTTTTAAAACAATAATAACAAAAAAAAAAAAATTCATTTGTATATCTACTAATTAAGTTCATGAATAATTCATAAATCATCAATCATTCGATTACTTCATTCAATACAATGGTCGAGTCAAAATTCTTCTTCATTTGCAAGAGTTCCTGCCTTATTTCAGAGTCGCTGCTCCCTTTGAGATTGGTCTCAAATAGAGTCTGGAGCTGGAGCGCTTCTCGCGTGGCTGCATCGATCTGTTGGAACCGCGATGGTTCAGCCGTGGCCTTGACAATTTCATCAAGATATGCTGCGTGCGCCTGCTTGATCTGGGCAATCGTCAGCATTTTAGATTTTTGAATCGTGTTCGAGAGCGTGAGCCACTCTCTTTCTATGATGTCGTAGTAAAAATGCATTTGCAACTTGAGGAAGGTTTGCGTCATCGTTGCATGTACTTGACAAAGCAACTGTATATCAGCTTTGTCGAGGTCGTCACTTAGGTCTCGGAGCAGCGGGCGCAAGCTCGACGCTGCAGAATTGAGACAATGAACCGCGAATCGCACTCGCCATAGAGAGGCGAAGCATCGTTCATACTGTTTTATGGCCGGTGCATCAATTATCCGCTGCAGCGGCTGGGCGTCAATATGATATTTGCCAACGAAAGCTTCCCAAACGAGAGAATCGGACTGCTTTCCTCGTATCATGCCTTCGATTCCCATGATTTTAGCATCGAGTGCTTTGGTGATTACAGGGCTCTCGTTCACTTGCTTAGCATCATCTATCGCGGCAAGAAAGAACTCGCTGGCAAGGTAACTGCCTACCTCATTGACTGGTGCCTTCAAAAAGTTGGTTTTATCGTTGCGAAATAAGGCATCCACAAAATTTCCATTGCCAAGCAGCATGTAGTCACGAAGGCCCCGTAAATGCAACAAGAGCTGATTATTTTCGATCAGCAGCTTTTGCGAATGCTGCATGATTTGAACGGACGTCTTTTCGGCGCCAGTGAAGTCAAGATCTCCACATATCTTTCGAATAAAATGCATTGCCCTTCCGCGCTCAAAACTAAGCTGTACATCTTCAACGCTCAGTATGCCATATGGTATGTTCGCTTCAACAATATGAAATTCATTGCTTTCATTGTCTTGTGCGATATAAAATTCGTGAAATAAATCGAGCTGCAATGAGCCGAAACTCTCCCACTGATCTCGTATTCTTTGAAAAGGCTCAATAACTGAATTGAAAAGCTCTTTAGAATAGCTCGATACTAATGGGTCTCCATGGTTCGTGAACTCCCAAATCACTGACAATGGATTGTGACGCGCCCGCGTGCATTCATGGAGAATGGTATTAAAAAGTCGTAAATAAATACAAGGAGATTGGAGCATGCATTGAGCCTTGGCAAGAGAAAAGTCTGGCTTCTCAATTTCCGCTTCAATCTCGCTTACAAGGACCAGGTAGGATCGTAGAGACTCGCGGATCGCGCTGAATAGAGCCTGCTTCAGCAATCCTTCTGGGGAACTGTGTTTTAAAGTAACATCGAGGGCTCTGTAGAGAATGCAAGGCTCACAGATCCCAGGCAAAATCGTGGCTATGGGCAGTGGAAGTGATGAAGGCAGCGCTATCTGACCAACAGCATTAAATGGCAATTCTGGAGTCGACACACCGCGTAACGCGTACGGCACCGCAGCCAAAATTGACTCTAATCGCGACTCCATAGGGTAGGGATAAAACCATCTTACCTTTCCCTTAATAAACAATCCGAAGACCCATGTCTCACGATTGCAAGCCTAGTTATATACTTATCCAAAACCGCGTGATTAGTTTGTGTTAATTAATTTATGCCATAGACTTATCGTCACTAATTCCAACCGATTTCCAAGTACTCTTTTCTTTTTCTGAATTCACATAAGTGCACATCTAATCAGACTTTACAGAAGTGACGACATCACCCACCTTGATCTTGTATCCCCAGTCTTTATTAACAATATTAATTCCAAAGCAGGGCGTATGACCTTTCTCCAGTATGCGGAATCTGTTCAGAGAAGGCAATGGGTGTCTATTTTTGCGTGTCAATCCGAGCGCTTGGTCAACAGCGGGCATTGAGCAACGTTCACTGGGGCCTTGCACCGCCCAAACATGGTTATTGATCTTAAAAGATTTCCAGTCGTCTTCAACCCAAGGCTCCTCAGTCTCTATGATGAGATTCATGCGAAAGCTATCCATTTTGATGGAAGCTTCTTCATCTAAAAAGTGAACATGACGTGATAGATCTTCATATGATGAGGTGGTCATCAACGACCCAGGGAAAATGTCCTGGAAGCTAGACGTCACATCCCGGCGGATGTCAGCATTGAGAAGTTCATCTGTTTCGGGTACTTTCCGACGTACGTTAGATGCAACAATTGTCATTTCTTCCGACGCTTTCAATTTCTTGACATTTGCGTCCTTGAAAAATTCTGTGAAAAAGTTCATAATCTCTGCATTTCCAACATCCCAGCACGTCATAGGGAAGTCCCATAGTTCCATGGTGATCTTGGGTAGATCTTGAGACCATGTCGATACATCAAGGGGTAAGTTCAATGAGTGCTTCTGAGACTGCTGGTCCACATACGACAAGACCAAATGGTCGCCTGCGAGTTCCTGTGCAATCCGAGCCAGGCTTGGGTAACTGCGTTGGGTCACAGCCGTCCAGCCATTTGCGCTCTTGGTAACGAGCATGTAAATGCGATCACTTTTAAAGCCATGTTCATCGATGAGACATTCTTCAACCTCAATCCCTTTTAGGCTTTTGAAAGGAAATACTTGAATTTTCTTAATTGTATAACTCATTCAAAATATATGATGGATGCCGGTGAAAGATCAGGGCTTATATGTGATAAGAGTGACTTTTAAGGATTTGGGGATGCTGCTCCGATAAGGATGGCAGTATCACGGCTAGACGGTTTGAGGCTGAGGGTGACTAAATTCGGCAGTTCAAATAGTCATATCCGAATCTCATTAAAACGCGAACAGCGGGTATACATACTAATTAGTTGAAAAATATCAATAATTCATATAATAAGATGTGGTCTCCATACTTTAGAAAGTCCCGCTTGATTTTACTAAACATCCTTATCAATTGATTTATTGTTCGAGTATATAGAAAGACAGTGACCATTGCAAGCTAAGCTCGACATTAGCCACACTTGAAAGTCGAGTAATGCCTCTTGTAAGCATGCAATAATCACGAGAAAATCGAGATATTTCAATCAAAAAAAAGAAAAAAAAATAAAACAACATTAAGGTACATTATATAGGATAGTGTCAAAGATTCATTTAATTTTATCATTAAACGTTGTGATAATTTTCCTCAGAGACTCTTCCTCGTGAGGTGCGGTCTTCATTACAACACTCATGTCGGACCCACTTAGCCATGTATCATCAATCTGTGACGGAACATGTAAGTAGATGGCGGAGATTATCTCCATATTAAGGTAACGCCAGCGTCGACCCGTGAATGGCACTTGCGATTTCATATACTGGAGCATCTGAAGCCACAATTGCTTTTCATATATACCCAGTAACGACTTGTAAGGGTCGACAGGAAGTTCTGCGACGACCATCAGCCTCTGCGTCTTGGACGCCGTGATCAGTCTGCAGATTCCCATCAAATGGGTAAATGTTTGGAGGTTGTACTTATTATACAATGTGATTGTCAAGTCTGTGGATTCCATATCTGTATGCAGCGGCACGCCGTCATACCTCAACTGCTTGCCACATACTTGGCGCCAAAAATCACTGATGGGGAAGTCTTCTAGAACGTATTGCTGAAGCCGTTGATGCTTTGTGCAGAACAGATGACTGAATAAGTGAAACTGGCAATCAAAAGACAGCGCCGACAAGTTTTCGAACATAAGCACATGTGTGCATTCAAACCACCGCAGCATATGCCACAGAGTAGCCAAAGCCGCGTGAACCGAGGCATTAGGACCCTGATTATCCTGTAACGCAAAATCTATCACTACCCGAACAAACGACTTCTGGAACGCCAACGTCCGCACATATAATTCCCAGCCTAGCTTAACTTGTGGGATATCCATAAGTTTGCGTTCGATTTCGCGCTGGCTTTCATTAGGACTCTGGTACTCATTGTACAGTTGCAAAAAGCTCGGCGTCAGCTTAACGCGCGACTTATATAAGGCACATGCCTCGATGATGCTATTAGGTACAAACGGAATTGCAGAGTTTGTGGAGTTCACGAGATCGCGCGGATCTGGTGGGCATGATTTATCCTCAAACGAGCCCTCGCGACCATACCGGAGATTATCATTAAGGTCGCTTGAGTCATTTTTGGAGACGCCCCCATTCATCCGCTTAAGCCTATAGCCAAAAGTATGTTCAGCATCATCATCGTGATGCGTGTACGATGGATATCGAGATGCAATTTCCTCCATGAACGATGCGTAATTAATTGGTGATGCGTAGTTTGCACACTTCAAGTCTTCTGGTTTCAAATCCAGACCATAAGCTTTTCCCATCTGGGCCTTCGCGGTTCTGAGCGTCCTCGTGTCTCCAAAGGTGGAGAGGATTGCCATGCGCGCCATGACAAATAGTCGAGACAGATGTGTCTTTTGCGGAGCAACATACTTGTCCTTAGCGTTGACCTGATCCCCTTCATCGTCGGAGAGGTCGTCTAAGCCGATATCCCATCGCAGGGCAGCAATTTGCTCAATGAATGTCGCCAACATCTCAACACCACAGTCATACAGGTATTTTTTGGTTTGTATGGCGCTAAGGAATGCGAACAGAAGCAGCGTCTGAGCATTGAAGTCGTCAAGAGATGCAATTAATTCACGACCCCAACCACTTTCAGCGGTTAACTCGGTACAAGCCTCCACAATATGATCTCGTGCGACCGCAACTGATGCTCTGGGATGCGACCCGACTAGCATATCCCTCAGACGCCTAGCTGCCTCTGAATTCGTCGTCTTCAGAGATCCTAACCAGTTGGATACTCTCACACCAGCAAGACAGAACCATGCCTCGATCTCTACATCTATGGAAAAGAAGTCACCGGGAGACGTCTTAATCTGTGGAACGACCTTAGAACCCGTATTCACCTCTTCTGCACGTGCTCGGAAGGAGGATTCTACACCACCTCGATTATTACCCCATCTTCGGGGCGAACCCAGCGTTTTCGACGCTCGTGGACTACTAAATACATTGTCACTACTCGACGGCCGTTCGGAAGGAGTATCGACAGGAACGGGTGATTGTGGGGGTTCCATTTCGTCGATTTGCAAAGAATCGATGGGAGGAGGCAAGATGGGGTCGACCTCCGGTATCTGCGGCATTTCTACAGGAAGACCCAGCGTTTCATGTCCGCCTAGCGTAGAGGCACGCTCATGCCCGAATTCGCTTCGGTCGAAGTCAATGGCTCTGTCAGAGGCGCCGGTATCTCCATTCATGAACGGACGTGTTATGGGAGGAAGCAAGGGTGGCTCTAAATCAAATTTCAGAGTAGCCAATTTTTGAATGCCAGGCAGGGATTATCCCAAAAGGCCGCACTAGGCTAACAAATAAAATGATTGGCCTTGGACTGTAGAGTAGTACGCAGGCCAGATACCGCTGCTAATATGATGCGTGTGTATATGTGCTTGTCTGTTTGTTGGAAGCAGTGATAGATAGAGATGATTACAGCGTACTCCCTTCCTCACATCATCCCCCCGTCTGAGGCGAACCCTGCATACACACTTTGAAATATTTATGGCAGCGAAAACCCAGGTGGAAAACTGCTTCTAAGAATTTGAGGACCTAACCCTTGTGAATAAAAAAATTAGGCTACAATCTCCCAAAATTGACTGCATTCTAAACTTTGTGGCACAATCAGTTATCACAATGTCTCGAATAATTGTTAAGAATTTGCCTAGCAAGGCATCAGAGGCTGATGTCAAGCAATTCTTTGAAAAAAAGGGCCGTATTACCGACGTGAGAGTCATGAGGAAACGTGATGGCTCCTCCCGGAGATTTGCATTTGTTGGGTTCAGCAGCGATGCTGAGGCAGAAAGTGCCGCCAAATTCTTCAACATGGCGTTTATGAACAGCTCAAAGCTCGATGTTACCCTTGCGAAGGCATTGGGTGATGAATCTTTGGCCAGACGTAAAGAGGCTCTCAAACGAAAACGTTTGGAACAACGTGAAGAATTGGATAGCGATAAAACACCGACGAGCAAGACCATTCGTCATGATGCTCGGGACTCAAAACTTGATGAATTTCTCAGCGTTATGCAGCCTCAGAAGAGTACTGCCATGTGGAAAAACGACAACACCGACAAATCTGCTGCCAAAGGTCAGCATGCCAATCAGGATTACGAATACACTGGGTCCCAAAACCATATTGATTCAGAGGATGGAAAGCAAGGGAACGAGCTGGACGACGAAGACATTAATGATCTTGCTAATGTTCAAGCTCAAGATGCTGATGGTGACGCTAAAATGAGTCTTAACGAGACTAACGCGCAACCCCATGATTCATTGAACGACAAATCTGACTCCGAGGTTGAGTGGGATCCCACTGCTAATTATACCGAAGAAGCAGAAAATGAGTCTAAGACCAATGGTGAGGTTTCTGATATGGATTGGCTGAAACAGCGTCAAAGTCGAATCATGGCAAACGGTGAAAAGCCAGAGACACCTTCTACCAAGGAACAAGGCGAAACGAAGGAAGAAAACGAGAACGTAGATACGCAAAATACCGTTACCAATGCTGAGCCCGCTCCTACCAATCGTCTCTTTTTGAGAAACTTATCCTACAGTACCGAAAAGGGCGATCTCATGTCGCTTTTTAGCAAATTTGGTAATCTGAAACAAGTGCATATTCCAGTTGACCCGAAGACTGACAAGCCTAAGGGTATTGCATTTGTTGAGTTCGAGGATGTTGATGAAGCTGAGACTGCGAAAAATGAACTCGATGGAAAAAGCTTTCAAGGACGTTTATTACACATTATATTTGCTGAGGAACAACGTGGTTACGTGTTAGATGAGTTTGATATCAAAAATATGCCTCTAAAGAAACAGAAGGCTCTAAAGCGACGAATGCAAGCTTCAAAGCAGCAGTTTAGTTGGAATTCACTCTATATGAGACCTGACACCGTGTTGGAGGCCGCAGCTGCTAAACTCGGTATCTCAAAATCCGAGATGATGGACCCGACTTCTAGTAATATGGCAGTTCAGCAAGCACTGGCAGAAAGTTCCGTGTTAGAAAGCGTTCAATCATACTTCCGATCGAAGGGCGTGGACCTGAGTCGTTTTAGCAATTCAACATCGAATTTGAGTGACACAGTGATTTTGGCCAAAAATTTGCCCTATTCTACAAGTGCTCAAGAAATTCAGGACATGTTTGCACAGTTTGGTGACGTCGAGCGAACGTTGATGCCTCCTGACGGTGGTATTGCTATCGTTCAGTTTAAGCTCGCTGTTGCTGGTAGACAGGCATTTAAGAAGCTAGCATTCAGAAGAGTTGGTGACTCAATTCTCTACTTACAAAAAGCACCGAAGGGAATCCTCGCTGAGGCTTCCTCAGCGGAATCTGCGGCCTCTAAACCAGGTGAAACCACAGAAACCGCAGTGCAGCCAGCTAAAGCCGCTAAGTCCAATGCTCAAGATATTTTGTTGCCAACACAAGACAAGACTTCTGATGAACCCGACGAGGTCCGCACTTCGGTGTTTATCAAGAATCTTAATTTTGCGACTCAGGAATCTACGCTAGCAAAATTATTCCAATCTATACCTGGTTATATATCTGCCACCATCAAAACAAAGCCGGATGCGCAGAACCCTGGCAAGCGTTTGAGCATGGGTTTCGGATTTGCCGAGTTCCGAACTAAGGAACAAGCTGAGATCGCTGTCAAGACTCTACAGAATCACGTCCTTGATGGCCATGGCTTAGAACTGAAGATCTCATCTCGTGGGCAGGAAAAACAACAGACCGGAAAGCCTAGCAAGACCGCAGTCACAGCCAAAATTGTCATCAAGAACATTCCTTTCGAGACTAACAAGAAAGATATTGTTGATCTCTTTGGTACCTTCGGACAGCTAAGGAGTGTTCGAGTGCCACGCAAATTTAATAGGCAGACTCGTGGTTTTGCTTTCGCTGAGTTTGCGACTCCTAAGGAAGCTGAACACGCCATGTCCAGTCTCCAAGGGGCACATTTGCTTGGAAGACGCCTGGTTATGGATTATGCTGAAGCTGATGCTGAAGACCCGGAGGCTGAAATTTCAAAAATGGAGGCCAAAGTTGCGAGCCAAGTCAATGCGCAAGAAATCCACAATCGTAGATTGGGCGGCCAACAGAAGGGGTTTGATATGGATGATGACGAGTAAAGTTTCCACATTTATGTATAATTTATTTATTCAATTCAATTTTTTAGAAAGGAAAAATTTATCGATCAGTACTATAGTCTCTTTTTAATCAGCTCAATGCCAGTTAGACCTTGCATTGGAACGGCGGTCTCATCGAGCTTATGATTTTATCTTGTGTGGTGAAAATAGGGTAGAGTTTAGGATTTTTTTTCAATGCAATAATAACACTGAAATAAAAAATTACCTAACTGAAGAGATCATTTCGTAGTGTATCCCGATGAAAAATTGGTCAGTCACGGCAACAAGCGGTGGCCGTTATCCCGGCGTAGATCCCATATTTTTCAAGGATAATGCTCGTATTGGTTTAGCCACAGCGTTGGCTATAAAAATATTCCAATTGAGCACAAGACAGATGACCTCGAAGATCTCTGTAGACTGCACTGACGCGGTCCAGTTATTCTTGAGTGAGTCTGAAGATAGCATATTTGTTTTGAAAAAGTCAGGTATGATTGAGACATTGGGATTGCAGGATTCCACTTCCAAACGTACAGAATTCGATAGCTCAGTTCGAGTAAAACACCTGATTAAGCAAGTTGATGAAGCGAAATTTGTCGCTATTGTAGCGAATGTCAAGGGACTCTTTGAAGTAGGTGAGCTTGATGTGAATGCTTCTTCCTTCGAATCTTGGTGCAGCCACGGAACCAGTACAAATGCAGACGTTGGTTTGTATGCCATCTCACCTTCACGTATTCACGTCGCATTCATTACGCCCAAGACTAGTAAAATCGAGGTTTTCAAAATTGTCGGCAACCATGTACTGAAACCAAGCGAGCCCTCATATCCTCCTCATAGCGCTCGTAGCATTCCGTCTACTTTGGCTGTGAGTGATTCTGGACTGGTAGCTGTTGGTAACTCTAGTGGTGTCATTGATATATTTTACAACGAAGGAGCGATGCGGACCTTGAAGTGGCACCTTGAGCCGGTGCTAGCTTTGAAATTTACACTAAATGATGAGTACCTTATCAGTGGAGGAAGCGAGCGGGTACTTGTGTACTGGCAGCTTGCAACGAATAAGCAACAGTTTTTGCCGCGTCTCGATGGTGCCATAACATCTATCGCTGTTAATGAAGACAACACATTGTACGGACTCACACTTTCTGATTCTCAACTTGTGGTCCTCAGTTCAGTAGATCTTGTTAGCAGGATCCATATTGCTGGCACAAAAGCACACTTTTCAAGATTACCACCAGATCACCAAGTTGCGCGGCGCCGAAGACGTCGACGAGAGCTCGATCTGTGGACGCAGGCAGACTATACGACTCCTCTAGCTATCCACCCGGGCACAAGAAATGCATACTTACTGGCTGGATCCAGTCAAGCGCAGGCTTACAACTTGATGCGTGATGATCAAGAAGCGGTTATCAGCCTTGCTAAGACATTGGACATTGGTAAGGTACGGAAAGAATTGGATATTGCTGATCCAGAAGTTCACTTAGTCGGATTCACAACAGACGGTAAAACAATGTTGAGCGTGGACTCTACACAGACGCCTCCTGGGCTGCTGAGCTCTGCTGATTTCGAAGTAAACCTCAAATTCTGGAAATATGACGAATCTCTTGCGCAGCGCTGGTCTCTGGTTACGCGAGTAATGAATCCGCATGGTCCACAAGTAGAAATTCGGGATTTTGTTGCAACTGAAAATTCTATAGTAACTGCCGGTAGCGATGGGTCTCTGAGACTATGGAGATGCAAGGATGGTACTGATGGAACCTGGTCGTTGCGCCATATCTTGCAGGGATTCGCTGCGAAGACGCGACACGTCTCTGTAGCATTGTCAAGTGATCATTCTGTTTTAGCTCTTGCACACGAAACCGTTATTTATCTAGTCAACTTCGCACGTTTCGAAGTTATAAAGCAACTTCCTAATCTCAGTGGACAGCCCATCAGATCGCTGAACTTCGTTGGAAAATATTTGATTGTTTTGGCAAAATCGCGCCTAGCTGCTTTTGATCTAGTTAATATGACTCAGAGCTGGGCAGTTGAACTCAAAACTTGCAGCAATAGTGGCCGACTACTAGCAGTTGATCCAGAGGCCTCGAAGTTTGCACTTGCTGTTAATCATTGGACAATGCATTATAGAGTGCACTCTGAGGTGCTCTTATTTGATCCCAAGCAGGGTCCAATTCCACTGGAGAACTACACGCACCCTTATGCTGTCGGCTCAATTGCTGTGATCCCTGGAACCAGTGGCTTCTGCTTTATTGATCAACGCGGCGTTCTTAATACACTGGCTGGCCCGAATGTTTTGACAAACGATCAGGCGAAGTCACAGGAGTTACTTCGCTCCAGCCTCGTTTCGCTCAGGAAAACTAACAAAGCTACTGATGAGGAGGCCATGGACGTTGACACGGATGGAGCACTTAAGAGCCTGGATGTCAATAGCGTTATGCACCTATTTGACAGTCATGCCGATCTTGAACAGCTATTTGACAAGGTACTCACTTTTGTCTCTTGATGAAGTTAATGATACATATTGTATGATTGAGAATTTCCCTTAAATTCTAGTATAATAGAATAAACTAGTCTCAGGAAACCATGAGACTAATGAAGCATTTGTCTACATAATTTTTTTAACTATAAGAAAAGATCTCACAGCCAGTTATCTGTTTGTCATATTGCGCGCAATGATTTCAACAAGCCGTTCAAGTAGCATACAATGAATTGCAATATTTTCGAGAATGAAGAAAAAAATGCTAAGCTATGAGCTACATAAAAGAACACTTAGGCTTTCTGTATCTTGTTAAACCCATGTTCAGATCAAATGGTGGACTGTTTACGAAGCCTCAAAAACGTGAACAATTCTAACCCTGAAGCTGTGAAGAGGAATGATGTTTTTTTTTCTGGGTCTCTTGAGATCCTGCATTAGCATTAGGACGCCATTGTGAAGTGACTCATTATGTGGGCGAGTTCATTAGTATTCACCTGCTCGCCCTATAATTATCCATTGATTACTTCCAAAAAACATGCTTATGTAGACTAGATATCGAGGATACTCATGAAACTGACTTGTTTTTAACGCCCGCATACCCTACGAACAGTTCAAAAAGCAACGATCATTGAACGTGGTTTTTCATGGTAAGTTGTGATACATATGATCATGAGGTGTTGCACATGCCCATTGTTCACGGCCGTCAAATGGCAGCAGTTTTGTGTCTCTATTGCTTATCACCCGGGGTTAAGGGATGGGGTTCATGCGGAGTACCTGATTATTCCATGGTTTCGGCCGGTTAACAATCTGGAAGAGGGTTGAGCTCTCCTCTTACTCGTAACGACGACTGTCAATAAACCCGCATAACGATTATTGAGTATTCCGTAAAGAAATATGACGGTTGCTTCTCTATTGGATACTGATTTGTACAAGCTAACTATGCAGGCCTGTGTGCACAAGCACTACAGTGATGCTAAAGTTGAATATTTCTTGTACAACCGTAGCAAGGATTGCATTTTCACAGCAGAGGCTGTTGAATGGATCCGAAAACAGGTTTTGAGCTGGTCTGAGTTCAAATTCTCGAAAGAAGAGCTGGATTTCTTGCGCTCTGAGCTGGGTTATTTGCCCGATGCATATTTTGACTTCCTAGAACACGACTTTAAGCTTGATCCAGCCAACGAAATCGACATTCGATTTGAAGGAGGCTCTGAGTTATCCATACATACCAGGGGCATGTGGCATACGACCATCTGGTATGAAGTTCCCGTCCTGTCGACCGTCAGTGAGGCTTACTTCAGGTTTGTCGACACTGACTGGAACATGCAGGGTCAGGAAGAGCTCGCGAGAACCAAGGCAGTCGAACTTGTGAAAAATGAGTGTACTTTTAGTGAGTTCGGCACAAGAAGACGTCGTTCATATGCCACTCAAAAGTTGGTTGTGAAGACAATTGCTGATGCCTGCAGGAACTCAAGCCATTTCGTGGGTACGTCGAACGTGCATTTAGCTCGAATCAACAACGTCAAGCCGGTGGGCACCGTTGCACACGAGCTTATGATGGGAATCGCTGCATACACGCACGAATACACGCATGCAAACCTCAAGGCTATGCAAGATTGGATTGATACTGTTGGACCTAAACACGCTGGCGTCGCATTGACTGACACTTTCGGTACAAAGTTGTATCTTCAATATTTCAAGCCTCCGTACGTGGACATTTATGACGGTGTGAGACAGGACTCTGGCGACCCTGCCCAATTTGCAGAAATTATCAGCAAGCATTATGCCAATCTTGGTGTGAAACCTGGAACCAAGAGAATTGTTTTCAGCGATGCATTAAATGTAGAACGCTGCATTTACTTACGCAAGATTGCGCTGTCAAAAGGATTAATCCCTGCTTTCGGTATTGGGACTTTTTTCACAAATGACTTTGTGCACGCTTCAGATGGTTCTAAGTCAAAGCCTTTGAACATCGTTATGAAAATTGCTAAGGTCAATGGTACTCCGGCCATAAAGCTTAGTGACAATATTGGTAAAAACACTGGCGACCCCGCAGAAGTTAAAAGATGTAAGGAGGCCTTGCATTATACTGAGCTTTCGGACGGCATCGATGAGAGCCAAAGATGGGGCTAAATAGGTATTGGCCTAATGTAACATATCCTCAAAAGTAATTTTAACCTTCTGACCGAAAATTAAGCCGCCTTCCAGTAAGTCGGTATCAGCCGTATTGCAGTCAATAATAAGCTGCATTTCTGAGTTGCATGCTAACGTAGCTACATTCTCAGGAACTGTAAGTAGATTCAGTATTGTCTGACGGCTAATAGTGGTTTGATCAACGTCATTAAACACTGGAAGCCGCTGAGGAGCAATTATCGTGAAGTTTGAGCTTCCGATAATAAGCGAGATGATAAAGGAGCTACCTTTGTACTCTTCAGAATCATTAATCTGCGACCCTCTGAACAAGCTAAGGTGTGGCGATAACTCGGTCAAACATTCATACCAACCCTGACATAGCTTATCTTCGAGAGATACATCACAACATTCGATGAGTTTGGTTGCAGTTTCCTCATCGAGATGAGTATATGTAAATGCCATACTTACTGTGATTTTGTCAAAAGATGACATATCGTCTAAGCCAGAAAACAGAGTGAGTACGAGTTTCTTGAATGTATCACAGTTTGTGCCATAATAGACGAACGATGCATTCCTTTCTGACTGAATGCTATTGCTGATCTCAGTTACGACATTTTGCATCGGCAAACTATCTGGAAGATCGTAAATGACTTCATCAAACTTCAATGACATGGAACCACCTAGAATGTTTTTCCCAGTTGTCGAATTGACATCCGTTTCATTAATGCATGCTGAATTCTTAGTTGGAAATTTCTTGTTAGAATCAGGAGATTGCTGTAGAAGTGCGTAAAGCTTCAAAGACATTGTGGAAAAAAAAATGTTGAAAGTGAACGCAACGTAAAGCCGTGCATCCACTCTTTTATCTTGCATAAGCTTACATGCTCTACCGGCGGTTTCCTCTTTTACGCCCTTACCCAACTATGCAATGTCTTTGTAAGTCAACAACCAGCGTTCATGCGGAAAAATCAAGATCTATATTGTGATCTCGCACCCAAATATACGATCATTCTACGTGCGTTCACAATGAATATGCCAGGGGTTTATTGACTCTTACTTATGACTAAATCATTGACAAACCGATTCTTCATATGTAATAAAACGTTTTCAATATGCATGCTTACAAAATATATTCTACCGTACTAAAACTTGTTTTGGCCTTGCCAAATTTGTATCGAATGGTATAATTTGGCCAACGTTAAATCTTGATATTTCAGTCACGCAGAAGAAAACTAACTATGACAGAAATTCATATTCCTCCTGGTGTTTGCGCGCAGAACGGTGGTGTGAGGCCAGAGAAATTTGGGGAAATGTGATTTGTGAACAGCTTCGGCTGCACACGTGACTTAGATGAATAGAGACATGTCAGGCAGGGGAAGGAAACTTCGTAAAAACCCCAGCCTTACTTTTACTCGCATCGTAATGGATCTCGTGCATGCACTGGAACGCGCGGCCAGTGCCGTGCCTAGTGTGCGTCAATCTGGGGAAGATGAGTTGAGAACGCTTGAGTCTAAGCAAGGCTTTCACGCGGCTCTCCTTTCTGTCTACAGTGATGAATCTTTTCCGAATTCCAGCCGATCTCTTGCTGTGATCTATTTGAAAAATGCAGTAGAACGTAAATGGAAACGTAATGATACATTCAGTCAACAGGAGAAGGACGCAATTCGTGATCAAGTGCTGGCTCTGATTCTTTTGCCAGCCACAACTAGCTCTAAGCAGCTGTCTAAACAATTAGCAGTGATTATAGCCACCATGGCTCGAAGTGATTTTCCTCGTGCTTGGCCCAACCTGCTCACTGCTTTGAATCAAATGGTAATTGATGCTGCAAATCAAAATAAAAAAGCTGAATTGAACTCTGCATTGGAAACAATGCACCAGACTTTGAAAAAACTATCAACAGCCCGTATTGGCCAAGCACGTGTCTTATTGAATGAGTTTTCAGTAACTACCGTTGAGCTTTACTGGAGAATATTCACAAGTCTGGGTCCTTATCAAGCTCTAAAAATTGTTGGAACGCTGCTGTATGCTGGCCATGACCGAGCACACAGATTTGAAGGCCCTCGTGCTGTTTTTCACGAGCTTCTTCCCGCACTACAGGCGTCAAATCATGTCGTAAGGATAGGGAAAATTTATGAGCGTTTGCTGGACAGACATCCTCTTGTTTTCTGTGGATTTGGTGCTGACTCCGCAGCTGTCGCCAAATTCTATTGTGACTTCCTAAACGGCAGACCTACTTCTGGTCCTATAGTGCAAGCAATGGTAATCATTCGTGACTTGACAAGAGTTTTCAAATCTCATGATCTACAGGAGACCTCGCTTCCCTTGAACTTAAGGCCTAGAGATGACCAGGACCGCCAGGACCTGAAGAGTGCGTATGAGATGTGTCAAACAGTTTTCGATGCGCCACAAATCATCAAACTCACCGACACACTCATTCAGTTCTTTTTCCAAATAACAGAAGACGATATTGAGCTATGGCGTGATGATCCAGCTGAATTCGTGATAGAAGAAGCCCGGCAGAATCCGGAATACTCTGTTGTGCTTTGTGCCGAAATGTTATTTGCACACTTACTAAAAGCATGGCCTGAAACCGTGGCCCCTCAAGCGCAGATGCTTATTCAAAGCGCTGTTGAGAGTGGCCATGACCAGAGTGTTGAAGCCGCTCTTCGGGCACTGCAGTTTGGTGCTGCAACCTTTTCAAAGTCATTTGACGTTGAGCCTATCATCCGTCTTCTAGGCCCAAATAGCTCACCCCTTGTTCGACGAAGATTGTGCTTAGTCGCAAGTGGCTGGATACCTGTGCGGAGTGATGATGCAGCATTACAACAACTATCATTTGAGTTGGTGAAATCTACCCTGGTTGATCCTCAATGGGATATTGTTGTGCAACTTGGTGCCCTTGATTTAGCGAAAGTCTGTTGCGACGATATTGATTTCAATCCTGAAAATTTCAACATCGCTGCGGATGCGGTTTTTAGTAGTATTTACCGACTGTTGCAGCAACCGGCACAGTCCCCAGAGGTCAAGCTTCATGTTCTGCAAGTACTTGGAACTGTCATCGAAGGTGTGGGCAAGAGACTGAGTGACGTGGATGTCAACAAAATCTTGGAGATTTTGCCGGCTCTGTGGGATGCCGAGCTCGAGCACTCTAATCATCATTTGATCCAGGGCGCAGTGCTGCAAACTTTGGCCCACCTGGTCTCTGCTCAAGGTTCGCTCAACCGTCGTAGCTACGAAGTCTCAATTCCTCTCTGTCAAATTGCGACAGATCCTAGCCAACCGATCTCGCAGTACTTACTAGATGATGCATTGAATCTTTGGAAAGCTCTCCTTCTGAATGCCTCAAGTCAAGAAAGTGCAGCACTTGGACCCTTATTTGAACGATTGGTGGTGCTTATTGAAACCCGTACTGAATATCTAGCCGTGCTGCTGACGATTCTAGAGAGTTTCTTATGGCTTGACTACCAAATAGCGATGCCCTATCTGGACAAGCTTCTTAGTCTATGCAGTCTATACCTTAGTGATGGTATTGCTCTTGATGAAGCTCTGCTGATTCTGTTGGGTGTCGAAACATTGCTGATTACAAGCTTCCATTCTGATAATTCCACGTCAGTAATACTAGCTATGAAGAGAAGCGGCCTCGAGTCTTGGATTGAAAGTCAAATCGCCTTGGCGGGCAAGTCAGATGCAGACCTTACTATGGATGTTCTCATTCAAGCTAGTAAATGCTTGAATGTTGTAAGCTTTGTTGCTCTGAAGAGTAATGGGCAAGCAATTGAAAATCCTGACGCCATATTCCCAGCCTGGTTATCGCGCATCCGAGGCGTGAGCGATCCTAGGGATCGCAAGCTCGTATCTATGGGTGTCACTGCTATTCTTCTTTCATATCCACAGGAACTCGATGCTTGGGCCGAGGAGTATGTGCGCCAAATAGGAATGACTCTTGAGGAAATTCCTGACACGGCCCCCTTGAATATATATGTTCAGAATCTTGCCGAGGACGAACATTCCACGGAGGAGGAGAAGCGCAAGCAAGCTCAGCGTATGATGGAAGTGCCCATCAACATGGGACTCCAAGCGTATGTGTCTCAAGTTGCGCACGATTTGCAACAACGTGGGTATTCTAAAATGTTAGAGTTCTGCATACACATGGGAGTGTTACCAAATTAATTTATTTGTATAAGTAGTGATAATGTCTTAGAGTGTATTGATATTATTAGATTCTTTCATATTACATATATTTCTATACTTCTTTATTCGTACTAAATTTTATTTCCGAGTTTACTTTAATACCAAAATTGGCGAATGGAGATAACAAAATTTCTAATGCGCATTTGATGGGAGGAGGGAAAAACAGCTTTATATTACAATACACAACTAGTGTGAGCCAAATTGAGACTCAGTAACGACTGTGTCATGAACATTGTGCTATCGTGCATGTATTCTCAAGACGCTTGAGATACCAAAGCATAACGGCCTGATAGCACAACAGCAGTTGTCGTTGATTTTGAACCATCGCCATTCGCTGTTTTCTAAACTCGCTGACGACTTCATGGACACGGTCTTTATCGTCACGACGGGCTTGTTGATAGTTAACTTCTCGCAAGTAATCAGTTACTGAGTCGATGGTGCAGAAAGTACCCGTGCGTCCACATCCTGCTGAGCAATGAACTAAGACGTTTGCATTCTTTCTGGATGCTGGTAATAGTTGACGCTTGATTTCAATCAGTTCTAGTACCTCGTTAGGGTCCGCAGGACATCCCAAATCAGGCCAGTTCTCATATTGCAGATGATGAATCTCGCGGGTCTCACCGTTGAGCGAAAGTTCAATGCGTCGGATGATAACTCCAGTTGCAGAGTTGCCCACACCTTTTACTGACTTGCTAACCGTGCGAATATGCAAGCCATTGTACTCGCTTTCGAACCAGTATTTATGACCCTTGATCTGACCTGATTCAGTGCGCAAAGTTGTAAGCATGACGATTAGCGGCACGTTCTGTTCCCAGCAACACCACCAGAAATCGCCGAATGAAGCTGGAACAGGGGCTTGGGATGCAATGTATTGCAACACGGAGAGGTGGCTACGGATGTAGCTTGCGTTGAGGTATTCATTCCCACGAACAACAACCCGATTATGCCCAAAGGGAGCAATATTAGTGTATCTATTCTTTCGAGGATCGTCGCCGGCGACGATCACATATTGCTGTTGTGGAGAGCTTTGACCAGAGGGAATCGTACTCGGCTGTGATTGCGAGGAGTACTGGCTGTGGCTGTCGTTCTGGGTCTGGCGGCTATGCTGATTCAGGTGTTGGTCCTGCTGTTGCTGCTGTTGAGACTGCTGCTTTTGATGGTGTAATAACTGTTGCTGGAAAACGTGGTTTCGCTGGTGGTGCGTATACTCCTTTTTATTTAACGGGCTCGTTCCTGTGCTCGAAACGCTCAGTCCGCTAACGACGCTGGAATCACTGAAGGGGGTAGTGGGAGACCTTGGGGAAATGGAGGAGCGAATGTGAGGGCTCAGAAGGTGGATACTGCTTGTTTCCTTTGGTGAAGGACCCAATCCAGATACTCGGCGAAGCTCGGCTGCCTGCAGCCTTTGGAAAACCTCGGCGAGTACATTTTGTCCACCTTCTGTTCGCTTGACAGCATTAATGAGCCAATTTGGGAAATCAACCAGCCGCGACGCGATCTCGCCTTCCACTAGAATCCGCGAGCTCTCGTCTAATGGCGGTTTTGAGCGTGACGGGGTATGAAGTGGGGATCCTAAGGTCGGATCTAGGCCGGTCAATACGGGAAGCAGCGAGAATGGAGATTTTGGTGCCGCCTTTACGCTGCTCAAAGTGAGTTTCGGCGGCTCCTCGTTCCGCATGTCTGTGTCTATAAGTGAGGCCAAAGTTGTCGGGGATTTCGCGTCGGAACTTTTCTCCGAGTTCATCGTATCGCTGCCGCTGCTAGCTGCGGCCAAAAGATCGTCGCCTGCTTCAATCAAATCGGGTACGTCTCGAGCTACGCTTACTAGCCCACCCACCACGAAAAAGAGCCGTTTTTTCAATTCCGGGTCCGCACCGAGGAACTTCGCGGCCGTGCGCTGTAGTGAGGACTCGCTGGAGCACTGCGTGGTGAACTGGTCATAAAAGACGATGTGTCTCACATGGCTGACATTGGTCAAGACCTCGACGTCCTGCGGGGCCACGAACTCCAAAATTCTGCTGAAGCCAAACGTTTGGCGCTTTAATAGTGTGGATGGAATGCAGATAGAAATGGCCGTCTCGATGTGCGTGAACGAGTACATGGTATAGGGACGGATATCTACAAGCAGGACGGACTCGGGTTCTTCTCTCAGCAGCTCTGCTAGCTTTAGTGGGGTCATCGGTTGAATGTCACAGGCGTTTTCTCGCATTAAAGGTTTGAAACGTCTTGTCAAATGCGGACTCGATGTGTTGGGAATACCCATCGGCACGCTTGCACTGTGTTTATGCGCAGTGGGACCAGGCACAAAGCAGGCCACCGGGGCCGCGGATGGGTTCGCGGGGGTCGTGGCTTCGGTGGGGGTTATAGAGCTGCATGGTTCTATCGAGCCCGGGGACGTGGCTTTCGACGAGCGAGGCTGTCGCTGCACCGACGGCGTCCGGTTAGACTCAAGGCTGGTCGACATTGAGGCAGTTCAAAGCCCCTCTTCGTCTTCACAGGATTAAGATTGAGAAAGGAATATTATGGGGAGTTGTGTGTGGAGTATTTAATTGTTGGTGTGGTTGCCGATGATTATTACAAAATCTCGGGCAATTGATGGTTCCAGGGGCGCATGTAGCCCAGGGTTCGGGTGAAGCCTAAAAGTCACTATGCACATCACCCAGATGGACCCTACACGACACACAATATTCTAGAAATTCGGCTCAACTCAACGCTTTGGGCGATGCTCCAGGGCATACGTTTAGGGACCGCTTGAATGGCACAAGATGCCCGTTTGTTCTGTAACGTGAAGCGCGCGCAAGTGCTGACGGTATCCATCTGCCCTAAATTTAGAAATGACTTTTTCCTCCCCGGCCTACAATGTACAGCGTCGAAACTCTGTTCCAAGCCACACCACCCAATGGTAAAAATAGAGCTACGCTATTTTAAGAAACTGCAGCCCCGGTCGTGACGTCTGTATAGCACCCATTTCTATAAGCCCGACCCAGAAAATCTAGTTCTAAAATATTTTATAAAAATTTAACAACAGATAATGTTCGTTCTGATTACAGATTGCTTCGATTGTAAAAAAAGTGAAATGAGTTACTTCTCTTATCTCCCACAATCCCGAGGGTCCCCTATTTAGAGGATTATAAAAGTCTTAAAAATAACATATCCGATGTATCAATATTTCCGAGGGGTTATCGTCTTCGTATAGCCTGTGATATTGCCCGAAACAAGCGACGGCTATACGTGCTACCGCTTTGTGTTATCTGCAAAATAATACTGCACGAACGATAAGAGATCAACGTAGATGGACGGATCGGTGGATTGGGTGATATGCAAGCAAAATAATAATAAGTCACAACCTAACTACTACATATGCAGAAAAATAAGTTAAACAGAAGGTCCAGCAGAGTGCCAATATGGGCTGTTTAGGAATAAAATTGTTGTGGTTTCATTAATATTCTTGTTTTTTTATATTTAGCCTGCATCCCACATCTACCTGGGAATAAAGACAATTTGTCAAAGCATACTGATACAAGCACCTTTACCAAGCATGGCGGTAAGGGCAGAATGACGTAGTTGTTTGGTCACAAACCGCAGGCCGCTCTCTACACGCCGATGCACGCATTTCCACCTGTATTAGTATGCACTCTAAGAATACGGGTAATCTAAAATAATTGCTCAAAGATTTTTGAAACATTTCCGTTCCGTGTAAAATACTATCCCACTCGTCAAATTCTCACTTTCATAGACACAGACCAAAATTGTCAATTCCGTTCATTCGGACGAAAATGGGAGACATGACAGCTGGGCAGATCCAGTGATGCGGCTCAAACCCTACTTTTGTGGGCATCTGCCGCTTAGTTCTGACCTGCTACAGGTCCGCAGCTTTTAAGGAACAGCTCGCCGCATGCATGTATCGTATGCAGACGTCTCCACAAAGACGGGTCAGCCCATTTTTCCTCCATCTGCGAAGCATGGTAAGCCGTGGGCCGCAAGAAACTTTTAGCAACATAATCAAATATTCAAATTTAAGCTATGATATATTATTTTTTTAAAGCTCATTCGTTTTAGGAAAACTCAATGCGGATCGGCACAGCACTGCTGCTACCACTACCAGCACTGAGCGTAATTTTTTGGTTTGTGCTTGGGACAGATGGGGCGTTGAACGAGTCACCACCGTAAGTGAGGACACCGTCCTCCAACTCGAAGTCGCTGCCTGATACGCCACGACCACATTTGAACTGATTGTTGATAATTCCACAGGGACCACGAGAGCTGCGCACAGAGACACCACCAACATTTTCACTGACACGGAAAGTACCACAGGTGCCGCTAGTGAACCAGGATCCGTCACTAATCAGGCAACCGGTTGGATTCGAGGAGTCACTTTGATAAATGTTCATAGTGCCTCTTGTCGTATTTCCGTCATCATCATCATCACCACCGCCTCCACCGCTGGAGCCTTTTGGTAAGTATCTGAAGCCGTCTGTGCACGATGATGTCGTGATAGTATCAATATGACTGAAGTCACCATCGGCTACGCTACCCTTCAATTCGAAGAAATACCACAGCTCGTTGATTGCATTGTTGCGATCACATCCGAGATACACAGTCTTACCATCAGTGTGACCTGCCAATGCATCAGAGAACTCTGCAACTGACCAGGTCTTATCCTCAGAGGGTTCAATGCCTGCATCTTTCAGCCAGTCATAACTCGGTAGCATCTGCCATAAACTCACGACGCGTTTGAAGAAATCGCCAACATTCTGGTTTTTAGCATCAGATGGGTAGCACCCGGGATTCACCGTGGACATACATGTTCCATGCTTGTTGAACTCATGCGTCCACAGATCGTCATCAGACCTGCCCTGATTTTTCCAGTTCGTCGACATTTGGTCTAAAAGATCGTTCAGCCCGAGCGACTCCAGCGTTGATTGAGCATCGTCAATTGCCCAACTTGGGTTGCAGAATTGGCTGTAACCACCGGTGCACTTATCGCTCCATAATCCGTGGATCGTCCATACATCGTCGGGACCCGTTGCAGGATTGTAATCCCAGAATTGAGTTAGAAGAAACAGACCATTTGTGCCTTCATAGCAACATGAATCCGTGTCTTGAGTGGAACAACTCCAAGGTGAGTCGACAGGGCAAGTATCATGATCGCCAGAGGAGCTTAATGTGGACCTCTGCACTGCAACAGCAGTCGATGCACAAGTTGTCATGAGACAACGCAGCATTGAAGTCTGCTCTGCCACTTTTTCGATCCAAGCTTTTATATAGTCCAGTCCCATATCGCACGTTCTTGGTGTTGCCTGTGTGTGGGTAGTGGGTAAGCAGGCGGGAGGGCACACGCGGAGACAATAGGTCCTGATTAGGTATCATATCAAGGTTAGGGCGTGGATATTTCGATAACGATTTTGGCAGCAGCTGGGAACCAGTGGGTTATCTGCCAATTCCAGAGTGCTTTAAGACTGCATACCACCACTTGTCAGCGAGTTGCATTAAAAATTCATGCAGCAAACGATAAAGTAAATACGAACGTGAGAATGAACGTGAACAAAAAATAGTGGAGAAGTTGAAACTGAAATTGCGGGGAATGCATTTCACAAGCGCGATGCAAGGCGGTTTCGGATAAAATATCCCACCACTTCTTCAGTAGCAGCGGGTGTCGATAAAAGCTCTTACCAGACATCAACGTGAAGAAAAAAGAAAAACAGAAACAAAAACAAAAAAAGTTGCAAATTTATTGCAAATAATAGTATAATTGTTCATTATAAATATGTTGGGCTTGTATTTTATTTTTTAGCTTTTTTGGTTCTCTTTGGTGCACTCTTTTTTGAGGTGTTCGCTCCAGACTTTGTTCTTTTCTTCATTCCCTTAATGTATTTGTCGTGCTTCACTTCATCATCTAAAGATTCTGGTGCCGCTTCCTGGGGTTCGTCATCTCCACCGTCCTCCTCAGGAACAACATCTTCAAGATCTGGAGTTTCCGGTTTTCTTCCGGTGACCGCAGCTGCTTTGCTATCAATGGACCGCATAAATGGCAGAGGATGAGACATTGCGTTATACTTTCTTGTGAACGCTGATTTGACAGCTGTAGGCAGTTTCTTCGCCATGTCTTCAGTATTGTTGGGCCCCACTCCCAGTTCCATAACGACATCCCAGTCTTCCTTGGTGATAAAATAGTCATCCATGAAGCTGATAACTTCTGGAATCTCATTTGCACCTTTCATGAGAAGAGGGGCAAGTAAAAGGAATGCAAGAAGAGGTTGTAACTCTAACCGTATATCACTGGAGCTTGCGGCGATCTTCAGTCGCATATGAGAACGTAATTCAGCAAGTAATCGCCGGTACTTAAGACCCTTAGAATTATTGCCCAAGTATGATGTGAAGTTAAATCTACCACGGCCCTGACCGGCAGCCGCATATGAAGGAATCACACAGGATGTGAGATCATGAAGAGGCATCAGTGACCAAACTTGCTGCGGTCCATGAATAAACTTGTCCACGAGATCGCCATCGCTAATGCTCTCTGCTGCAGTTGCTGCCGCTGCCAAACTTGGTGCCGTGGTCAGATAGTTCTCTTGCACCATCAATGGTGCGAAGTCGTAGTCATGGAAGTAAAGCTCCATCTTTTCAGAAGTAGTCATAGAGTTTTGCGAGGCACGACTCAGCAATCGTGCAGCAATATCAAATGGTTTGAGCACAACCTCTTTGTTCCAACTCTTTGCAAATGACCGCGATTTATCGTAGCTCATTGATTTCTGTGTCGTGCGGTAAGTCTCTAAAAGATTCAGCATTTGCCGAATATCCGAATGCGTCGCCTGCGTCAGCTGTTCGACAGCATTTGCGTCTAAGTGAAGACCTTCCACATGGGCAATAGACATGAGTCTAGGGCGGATCTGGGACGCATCCGGTCGCCTGAAATGCAGATCAAAAACACAGCGGTCGAAAGGCCGCATCTTAGGTAGAGTTCGTTCGTTGCAGATAAGAATGAGGGGCACATTGGCGGTTCTCGCAAGGGCTGCCATAGCACCCACACCGCCGCGATCACCAGCACTCATACCATCAACCTCATCCATGATTACCAAGAGCTTTCGGCTCTTGGATTTGTTGGTGCTTCCTATGCCAACAGTGCTATTATTTAGAGTTTGCGCAACATTTGACTGCAGTAATGATTTTGAACGCGTGTCACTGGCATTATATTCGACAACATCGTATCCTTCAAGTTTCCCCAGGAGATGAGCAGCCGTAGTTTTACCAATACCAGGTGGCCCCGACAGCATTGCGGCCCTATACTCATTTCCTTCCGCACGGCCACCACCATGTTTGCTAGAATGCCAATTTTTCAGCCAGTTGGCAAGCTTTCGAATGGGCCCAGAATTACCAACCATATCGTCGAGACTGCGGGGAGCATACTTTCTCGTCCACATCTCCTTGATATCTCCAGATTCAGGCTCATCAGTGGATTCAGGTGCGTGACTAGATTTTGAATTGGATGCACCGCCCTTTCGTTGATGCAACGGTGCATGTTCCGATTCGACGCGGTCAGTTTTCTTCAAGCGATCTGCTACATCTAGAATATCCTGCTCTTCTCGCTTACGCCTGAGTCGCGCACGTTCAGCTGCCTGTGAATCACCACCTTCTGCAGGCATTCTCCTCAAAAGCTCAAGGAATCCATCCTCATCCAATACTTTCAGTTTGAGTTTTTTGGCTTTCTGGATCTTTGAGGGACCTGCTTCTTCACCAAGTACTAAACAGGACGTACGACCGCTGATCGAGCCTGTTACATTCCCTCCGTACTGCTTAATTAAAGACTGAACCTGTTCACGGCCTAAACTTGGAAGTTGCCCCGTTACTACAAAGGTGAGTCCGGTCAAACAGTTTGGAGCAGCATTGATATCAAGGTTGGCGCTTCCATAGTCTGAAGGCTCGGACTTTTGCTGCATGATCTGTCTGAAGTTCGGTTTGGATGAATCATCAACATCTGGGAGCTCGGGCGATGGAATCGAGGCAAGAATCTCTTCAACAGATTGCCCTGAAGAGGAATCTGATGAGAGGTGTTCATTATGGCTCTTTGCAGCTGCTTTAGTAGAAGGCTTCGAGGCCGGTTTACTCTGCTTCGGATTCGCACGGTTATTTGCACTCGGTTTCAAATCTGTCTTTGGTTTGGCCTTTTTAGGCAAGGCTTGGGCAGGCTTATGATCAACCATTTCCACGTCCGAATCAGAATTGGCCAGGTCAATCACCTCATCTTTGGGTTTGGGGGGAGAGTGTGCTTTCTCATTAGTTAGACTCTGGTTTTTGGATGCCGCAGATTCTTTCGGCTGCTCATGCACGTTGGATTCCTTCGAAGTTTTAGCTTTCTTGGGTGCACGATCCTTGTCTACAGCAAAGAAACGTTTAATTCCAGACATGACAAGGGGCAGCACACGAAGAGGAGACAATAATAGCGCCTTTACTGTCCTCTACAAAAATATGCTGCTGTTGCCTTCTTTGCAACAAAAACGTTTAGGAATAATTAAGACGCTGCGCCGTTACAGTGAGTGGGAAAGACGATCAGCTTGTGGATGCGATCAAGCAGGATCAGGGTAAAGCGCTAGACTACGTAGGACGTGGGTTCTCCACGAAGTAACAGGGACGCTACTATGGGAAAGAAGAGCAGCAAGAAGCTCATTAAAACACCTAAAGCGAACGGCGCCGGCAATTCTGCGACTTCTGAAGATGCAAGTTTATCACAAGTAGACAAAAGCATCGACAATCATGACGGGGTTGACGTAACGTCCGAAAGGACGCGTAATGGTGTACAAAATGATGAGGCGAATGTCGAAACACAGCAAAATGCTGGCGAAGAACTTGTAAATAATGAGGCTCGCGTTATGCAAGATGATAATACTAGTGAAGATAAGAAGGTCGATGCGCCAGATGATACGAAATTTCCGACTTCGAGCGATTCGGTGAACACCAATAATGAAGAAGCCAGTGTGAGACACGACGTAACAGACGATTTAGATGTTGATATCACACCAAAGAATGGGAACTTAGCTATTGATCGAAAAGACAGTCATGAAGAAGTAAGTGCCAAGGATAATGAAGGCTCAGAGGGACAAAGTTTACGTGCTCAGCTTGAACAAATAGAAATTGAACGCGATGAAATTCAAGAAGAATATGACAACCTTCTCGAGAAAGTTGCACTGATCAAACAGAAACTCGGCGAGCGGTTCAAAGTTCTAGAAGCAGAGACTGAGAGTGCGAAGAAAGAAGCCGAAAAGGCTAAAAAGGAGACAGAGATTGCCAAAAAGGAGGCTGCATCCGCAAGAGTAGAGGCGGAACATGCAAGATGTGATGTCAAAAGTAGCAAAAAGGAAGCTGAGGATGCGAGAAAGGAAATTAGTGATCTGAAGACCAGATTAAAACAGCTTGAATTGGAAAAAGATGATGCGAGGAAAGACGCAAATGCAATGAAATCACAGCTGGTGTCTCAGAAAATCATGTTTGACCAGGAGTTATTAAATGAAAGAATGAACAGGGAAAGCCTTGAAGTAGAAATCGTACAACTCAATGCGAGCCTGGGTGATACAGAGAATGTTGCACTGCAGTCTGCACAGACAACTGAAGTCCAGGAAAAGCAGATCATGCAACTGAAAGCCGAGCTGGATGTTACAAAGGTTGAGCATGAGAAGTACAGAAGTGAGAGCCGGTCCACCATTGAGCGCATTGAACGTGAGCGCGATGTGCTCAACCAGGAGCTTTTGGCATCCCGAAATCAGCTGGCTGAATTGGCGAAATCCTCACAGGGAACGATTGAAACTCAACAGAAGCTTGAGCTAGAGGCCAAAGAAAATCAGCTTCTTATTGGCAAGCTGCGTCATGAGGCGGTTATATTAAACGATCATTTGACCCAGGCCTTGCGCATGATTCGCAAAGACTCTGAAGGCAGTACTGTGGATAAAGAGCTGGTCTCCAATTTGTTCGTACAGTTTGCGACATGCCCGCGCCAGGATACAAAGAAGTTCGAGATTCTCCAGGTAATAGCCAACTTTCTCAACTGGGATGAGCGAAGAAGGCAAGATGTCGGTCTAATGAGAAGCGAAGATTTCATGGAAGCGTCCGATCTTCCGCCCACACAAATGGTAGGATTTGTTGGCCGATTGGCTGAGTACCTGGAGAGCAAACGGCGATAGTACTTTTTCATGTCAAGAATCTGTTCTTAAGAATGAGATGATCGCATTTCATGAGTAAAAATTTATTTACATTCTTAACGTATTCTATGTACACTTGATTAGAGGCAACAGGTGCATACATCCAGCGTTAATGACACCCTGCTAATCTTTCCTGGTTTCTTTTCTTTGTTCTTAATGTGTTTTCCTTTTCATTTCCCTATGCAAAATTCTCCAAAAACAACTTCTAGGATTTCATGAACAGATACAGTTCTACCCGTGATGGCGCCAATGGCATCAACCGCACGTTGCAGTTCTGCATTGGCTAGAACGACATCGTTGCCAATAAACCCAATACAATGTTCAAGTCCAGGTATCACTTCTGTCTGCAGCAATCCCTGCGCACGAATGGAGAGACCCATGCCTACATTGTCGCTATCTCCCGTTTCCAAAAGATTGGAAGCTTCGGAAGTTAAGAGTTCGATCAGCTCGTCCACACCCTCACCTGTAAAAGTCGACAACCTTAGTTCAGACGGGTCACGCTCATTCGCAGTAAGATCGCATTTAGACTGAACTCTTATGACTTTCTTTCCCAGCTTCTCAAGTCGCTCAATTTCCTCTGAAATATCTTTGTTTGGTGGAGAGCCAGCCGGGAATAACACTAATACTAGGCGAGCTGTATTTGCTACTTCGCGCGCTCGTTCTATGCCGAGCTTCTCAACTTTGTCTGTTGAGTCCCTAATCCCTGCTGTGTCAATGAGAACAATCTTGTGACCGCCGATCTCTAAGGCTACTTCAAGTACATCACGAGTTGTTCCCGGTACATCGCTTACAAGTGCAGCAGACCTTTGCACCAGTTTGTTTGTTAATGAAGACTTTCCAGCGTTCGGTTCACCCAAAAGAGCGATTCTTAACCCTTCCTTGACAATTTCCGAACAACTCGAGCTGGTCTTTAATGCTTGTACAACTTGTTTGTGAATGTTTTCAATATTCGTTTTGAGCTTCTCACTCGCGCTCTCTTCTAGACCGTTGTCTTCTGCAAAATCAATAGAGGCAGTCAACATTGCACTCGCGTTCACAAGTTGCTCTCGCCATGATTCAAACTGTTGCGCAGCATGGCCGACAGCGCCCTCTACGGCAGTTTTACGCTGCATTTCTGTTTCAGCAGCTAACAGATCGCGAATACCCTCAACTTGTGTCAGATCAAGACGGCGATTATAGAATGCGCGTTTCGTAAATTCACCCGGCTCGGCATATCGAGCTAGATTTGTCGATAAAATCGCATTCTGGACTGCCCTTTGCACTACAGGGCTGCCATGCAAATATAGTTCTACAATATCTTCTCCAGTATAGGAATATGGCTTCTGAAATACCATCACCAAGGCCTCGTCGAGCAATTCCTGATTGGCAGTGTATAGCTTCGACAATTTCGCCTTTCTATGTGTGAACTGCTTATTCGGAGCCAATTGTTTCATTATATTGAAAGATTCCGGCCCAGCAATTCGCAAAACAGAAAGTGCCGATCTGCCAGCTGGTGTGGCACTTGCAAAGATGGTAGGCAGCATCTAAGTCAAATGATTCTGCCACTTTTTAGAATAATTCTCTGGCGTGCATGTTGTTTATTCTTGATTCTTGGAAAATTATTTGCCCTTACCGCTGATCCACGACCTGCTCCACAAAATTAAAACGCGCACCGTTTCGTACATATTGCTGCTGCCAACTGCCTCTGCTGCTACTGTTACGACTACCGATACTTTGCAGAAAGTTCCTTCCCCCTCCGCATTCTTGCCCTCTTCTCAGATACATTATCAGTTCACTCAGTATTTCAGTAACTGATTTTTTTTCAAACTATAAAATGCATTTCACTCGAGTTCTAATGTCTTCCGAACCGCCAGCTATGGCTGTTGTTCGCCAGCTGCTTAAGACTGCCATGAAGACGGGCAATGTTGTCGAGAAGACCACATTGAGAGCTGTCATGAGTGCTGTAAAGAATGCTGACATTTCTAAGCCCGGCTCCATTGCAAGCAATGTTGCCTTCGGTGGATTGTTGAATTCCTTGATTAAGAAGCGATTACAGAGTGCAGAGGAATATGTAGCCGGTAAGCGTGAGGACTTGGCCAAGAACGAGAAGGATGAGGTCTCTGTGCTTGAGAAGTTGGTCAAGGAATTGGAGCTCTCTACCCCTGAGCAATTGAAAGAGAGCGCAGCAAAATTCCTTGAGAAGCTTGAACTCACCCCTGAAATGAAGGATGGGTTCAAGAAGGCCATGGCAAGTCTACCCAAGGATGTTGAGGAGCAGTGGAAGGCCCCGAAGTCTGCTGTTGTCAATGCGATGCGCAGCTACTTCACGCAGAAGCGCAGCTTTTCAACGTCAGCATCTGCTCTCTCTGGACATGAGAATCCATTGGTACGTATGAAACTGCAAAATTAAATTTCTTTTTTTCCATACAGAATACTAACCTTTTCTTCTTATTTAGGGACTTAGACGACGATCTCAACCAGGCGGTGCTAAACAGCAGGTGTCAAAACAACGCATTTCATCTGTAGAAAATATTATTGTAGTATCTTCTGCGAAAGGCGGCGTTGGAAAATCCACAGTGGCTGTGAATTTAGCATTGAGTTTACAACAGAAAGGTTACAGCGCGGGTATTCTCGATGCAGATATTTTTGGACCATCGATACCTAAGATGCTGGGCCTCGAAAACGAAGAAGAGCCGTTGCTCACTAAGGATGGATCAAAATTATTACCTATGGTGGGCCACGGATTAAAGGCAATGTCTATGGGTCTGCTAATTCCTCGAGGAAAGTCAGTGTCCTGGCGTGGACTCTTGGTACAGAAAGCATTGCACCAACTTTTGTTTGAAGTCGAGTGGGGTCCTCTGCAGTACTTAGTAGTAGATATGCCGCCCGGAACGGGTGACGTTCAATTGACAATGGGTCAACAGCTTGAAATTGACGGCGCAGTTATAGTCTCAACTCCTCAGAAAGTGGCATTGATTGATGCACAGCGCGGTATCGATTTGTTTTCTACATTAAAGATCCCAATTTTAGGATTTGTAGAGAACATGGCGTATTTCCGCTGCCCCTGCTGTGACACGAAGACTCGTATCTTTGGAGAGGAGCCTGAGCTTGACATCAAAAAATTAGGCGAAATCCCCTTGGAAGGAGCTATTGCTGCAGAAGCTGATCAAGGAAAATTCGGAACTCGTGACGCTTATATGGAGCTTGCAGAGAACGTAGTGAATCAGGTGAAACAGAAACGATCATGATTCTAGAGTAGACTACGGTAATGTACATACAAATATTTATGCAGAAACATTTTGGAGCTATTCAGTAGTAAAAATATCGCGATTCTTCTTAAGTTACCGCAGAAATCAAATATTTTATGTATATAGGAATACAAGAATTATTTGCTATCAGAACAGCACGAAAGGTTTGAAGACGGTATAGTGACTTGACCAGTTAGCAAATAAGACCAGCTTATATGCTCGTATGAAGTCATGAAGTCATCCCTTGTCGCCATATATAAGTCCTGCACGTTTAAGCACCTTTGGCATTCCAAATTTCGTGGAAAACTAAGCGACGCATGTCTGCAGACGACATGTTGTTTGAGTTCGTTTCAAAATCGAAGAAGTTTGGCGGAAGAGGTGGAGCCACTGGCTCGTCCTGAGGCTCATGATAAGCCGAAATGTAAGGATGAGCAAGCGCTGCCTCAACAGTGATGCGATCGTGCGGGTTGAATGTCAATAGCTTATCAAGGAGATCTAAGGCTTGCGGGTTTGCACGAGGATACAAAGTCTTGAAGTCCTTTTTGGGATAAAATGGGAGGCTCATCATATATTGACGGGCACGGCGAGATTTAATATGGAAGTAATGTTCTTGAGACGGAGAACCTACTACTTCCAGAATGAGGGTGAGCTGATCACAGTAATCTTTTCCTGGGAACAAAGGAAGCCCGCCGAGCATTTCCGCCAAGATGCAGCCCACAGACCACATATCGATAGCCTTCGTGTAGTGCTGGAAAGTCAGCATGATTTCTGGGGCGCGATACCAGCGTGTGGCGACATACTCAGTCATAAACCCGGCCTGTTTCTCTTGCGCATCACCACCATGCGGCAATGCAGAACGAGCTAGGCCAAAGTCACAGATTTTCAGATCGCAGTTGGAGTTGACGAGTAAGTTACCTGGCTTCATGTCTCGATGTAAAACGTCGGCAGAATGCAGCACCTTAAGAGCTCTCAGTATCTGATACGTAAAGTATTGACAGTGGTCATCACTCAGAGGCTGAGATCGAATAATGCGACTCAAATCTGTGTCCATAAGCTCCTGTACCATATAAACCTCAGTCACTTCTGCGAGTGTACGAGGACGCTGTATGTCTAGAATTGAAATGATGTTCTCGTTGTCGAAGTGCTTCAGAAGTTTCATTTCCCGAAGAGTGCGCATGCAGAAAAGCGGCCGATCAAATGGCATGATCTTTTTAATAGCCACCAGAGTGCCTGTGGGAATATGTCTGCCCGAGGCGACAACGCCATAAGCACCCTCACCGACAATATCGTAGAGCTCATAGTCACTACTCATGTTAAATTCGATTTCCCGGGTATTCTGGCTACGCGAATGGTATTGCAGAACCTGTCGACGTGCCGGGGCTTGTTCATAGAACTTATTGGGACTCAAATCCTCGGCCTGTTGTTCCAACGGATACTTCGTATATGTAGTCGGGGGCACAACTGGTTCCATTTGTCAAATACCGGAAAAATAAGCAGGTGGGTTGGCGGAAAAAAGTCGAAAAAAATAAAGTTTCGGTTCAAAGAGGATCAGACTCAAAAATGCGTGAATGACTCGTAACTTAAGCTCAGTAAACCGTTGGCTCGTATGTGAGTTGCGGTAGTGTATGCAGCGACTGAAATGGATGGGGACTTAATCAGTGAAAGAATGTAAAGAATGAAATGATTCTCCCAAAATGAATGAATGTTATAGAGATGCAGGGGAAATGCAGAGAATGATAGACACCAATGCCGTAAGCCACGGAAACTCAGCTAAGTTACCTGTTCAAAGAAAGAACAGTGAGACAATCTTACAGGAAGGAGTGCGTGAAGGGGGGTTTTATGGTTACTAGGGGTTATGGTGTTAGGTGGAAAACCAAGTAGGTTAGGTACGTAAAATCAGGTTAGGGGTGTGTCTATTAATCTTAGTGCCCAACCCGATTGGGAAGTAGTTCCCCATTATTGGGCCCGGTGTAATTGTCACTAAACATAGAGATATACAAAAATATCGAAATTAAATAAGTCTCACTTATGACAAACTTACCAGGGTTTAATACTCTTTACTCTAGCTGTCCAGTTTTCTCGAGTTATGTGCTTATATTTGGGGCCCTCTGCTGAAACCTAGCTGACTCGGGTTTCAGATAGTATAATCCCTGACCACCACCAGCCTGCCTAAGGCTATTATACGTGCATGAAAGTGGCTTATGCCATAGATCTGGGTACCCCAACCCCTTGAATCTGGTGGCTGTCGCGTCGGTTTTCACCGGCATGATGATGGTACGGCTTTTTCTTTATGTGGAAGCTAGATGCACATCTATTCTTCGCTGGCTAGGAAATGCCTTTAAGGTGGGGAGAAGTAGATGACAACATTTGAACATTCATTAGACTTGCTTATGTATGCTCAGATAATTTCGAGCCTTCTTAGATTTGCACTATTTACCAGTATCTATAATGCTGTTCAATATACTACTTCTAACTTATGTCGTACACCTTTGAGTACCGTCATTCGCCCCCATTCTCTGGCGTTATCTTTTCTACGATTATTATTATATCTTTACATCTGTTGGTTATGGTTCGCGCCTGATTGAATGTTAGTCATGCAACGTACGGATCTCGGCATGTCAGATCTCAAACACTGCGAGATCGACAATAATATCCGTGCAGAAGAAAGCTGCGTTAGTGAAACAAAAGAAAGAGAACAGGAATCCTTGGTTCAGATGTTGATAATTATAATTATATAATTTACTCAATAGTCTGAAGAATATCAGAGTCACCAGCGTCCAAAATGGTAACCATACCAACGCTGAACAAACGACCGCAGGCAGTGCCCAAGTCGTTGTTAGAGCCGTTGAAGTGGTGGACGTTGCACTTGGCAAGGAGAGCGTAGTACTCGATCTCAGACTTGCGCAAGGGAGGGGTGTTGGAGGCAACAATGACCATCTTGGCCTGGCCACGACGGAGAGCCTTCAAGGTGCTCTGGTAACCAAGGGTGTACTTACCGGACTTGATAACAAGACCGAGCTTGGAGTTGATAGTTTCACCAGTCTTCTTAGATTTAGGGGCCATCTCGACAAATAGTTAAGTCACTCCGGCAGAAGTTGTAAGGTGAAAAGATCAGGGCGGGTTTCTACAAGACCTAGTTTGGTGGGGAATTTTTGAGTCGGTCTCGGTTTAGGGTCTCAACACTGTGCAGAATCCAAATTGGCCATATCTAACACAATAAAGGCTGGAAATGCTGGACGGTATCCAGTAACCCCAGCCTTAAGAGGCAGCGAAAGGCGGGAGATAGTGCGAAAGCGAGGCCTTTCGTGTCTACTGAATTATTTTCTCTCGATTGCTGACTCAGAGGGCTTAGGGCTCTAATGCCACTCAATCTTTGTTTGTGCGATCCCAATATACCTTGCCCTGAATATTGAGATCTCGCAGCTGTCCCCCCGTGCGATGCCGCGCTTCAATATTGATTTTCCACAAAGCTCTGCCGTTTGGATAAAACACCATAATGAAGGTTGAGGTTGATACGTTCAGTGGTACCAAGGTCTACCCCGGCCGCGGTAAGCTCTTCATCCGTGGCGACTCCAAGATTTTCCGTTTCTTTTCGTCTAAGTCTGCCTCCCTCTTCGCGCAGCGCAAGAACCCCCGTCAGATCGCGTGGACTACTCTCTACCGTCGTCACCACCGTAAGGGCCAGGTTGAGGAGGTGTCTAAGCGCCGCAACCGCAAGGTCGCCAAGACCCAGCGTGCTGTCGTTGGTGCCTCTCTTGACTTGATCAAGGAGCGCAAGACCATGTCCCCTGAGCTCCGTAAGGCTGAGCGTGAGGCTGCCATTGCCAAGGCCAAGGAGCAGAAGAAGGCTGCTGCTGACAAGCGCAAGGCTGCCAACTAAATACATATTTAATTAAAACCCAAATTAGTTTTAAGCATCAACGATCGTATATGCGGCTTTAAGTCTCTCCGTGGGAAGGGTGTGTAGCAGTGCACTTGGTTGGCAGTCTCTAGTTGACAACAACATACTTCAGAAATAAAGCCGGGTGTGCAACCGCTCCAATTTGGATTCCTTTAATACTTTGGGAAAAAGCAAGCGACTACTTCAGGACCGATCCGATCGATGAATTGTACAATAATGTGAATAAACACCTATTCAATGAATAGTATTTATTGAGTTGACTTAAACTAAGGCTCTGACTAGGTTTTGTCTAGACTGAAGCATTTTCTTGTTTTATAAAAGATTATGATACTTTAAAATATATAGCGCACACGAATTGGATATCAGATACACAATTGAATCAATTTAATATAATGTTATTCTCATGCTATGCACTAATTTACATGCTCAGTTTAGCACAGAGGAGGGTTGGGACGCGACCGTATAGTGGTGCACAACCTGCCAATTGGAAGATCACCAAATTCACAAGGCAGATCCAATCGCTTTGCCTGCAGCATGTCGACTAACACGGTCCTTCACAACGCACAATACGAGATCATTGACCAGGACCCGCATTTCAAGCGGGTGGTGTCCTATTTCCGTCCGTCGGATTACGTGACATGGGCTGCGTTCACTGTTTCGGGACCGGTCTTCTTGGCTGGTGCCAGCCTTTTCTCTAGCCGTGGAAAGAAGATGCACGTCTCCCCACGCTTCATGCGCTATTCCATTCTCCTCGGTGCCATTGCAGGCTTCTTCGACCGTTACGCTGTTTCATCCTTGCGTTTCCAGGGCGCTTTGGAGAACTCTAGAGAGGTTCAGAAGGACCGTTATTTCGTGAAGAGCCAGCTTGCCCAGGGCAAATCTCCCTTCACTGGCGACAATGAGAACCTCATGCCTGACTGGATCCGTGGTGCTGCTGCCCGTAACTCTACATATTCCTCTTTGAACCTTGCTGTGATCCCTTGGTTCAACTTGGTAAGACACGAGCATCACGGTGTGGACCTAAACAAATATTACGAGACCAGAGAGGGTGAAGAAAAGTGGGGGTTCAATTTGTCTAAATAAATAATTGCTCCATTGATCGTAGATCCGGTCTGGTGCAAGCAAAATTAGAATAAGAAGATCGAAAATACAAACAGAACATATATGATCAACTCATACATTAACTTATATGCTTCTAAACGGCTTGACATCACATATATACTTTCACTAGGAATCCATAGAATGTGAATTTATTAAAATTTACCATAGATTGATTGTTACGCGGCTGTCTGAGTACAATGTGGGGGCATTTCCTCTATGCTGATTAACTTGATACACATACTCGTGCTGGCATATACCCATTACTTGCCTGTGATTTAACATCATGAGATACCAGAAGAAATATATGGTTTTTTTATAAATGATAGTAAGATTAATTCAGTGAGGCTAAAAAAATGAGGAATCTTGGACAATGTAAATAAATATCTCACGAATTATTCTGATTCTGGCTAAGATATTCTTATAAATTGCTCCAAATTAGATACGAATGTAAGCCAAGCTTACGAAACTTCAATTGAGTAATACAGTTCACTTGTGCGTCCAATTAGTGGCCGAATTTTTCACTATTCAGAGAAATATTAGCCGCGTAACTACGCCCACGTCAGTACTGTTTTCATCTCATGCTTGTGGTAATGGGTTGGGATTACTAATCGCATAATGCATGTCTCCTTCCGAAACAACAAAACAATCAACTAAACAAGCGCGATGGCCGACGAAGAAGACCTCTCAAAGTTGCCGCTCGCCACAAGGTGGCGGCATCAGAAATGGAAGGCTCGGCAATCTGCTTATGAGGAAGTTGCGGCCAGTTTGGCAGATGGAAGTTCGTCGGAGTTGCCCAGCCAAGACGAATTGAAAAGTGCGTGTTCAGATGCCAATGTGATTGCCCTCGAATCAGGCATTAAAGTGACGATCGCAACGTTGACGGTGTTAAATGAGAGCCAAACAAAACAAGCTGTTGCTATTCGCCAGGCAGTTGCTACGCCCTTGGCCGAAAAGGGCCTTGTCGCTGCTAAACCGGCGGTTAAACAGGCGGCTCTAGAAGCACTCTTGAAACTAGTCGCTGTTGCTGATCCAGCCGGTGTCGTCACTGATTTATTGCCATTTGTGAGCGCCAAGTCTCCTAAGGCAGTGACCGCCTCTTTACAGGCCCTGGATGCAATCTTCCGGGAATTCGGCTCTCCGGTAACTGATCCCAAGCCGGTTCTCAAAGTGTTGCCGAACTTATTTTCACATACAGACCGAAACGTGCGTGTTGCTGCAACGAATTTGTCCACGAGCCTGTGTCGTTGGGTGAGCGAACCGGTTATTCTATCTGTGCTTGACTCGTTGAAGCCAGTGCAGCTGAATGAATTGAAAGAGAACTTTGCCAAAATAGACTACGTGGCAAAACCACCGCGACTCACTCAGCTCCAGCAAGCCCAACTTGAACAGGCCGAGGCCAACAGAGCCAACAATGGGGATCCAAATACGGGTGCTGATGACGGAACCATGATTGATGCAGACAATGCTGCGCCGGAGCAGGCCGCTGATCCATGGGACTATGCTGAGCCCCAAAATGTCCTGGGCAAAATACCCGCCAACTTTTATCCGCAATTGAATAGTACAAAGTGGAAAGAACGACTCGAGGTGTTGACCTCAGTCACGACAATGCTGAGCAAGGCAGTAAGAATGGACGCCAGTGGAGATTACTCACAGCTTGTGTCCGAATTGATGCGAATTGCTTCAAAAGACACAAACCAAATGTGTGCTGTCCAGGCCATAACCAGCTTGGGTTACCTTGCCGGTGGACTAAGGAGCGGTTTTGCCAAATACGGCAGCCGTACTGCGGAGAGCGTCATTGAGAGATTCAAGGAACGAAAACAGGCTGCAATTGATACCATAGTCAAATGCCTTGACGAGGTTTTCTTCAGGGTCATGCAGTCTCACTTCGAACCGATGCTAGAAATCCTCTGGCCCGTGGGAGTAAAGCATAAGACGCCACTCGTGCGTCTTGAGTCTGTCAAATATGCGACCCATATCCTCTGTGAGTCCACAGTGCCTCCGAAAGTGAACGACATCGACATGATTTCCAAGGGCTGTCTCAAATTGCTCGCCGATACACAGGAAACTATGCGAGCAGCAGCCTCCGCTTTACTAGCAGCGTGTATAAAAATTGCCGGAACCCAGCAATTAGCTCCAATTATGCGGTCGCTGGACGATCACAAGCGCAAACGTGTAGAAGAGGCGTTGGAGGCTACAACTACAAAGTGCAAACTGCCACCGCCAGCTCCTGTAGCGACGCGTCAAGCGAACCCTGCAAATGCTCGTCCGGGTCCTCTGAAGGGACTCCAGCCGCCACTGGCTGCTGGAAGAGTCACACAACAATCACATAGCGCCGCCACAGGGCGTCCAGCACTCTCGAATCATGCAAGACCACAGCCACAGACACGATCTCAGTTGCATGGGCAGCCTTCTCAACACCTGAATGCCGCATCCCATGGAGCACACCCAGCTCATCATCCAAATACTTTGCAATCGAGATCTAATTTGGCACACACAGCATCGTCGCCGCTTGGGCGGAAAAATACCTCAGATCTAGACACAAGCATGAGTCTGACCAGTCCCTCTTATTTGGAACCTCAGCCTCGCGAAAGTCGTCCCTCAATCAGCAGTACTCCCAAGATTGTGAAGCGGTCGTTTCAAAGAGCTGATTTTACCCCTTCGCGTGAAGAGGCGCATCGACGCCGTATCTACAGCCCAGCCAAACCACAGCACAGCATAGATATCAGTCCAGAGAAAATTGTGAGTGAGCCCAATGAAAGTAGCATGCGGGAAATCGCACGGCTGTCGGCTCAGCTCAATCTGGAGAAAACCCTCAGATCAGATATGGAAAAACAACTCGCGCGCGTTCAGGTTGACAAAGACCAAGAGATTATCCGTTTACGTGAAGAGCTGTCGACATTGCGAGTACAGCTGCAGGCCCAGAAAGAAGAACTCAGATTGTGGATTCAAAGTGAGCAACGGCGTACACTCAGCTCGAGCTCGGGTGATGACATAGGAACCAGGCTCAGTATTCTCAGCATAGGCAACGATGCCATAACAAATTCCCGGCCCACGACCTCGATTCAGGCCTCGGCGCAGCCAACGACGTCGCGTGCCGAACCACTTAGTCCGTCGGCTTCACATAACGTCTTTAACCGAGTACCTTCACGGCATAACAACCGAGTAGTCCCTATTTCACTAAACTCACACAGTGCTGATATGGACGATTCTGACATACAGCCTCCGCATCGCACAGGGAGTGATGATTGGGAAAGAGCAGTGAGTATGACGCACAGCCTGAAGCAACGCGTGGAACAGCTGAAACAGCAAAAAGAACGCACCTTTTGAGACACAAATCAGGAGATTGAATAGAGCAGCGAATCGAATTATTGTCATACAATTAGTGGCTACCCACTGTATCATTCACTAAAATACGATAGGGAATTCATACGGTCGAACCAACAGAGTGTGATTAGAGGTATTTCACGTAAAAAGCCGTACGCGTATATATATTTATTTTTTCTTCAATATATTACATTGTGCTCAGTCATGATTTATGCTTGCTTAAATATTGTTAGAATTATTATTCAAACTACAATTACATTTATAAATTATGATCGGAACATCATTTTAGCAGACTTCTCTAAAGCGAATTCCGAATAGTGTATCTCCCTCAACCTACAAAGAAAAGTCCATGATACATTGCTACTGCTGAGTGAAAAGAGGGGGGAGGGGGGTATGATATAGACCCAAGTTGTAACGGCTTGGTTGCTGGTCAACCAAGATGATGAGGGGGTCGATATGTGCTCTTGTCCTTCAGGCTTTCGTCTTCTTCGTTCGTTTCTTCTGCTTGTCCAACTCGACCTTCAACATGCGGTTCTTGTTCATCGTCGGCATCACACCACCACCAGAAATAGTGGCTCTTACTAGCTGATCTAGTTCTTCATCCCCTCTGATCGCCAATTGCAAGTGACGCGGTGTGATACGCTTGACATTCAATTGTTTCGCAGCATATCCAGCGAGATCAAGCACCTCTTGTGTCAAATATTCCATCACAGCTGCAAGGAAAATGGCCGCTTTTGAACTTACCCGCGTCTTGCCGCGAACATTCCTTTTGATGAACCGCTTAATGCGGCCCACTGGGAATATGATACCAGCCCTCGCACTATGTGACTTCTGGCTCTCGGATTTGAGCGACGATTTACCTTTGCCACCTTTTCCTTTGCCGCCAGACATTGAATCACGCGAACGATGGAGTTGTTACGAGGGAAACTCCACAAAATGTTCGGCCTAACCCAATTTGACTTTGGGAGATCTCGAGATACAAACAAACATTTCGTATCTTCGAGATGTTGAAAAAATTAGATCATTGATGTAGGGTTCGGGTTACATCATGCACGGCCGTTAGATTCTAACAACGACCCACTGTTTTCGCTCAAGATACCGTTTACAGTTACGAAAATAAAATAGAATTCAATGCTTTGTAAATAAGCTCCGTTGTATGTATGTTTGAAAGTATGTCTTTGATATTTTGACGAAGTACTCTGATAAAAAAGAGCAAAAAAGAAGTTAACACCATCGTTGATTTTTCTTATTATTAGTAAGAATCAGGAGCACAAAAAAATCATGTGCTGCTCTCGGTGAGGCTCGAACTCACGACACAGAGATTATGAGACTCTCGCTCTGCCAACTGAGCTACGAGAGCACATGGTCCTCATGACAGCTAAGCCATCGCTCGGAACTCGGTGTGATGAAGATTTCTTATAGATAGGTATAGTAATCCATTTTTGCAAGAAAATGGATGTGAAGCAGATGAGAATGTTCATGGATTTTATATTATGGAATGTTGAATTCTTACTTTTTAAATCTCATCAAAATCTGTTACGAGACATTAAATCTATGATTTTGAGTCAAGTACCCATATGTGAAGTTATGGATGCTAATAAGCACCCATAATGAATATAACGATATTATTAAACATGCACGTACAGGATATTCCTTCTCCACCGTACATTTCCCTTCCCCTATGAACTGTTGACACATTTGACAGTCCCGAAGAGATTTTAGTAAAGCGAAATATGTCTGAAATGAGAAGAAAACCAAAACTATATGATGCAACGAATTTTGAATATCCCCTATGGAGCAAGTTTTTGTAGTGCCAATTAGGAAATATAGAGGATACTTGGCATATACTATTACTACTACTACTACTACTACTACTACTACTACAGCCTAGTATGAGAGGGATTCTCGTCCATTCTTCATGTGAGAAATAAAATACTGCATGAAGTGATCTAGCCACATGATAATTGAGTGATGACACTGTAGTGAGTGCTCTGTAAAATTATTTCATTTGTACAAGCGACTTTGTAATTCCACAGATTTTTGTTGCAATGACTCTTTACTCGGGTTTTACATTCGCCGAGTACGAGATCCCGGGTATGATGATTTTACAGCCCCAACTCAAACTCGGTGACGCTTAACTGGGTTTTCGTGCACCGAGTAAGCGGCTTGCATTGCATAACCCTGATAGATAAATATCAGGAAAGCAGGGATAACTGGGGATCTTATCTAGTAAAAAAATTAGAGGTCAATGGTTTCGAGAATCTCGGTACGCAGCTACAGTGCGTTTGCTTCACTCAAGAAAACACCTTTTTATAAACTGCACCTCAAATATGGTGGGCAAATTGTAGATTATGCAGGCTTCGCCATGCCAGTGCTTTACAAGAATCAAAGCCACATTCAGTCGCATAATTGGGTTCGTGAGAAAGCAGGACTTTTCGATGTGAGCCATATGGTTCAACACAAATTTACCGGCCCAGATGCTACGAAGCTCTTAGAGAAAGTTACACCGGGTGATATTAAAGGTCTAGCACCCTTTGCCTCCACATTATCGGTGCTGTTGAACAAACAGGGTGGAATTGTTGATGACACAATTATCACTCGACACGGCGAAGATGATTTCTACGTGGTGACAAATGCCGGACGTCGAGATGAAGACTTAGAGTTTTTGCGTGATGAGTCTGTTGGCTTGAATGTTCAACATGATCAGATCGGTGGCGGACTGTTGGCATTGCAAGGCCCCAAAGCTTCTGAAGTTTTACAAAAGTTTACTGATTTTGATCTGTCGAACCTATATTTTGGCAATTCGCAGTTTATTGATGTTGATGGTGTGAAAGTGCATGTTGCTCGTGGTGGATATACCGGTGAAGACGGTTTTGAGATTTCAATTCCTGCATCTACATCCGCTGTGCAGATTGCGGAGAAGCTTCTGGCTGATGAGAATGTTGAGCCGATCGGTCTCGCTGCACGCGATTCCTTGAGATTAGAAGCCGGTATGTGCTTGTATGGTCACGAACTCAGTGAGGATATTGGTCCAGTAGCTGCTCGGTTGGCCTGGACAGTTGGAAAGAGACGTCGTCAGGAGGCTAACTTCAACGGAGCGGACAGAGTACTAGCTGACCTTGCTGCCAAAAAGACACCTCTCCGATCTGGTCTCGTCTCGAGTGGGCCTGCACCTCGTCAGGGTGCCAAGGTGACAGATAAAGCCGGTAATGTTGTTGGTGAAGTTACCTCTGGATCCATGTCCCCTACACTGAAACATAACATTGCTATGTCGTATTTGCCGCGCGAACTAAGCAAGCCTGGAACCGAACTTAATATCGAGATTCGCGGCAAGCCGCGTCCTGCCACCGTGCATAAGATGCCATTCGTTGAACCTAAATACTACCGCCATACATAGATAAATGAAATCTGTAAAGGTCAGAATCTATTTGGGATTGTCTACTTGTGAGTCTATTTGGGACGTCGCGTGTACGTTCGCATCTATTGATGACTCAGGGGTCTTTCTAACTATTTTGGACGTTTCCACACTATCACCGCAAGAATCTTTGATATTCACATTCGTAACATTTTCAGAGGGACTCAATTGGCTGGGGAACGGAATGTCTTTGGAGGTATGGATTTCCTCCTTAACCAATTTAAGAATCATCGGATGAAGGTCCTCCGGAATCGGAGGGTCCTCTCCTTGTTTTATAATGGTACTTTCCTTTAGCTTCTCTTTGATCCATGCAATTTCGTCTTGTAAGAGCTTAATGTCATCTGCCACTGATTCCTGACGCTTTAGCTCTTTGCGCCGTGATCGCCATGACTCAAATAATATTAGGGCGCCGGCAACTGAAAACACAAACGACTCTGCCACAAAGTTTGCTCCCATTTGGATTGCTCGAGCATCATTCAGCGGACGCACCTTTTTATCACCTTCATTCAAGAGGTGGCGCCTCAATGTGATCTCAGTCTTGTGGATCCTTTGGGCAACCACAATACATCTCCGGCGGAATTTAGGATGCTCCCGTGCCTGGGTTTTTATTTGATTTGCAATGGGTTTTGCCAAAGTCCTAAGGAAGAGAGATGTAAATTTGAGAGCAATGCTCATCTCATTGACCGAAGATGGCAGTAGGTATGGTGATGCAAGCTATATATGTGAAGATAGAGATGACAAACACCGGAATCTGTAAATGAATGATCGCTTCCCACAAATGGCTGTCGCGTACCAATGAACGCTACTATCATCAGTCCTCGAATATACAAGCGATTCGAGAGCTACTGGGGACTAAAAAGAAAAAAATTCTTTCTAAAACGCCATTCCTATAAAAATAGAAAATTGGACGTTAAGAATAATTGACACCCAAGGGATTCGAACCCTTGCCTCCGTAGAGATCAGAATACTCCCTAGATTTCATAGGGAAGTTATATTAACTTGAGTCTGACGCCTTAGACCAACTCGGCCAGAGTGCCCGGAATGGTTCGGCAAGCGACAGTTGAAAATACGTCACATTAGTATTGCTTATTCTTCATAAAGTAAGTGCTAAGCGCAGAATATGAAAAACAACACGAGCACTATATACTATTATTGTTTAGCCGTCGTAGTAAAAAGTGACACCCAAGGGATTCGAACCCTTGCCTCCGGAGAGATCAGAATACTCCATGATTGCTCAGGGAAGTTACAAGTAACTTGAGTCTGACGCCTTAGACCAACTCGGCCAGAGTGCCGTCCGTATGTTGTGGTGTGACCACTAGGTCATAGATGTTGCAACTGGGATATATATAAAATTTAAATTTATGATAGGCATTTTTTTTCAAATAGAAAAAGAATAAAAAAAGCAACGATTGTTCGGTGTAAAGAGCCTACAAAAAAGTGACACCCAAGGGATTCGAACCCTTGCCTCCGTAGAGATCAGAATACTCCCTGATTGCTCAGGGAAGTTATATGTAACTTGAGTCTGACGCCTTAGACCAACTCGGCCAGAGTGCCAGTTGCTTGCGAGCATCTTGATATTCATAAAGAAATAGCCAACATAAGCTAAAAAGCAGTAATGAGCTGAACCGAGATTTTGTTCTATTAACTACGATGTGAATGCATCTCCTGACTATATGCATATATAAGTCTGGAATTATGTGGTATTATTATTATGTTGGTTTAAAAAAAATGCATTTTATCTGCTTGTTCACCTGTCAGAAACAATATTGGGATTACCCTACTTCTGACGATTCCGTAATAGCCATCTTCCGCTGTGGTTGCGTCTTCACTCCTAACATCGGGTGGATTAAGCACATGTCCATAAAAACAAATGTGAATGAAGATAACTGGAAATACATCGGAATCATCGATTTGACACTCAATTCATCACAAATTAATGTCTATCGGTATGAAGGTGGTCCAAAAGGACCCAATTCTCTCCCAATTATCGAACTAGTTTCAGAATGGTCCAATGATTCCATAGATCAAGAGGATCCGCACAATATTATGAGCCCGTTATTAGATCAGGCAAGAAAGGTTATACCTGCAGAGAAACATCATTTTACTCCCATTTATCTTTATGGATCAGATTCCTACAAGCGCTTACCTACTGATAAACCTTTTAAAACCATTCAGAAGTCTTGTGATATTTTGAGGTCCGATAAGACGTTTCTCTCTTCGAAATGCGATGTCCATGCATCTTTCATAAATGGCGAGGAGCAGGCTGCATTGAGCTGGATTGCAGGAATGTATTGCCATAACCGGCCTGAGTTGGAGGTATCGGGAAATGAATCACACAATGCAACAACAGATCTCGGAGTAATAGATATTTCTACCTTCAATATTCACTTCGGAATTAGCAATTCGTGTACGTCAAAGAAAGTTGACATGCTCCGATTTGGTTTTAAAACCAAAGGGCCAGGTAAACGCAAATTCAAGAGCGATTACCAGCAACATTTCGTGGACTTGGAAACAGCTGCCTTTGATCTCGTTGATTACGTCAAATTCAAGGACTTGGCGAGTTGTGTGCCAAAAGGACTATCTCTAGAAAGTTTGCAAGGGACCGGGAATTTTCCGGATTGCGCTGTAGTTCTGAACGATTTGATCAAGCCCTTTGAGAAACTCCTCGACTCAATGGACCCGAGGAACATGAATATTGGTCTATTAGGGGGATATGGATCTCCTGATGAGACAATGGAAAGAGCTATGAAGGTTTGCGAATCAGAACCCACCGGCAACGTCAAAAATACCGACTGCTTGCAAGCGGTCACTGCATACAAAGTGGTTCATGCGTTGAATACGAGAAACATTACACAATGGGAAGAACCAGTCAACTGGAACCTAGGTAGAGCATTCATTTATGCGGATATCGATTCTGCGCTTAGCGGGAAATCGAGCGCGTTATACATGGGATTGCATTCAAACACAGGAGCGCCAATGAAATGGACATTTGGCATAGACGACGACCATGTCAGAATACCGATGCTGGGACCGCAATCGGACTATGGTCTTGTGCGGTCCGGTTTACTGCTTCTGATAATCCTTCTTTGTTTGGGTGCATATTACTGGAAGACTCGCAAGGGTCGCATTTGGCCCTGCATAGTTTGGCGCCGCGTCAAATGGACAAAAGTGCCGGAAGAGCCGCCAGTCGAGTTGGATGATTATGACATTGATCCTTTGGAGGAAGTGGAAAATCCGTATATTGTCTGAATCAAAAATATGCATATATCTCTATGGAAAATAATAATAATAAAAAAAAAATCATAGAGCAGCTACGAACGCTGCGAACTCTATACGGAAAATTTCGATAGGAGCGCACATTCCAAACAAAGAGCTTCATGTTCAGACTGTTTCAGTGGCCTGCTGTTCATTGTTATGATATGAATTCAGGGGAGGATCACCTGGAGGCGGTGGTGGGGTTGATGGTCGTGAATCTGCACCAGGAGCGGCAAAACCTCTATTGAGTAACCTGGTCGGCCGCGCGTATTGATATATATTATCCCACACTCTATAAAGAGCCTCGCTTGGCGAATGATAGGTCTCGCCTTCTGCTTCCATTTGTTGGCGCTTAATCTTGTAGTACGTGGACAAAGCGCAGACGTATTGGTAAACTGCGTCAAGAATGAGGCAGATGCCAGCACCCAAAAGCAAATAACTGACCCAAGATGTACTCGTGGCGGGGTCAGTCTGCTGTGTGGTCGGTCTACCTGTGGGGTGTAATACATATCCCGGCGCCGGACCATCTTCAAAACTGTTGGGATCAACGGGCGCCACCTCTTCCGGCTGTGGGCCCGTTGGTTCCACTCTTTGAGACTCGATCTGGCGCGAGTCTGCAATCAGAAGCATGCCGAGACCCGCTAATGATCCGTTTTTGCCGGCGTGTGTAGTATGGCAGGCGTATCCAAGAGCAAATCCAAAGTAACTCAGCCCAACGCACAGTAGTACGTTCAAAATAAACACGATCACCGAGCCCACGGGCATGTCTCCGACAATGATCTCATCGCCATAGCCCGTTGCTAGAAGCGTGGACTCCCAATAGGAAGGAGTCGCATCGGCCGAGGCTTCTTCGTAAGTCGGTGGGTGTCCCGCTGGTGTTAGATCGTCGTCTACGTCATCAAGGGTGCGAGAGTGGCCAGTCTCATGCTCCAAGCCCTCCTCGTCGCCATGCACTGTTTCGTCTTTTGCCACGAGATTTCCAAAAACTCCGTCTGTGAAAGCCGCTACGGTATTTCTCGGGCGATTGAATATGTTAGTAAGATTGTTCCAGATGGAATTCGAGCTCGATGCCGACGTTGAGTGCGTGTCAGAGTCGTTTGATTCCTGATCCAGCAGTCGTTGTGAGGATTCGGCATTCGATCTGTGTGAATTGTGATACAAGGGCTCGTCAACAGCCGTGTTGTCGTCATTCGACTGGTTCGACTCATTCACCTGAGCAGAGCTTGTCGTTGAGCCTGTGGAGTCGTCACTTGACATGCCTGCCCATCTCGCACTTACTTCGTTGTCTTCCGGAAGCAGTGTGGCCATTTCATCGTCATTATGGTCATCATTAATGTCCTCATTTTGCCTAGGGGTCAATGACTCTCTGAGAGGGCTCCCATCTATATTTCTTGTCTCCACCATTGGCCAATTATGACTAGTGGCACTCGTTTGTGCGAGTGACAAATTATTACGATTAGCCGAAACTATGAGGTATTGAGTTGGCTGTAGAAGCAGTTGTGGTAAAAGTGGTCTCACTTATTAGGCAAGTCACAGGGTCATTTGCAATAACATGTCAGAAATGATGACTAAGTAATATCATTTAATTCCGGACCTAACCTTAAACTGCCTACAACTAGAAGACACCAGACGCAACTGGGCACTATTTTGAGACAAAAAACATACAAGTTGTACAACTATACAAAAGAAGATACTAAATTGTGTGAGCATAGGTTGTGGCAGTAAAATAAATATTGATCGTACAGATCTGTGACCATTCCCACCAAGCGGTAGTGCGGTAAGGGGTAATAATAGCCTAAGCTCACTGGTTGTTAGGTATTAAAAAAAGGGACTGAAATAGAATGACGAAGCAAACATGTAGCGGCGTCTGGCATTGTCAATTGACCGCATAGAATCAGTGTCTATACGCTCAACGGCATTAAGCCAGCTATATCTGAGTCTGCGCTTCCGTGGGTATCGAGAATACTGAGGAAGCGGCAGCTTAATAACTTCCTCATAGTTAGGCAGTACCTCTTCTTGCGGTTCTGCGATATTAGATGCGTATCCAGGCGGCTTATTTCTAATCGATTCCTTCAACTTTTGCATCCTAGTCATGGTGGACTGCATCGTCCAGAAGTTGTCAAGGGTCTAGGATGTGTGTGCACTTCAGCAGCAGGTTTGCAAGGACGTGATAATCTATAAAAAAGTGACAAGATCTTCACCGCAGGCTGTATACGGCTTTTCGAAGATTTCTAGCGATAGAAGCCTATCTACCGTTAGCTTAATGGAGAAAGTGCTAACCAGGTCGTAAGAAACCCCTTTTCAAGAGTACAGGCGAGACGTCATGTGCTTTAACCATACACGATCAGGCGGATCTAGCATATGACGTACAAGGTGGGCGTGGGTAATACGAGCCAACTATGGCGTTGATTCAGTGTACCCGCGCCCATCATATGTACAAACCCCTGCCCCAAAACTGTTATTGCGGGGAGTCTGATAACATGGAGAAAGGGTGTTGGACTGATTGGGTTGATACCCTTGTGTGGGTGACTTGGGACGTTCGAGCCCCGTCGCCCGCTCCCAAATGACGAAGACTAATATGCTCATGTTGATTTTAATGCGTTTTTCGCCGCAGCCTATCCCACTTTAAAATATATATGGTCATCTAATCCACGGTCACCCTAATAAAAAAATAGGCACACGTCATATCTTGCATAAACTCTAATCTCTGGCCTGCAGGTAGATGAGCTTTATATTTGATTGCGAAAATCCCATAGAACTTTGACAAAGAGACCGCAGATTGATGTGGATCAAGCAGCCCAAAAATGGGCACGACGTGACAGGCACGGTCGTCATGGTTCTCAATGAACCGGAAAAAACAGATGAGCGTAAGCAAGCAGTTTTACCGAGCGCCGAGGCCAACAACGATGAAAATTTCGGTAACTCAAAAGATTCTGAGCATTCCGCGGAGCCCAACTCGAGTGGTGATAACCAATCTTCGCCGGCTCCTGTCTCACTCGATTTGCATACTAGAAAGCCGGAGCAACCGGCATTGAAACAGACCAAAAAGGGCATTGTTTTGAGCCCACAACCACAAGATGACCCCAATGACCCTTTAAATTGGCCTATGTGGCGAAGAGATATCTCTTTGCTAATTGTCTCAATATTTGCTCTCCTCTGTGGCGGTCAGACACCGATCATGGCTCCAGTCATGAATGTTCTTGGCGAGCAATTCGACAAACCGTTGCACTCGCTCACGTACCTAGTGGGTGTATTTATGGCATCAATGGGCGTCGGATCTGCATTACTAGCACCGTTAGCAGTGAAGTTCGGCAAACGACTTATCTACTTGGCTTCGCTTCTTATCTTTTTTGCTGGACTAGTGTGGGCCGCTAATGCGACAAGTTACTCAAGTCTCATGGGAGCTCGTGTGCTCAGTGGTATCGGATGCTCTCCAGCCGAATCATTGCCATCTACAACCATTGCGGAGATCTACTTTGCGCACGAGCGTGCATATCGTGTAGGCATTTATACGTTGCTGCTCCTTGGTGGCAAAAATCTGAGTCCGTTGGCCTCTGCATTCACTGCTAATCGGCTCGGGTGGCATTGGATTTATTGGGTGTGTGCCATTATCTGTGGTGCAACCTTTGTTGCTATGTTCATTTTTGTTCATGAAACATGGTGGCAGAGAACGCCTATTCCTGACAAACGGAGTATTGAAGAAAGCGAAGCTGCAAAACGAGTTAGAGAACAAATGCACAGATCGAACTCTGCAGTAAATAACACAGATGTCATTGCTCAGCCTAAAGAAGACTTGCAGCCAGAGATGTCTAAGTTAGATTTGCATAATGAACGAAGTATTGAAAGCGAGGCTCCTGTCAACGAGACACACATGAACAGCCCGGCTTCGCCATCCATGGCGCCAATGGATATGGAAAAGACTCCAGGAGGAGCGATACGCCGGGTTCCTTTCTTCCACAATCTTGCTGTATACTCAGGAAAGAAAACATCAGCAAAACTTTGGGTCATCTTTCTTCGACCTTTTCTACTGTATGCATACCTTCCAGTGCTATACTCTACACTAGTTTATGGCACTAGTGTTGTTTGGCTTTCAGTCATCGCCGAAACCATCAACTCAATTTTCACAGCAGAACCATACAATTTCAAAACAACTTCCGTAGGCTTGCTCTACATTGCAATGTTTACGGGGAGCGTTCTTGGATCCATGATTGCTGGCAAGTGTTCTGACATCTTAGTGCGATTCATGGTTCGACGTAATGGTGGCATCTACGAACCAGAGTTCCGTCTTGTTATGATTGCGCCGGTAATGCTGGCGGTGACCGTCGGATTGATGGGATTCGGTTGGTCTACACACTCGCATGACCTGTGGATTGTCCCTGCTATTTTCTTGGGCCTACTCGGATTTGGCACTTCTTTAGCTTCAACAGTATCGATCACATATGTGGTTGACTGCTATCGTAAATTTGCATTAGAATCATTAGTGTCCCTGAATTTCGCCAAAAACATGATGGGCCTGGGCTTTTCCATTTTCGTGCCATACTTTTTTGAGGCGTCCGGTTCAAAAATTTCTTATGTCGTGTACGGCTGCGTCGAGATCGGTTTGTGCCTACTTGCAATTCCTCTATACCGCTATGGCAAAATCTGCCGCAGCTTTTATGACCAGAAGGCATGGATTGACAAACTTTATCGCTAGATCTTGAACAATCTCTTTTTCCCACTCTAATAATATATTGCCTAGCGAATCGATCTTCGCAATACTGGGTTGTTCATATTTTTTATTTGCCCAAAATTTTTATTTAATTGTTATTTTCGAATGTCTCAATATTTAGTAACAATAAAAAAAAGACCTTTTATGCTGTTCATTACACATAACGCACATTTCATCAGTAATTGTTACTGGACATGATATTTTTATTCCAGTCTCCCGCAGCAGCATCACTAACTTCATCTCTTGTTTGCTTCAAGAAAGGCATAAGCTTGGTTCCTCCAGTTCCGGTTTGGCCATCGGTGCTGGACAGACCAATGCCTTTGCTTTGTGCTCGTGCCGGAAGGGAAATGTATCTCATAACTATTTGAATATGCTTCGAGCGAAAATCGCGCAGGGCTTGAAGGCACGCATCGTATGCACGCACAAGCTCTGGATGCTTCTCGGCGTTTCTCAGGACAAATGGTCGGATTTCTGCACAGTTTTCTAACTCTGTCAAGAAGTCACGGTGTTTCCGGGGCATATAATTTCTCATTTCAATCAGGAATGCATTCACTGGTCTCTCGCTATTCTTAGAGTGTGTATCGGGTGAACGACTCACTGGCAAAGGCGGCTCACGGGTCCCGATGGCATGATGTTCTACATTTAACAAAATGTCAAGAGCCTGGATGAGCGAACTCTGCCCATTGGATCCTCCACAGTACTGTCTGTACTCATCCTCATCACCATACCTGACTCCGTTGGGTAGGCCGGCTTTTGCCATTCCCTTAGAGCCGGCTAAATATGGTCTCAGTCGGTTGAAGAAAAAGTGTGGATCGAGGTTTTCAGGCATCCGCATGAAAATGCGTGTGAGCTCATAAATATCGTCAGTCATTTTGTCCAATTTCTCAATGGCTGCTGGGACATTATTATCAAGACACGCCTGCAGTGCTCCAACTCCATTTGCAAGGCACGGGCCGCCTTGAAGTTCCAGTGCGACGCTCAGTAGGTAGAACCAGGACTCATCGGTTGCTCCAGTAAAGGTAACAATGGTTGCAAGATTTGACAGGTCCCATTTAGAAGACGTATTTGCATCAAGAGTCCGGAAATTCCACATGCACAACCCAGCAAAAGTGGCTAGAGGTGGCAGACCCAATCGGTCTGAAAGGATCAGCAAAGGCTCAGATAAAACTTTGGGAACGCGATCACACGGTGTGGGTGGAGACCAGATGTATGCATGTGTTAAAAAGCCGAGAACTGAATATGCTCGGCGCTGTTCTCTCATATTGTGAAGCTTTCCAGCACTGAGAGTTGGAAGTTGATCGATCTCACTCCTGATGCGACCAGCCAGAATCATGGCCGGCAAGTCGGCCACAAGATTCTCCCATTCATCAAATTCATCAGGCAGCCTCGCCAGAGGCACTTCCTCCGGAAGAAAGCCTGTGATTGGTGAGACGTCGTACTTTGCAAACAAATCCATGCAAACGTCAAGATGTGCCGAGGAGAATGCGCGGCCCTCAATCGGATGCGACTAGAAAATACCTGGACTTATTGATCCAGAAAAGTAATTTTTCAGGGAAAACGCGGCGGGTGTCTTTCCAATGTCCTGACCGGTAATATTACGCACGAAATATCGCCATGCAGAATTTCGCCAACGGCCATCACGTGATGAAGGTGATACGACAGACAGTACGTAAGAGTCGTAGAATTGTAAGTCCCCGGGTTAAACCCGATCCCGACGAGAAGGACGAATCGAGTCCACCCCACCTTCATAGGGGGCAACGCAGCAAGTATGCATGTAAATATGCTTTGCGCTCTGCGCTGCCCAGAATTAAGATCAGCACACGCTTATGCATACTGACCATGCAAGCCTGAGGAAAAACATTAGCACAATCACCCCCCATAGTAATATAGTTAGCATATCAATAGCAGGCAGCTCATAATAGAGCAGATAATCAGAAAGAAGAAAGATTTTATAGGATTTAAGATTTTATGCCTGAGTTAGGTGAAGTTGCACATGCCGTTGCTCTTCTACGGAAATATTTGCTCGGAAAAGTCGTCACACACGTCTCTGCAGCCCACGATGATCTGCTCTTTGTAAAGCCGTTGACAAACGAGATTTTCAAGTCAGCACTCGAATCTCATAAAATAACCGGAGTTGCTCGTAATGGCAAGTATTTTATGGTCGAAATAGAGAAAGCTAGAACATTGGTACTACATTTTGGCATGACTGGCTGGATCCGTGTCAAGGATGTCGGTAGCTTGATCATGATGGAAGGTGGCGGAGATCAGAAGCAAAAGGCCAAAATTGAAGAACTCGCCGCCAATGGCGAAGACCCGAAGAAAGCTCTCTGGGCTACTTCTGAGTGGCCACCCAAGTATACAAAATTCATGCTGACGACAGATGAGAAGGACGAGATAGCCTTTAGTGACCCGCGAAGGCTGGGTCGAGTCCGCTTATTTGACGTTACTTTGGATAAGGTTGGTGAATTCGAACCTTTATCCAAACTGGGAACTGACTTTTCACAGTCAAAAGTGCCTATAGATGAGATGATTCCACAAATACTGAAACGACACGTTCCTGTGAAATCCTTGCTGTTAGACCAGTCTGTATTTTCTGGTATTGGAAACTGGATGGGCGATGAAGTGCTGTATCTAGCCCATATTCATCCTGAGCAGTATGCGGATACGCTGGGGCGTAAAAAGGCAGCTGAATTAATGGAGAAAGTTTACGAAGTGTGCCGCATAGCTGCAGAAACAGAGGGAAATACAGCCGAGTTCCCGAAAAATTGGCTTATGTTACATAGGTGGGGGAAACCAAGAAGTAAGAAAGAGGTTCAAACCACTGCTGATGGACATAAAGTTGACTATGTGAAAGTTGGAGGTCGCACGAGCTGTTTCGTGCCGGACTTCCAAAAGAAATTTAAGCCTCAAGACGACAAAAGCGATGAAGGTTTATTGGACGATAGCCCGATTAAAAATGAGGATTTCAGCGATTCAATTAAAGAAGAAGAAAAAGAAGAAGAAGAGGAGGAGGAGTTGAAGGCTCGGGATGAGAAGCAACTGAAGTCAAAAAAGCGGAAACTAGCGAAACGTTAATGTAATCCAGAATTGTATAAATATACTCATTGCTTATAGACTGGCATAACCGTGTGGAAACCAAAAAGTTTTTCCAAATCACTTGGAGGCTGCTCAGGACTTTGTAACAACACAAGCCACAATAGATCTGCAACATCAGATTTAGTGTTAAGCAATGAATGCTTCAGCTTAGGGAGCTCACCACGCAAAAGAGCCGGCCTGAATGCAAGTATACCTGCCTCTAAGGTTACAAGAGACAAATCAGAAACCTGTTCAACAATAGTTTTGAAGAACTCTGAGAATGCTGTGGTAATTCTTTGCTCTACAGTGAATGGCGGCCATTTGTGAGTCAAGAGTTCAGCATATTTTGCTAAGATAGTGGGGAACAGCTTGTCAAGTCGACTTGTGACAAAATCCTGAGCATACGTCGCCATAGTGCCGATACACCTAAAACTTTGCTCCACCACATAGACTTCTTTGTCGAAAACCCGTGTTGTAGCCTCCGGCCAAGTTTTATGAATTAGAGGTAAGAATTTCTCTTTGTTAATCGCCAAGCAGGGCATCAACTCTGTTATTAAAATGAGAGTGGCCATACGGATGTCGGACGACTCATGTGTCAATAAACGATCACAATAGTCCACCACTCTTTCTAAAGTCAAATACGCAGGCTTTGGAATTGCATAGTTCCATGTCTCTATAGTTTGCTCAGGCTCATCTTTGATATCTTCATTATCAGATTCTTCATCCTCTTGGCCATCACTACTGAGATCATCATCAGATTTGGGTTTCATAAAATTTTCGAGATCAATTTTCTTGTTTAAAATTGTTGGGTCGACTTCAGGTTTTCGGATAATCTCAGCAAGTAGATCATCAAAAGATTCAAGCTTACGCTGAGTACTTTTTACCAGTTTCTCCGGAGCAAAGTTTTTCGTGACAACAAATGTTAAGGCACCAAATACAGCCAATACACCTTTCACTAGTTTAGAATAACCGTAATAACGATTCATCAAAACGAATAACGACGCGAACACATCATCTAAATAAGGAATGATGCTATCGCCGCTAATAAAAATGAGGCTTGCAAGCGAATCAAATGTACCGGGGGTCATATTGAGTGTATTTATTTGTAGTGACCATCCGTCAATCAAATAATCTTTGTTGCTGATAGCAAGGTCCTGAGGAGATGTGTAACCACATGCAGAAGATACTTTTGAGATGGCTAAGGCGGCTTGCTTTCGAATTATCTGACTCTCAGGATGTCCGATTAGTGCGAAGAGCGGATATACCAAGTCAACAAGGTATTCCTTGAACGCACAACCTTGTAACAAGGCAGTTTCACCAAGCACATAGCAGCATAGAGCAGTGTGTGAGCTTGCAGAAGAGACACTGACTGTATCAGTCTCCTCAATCGTCAATGCTCTGTCGACGTTCTCGAAACAATACGAAATTAAATCATAAATGTCAGCATCTCGTGGCAGACCGCGTAGAATATTTACGGTGATCCATAATAAACCTGTCGAACTTAGGGACTTCGCAGCCCTCATATCAAGCGCACGAAGACGGTTTGAAATCACACCTATTGCATCGCATGCCTCCTGAGGTGTCAATTTTGAGCCAACAACACTTAACATGCTGGCAAGTTGGGACTGCGAAACTGAACTTAACTCGACATCAAACCCAATATCTGTCAGATCCAGGAATTTCTCCCTATTTGGATCAAATGTTTCAATATGACGTATGTGAGCAGGTTTCTGCATCATCTGCTTTTTGATCTTCAAAGGTAATCCTCTCTCAACGGCATCAACGATTGTTTCGAAATTAGAGAATGAAGTCGTTATTTGCAAAGCGTTCTGTAAGGTCTGAATTTGAAAATTTACAGAGCTTTCACTAGCATTGCTGAGAAGATTTGGGAGTTCCTCCAAGTGTTTTGATGTATAAGTTTCTACTTTCGTATGAAGCGTAGAGTCATTCGAAGCTAAAAACTTTAGCGCCTTCTGTGCCAATGATGTACTATGTGTCTGAGACGCTGTCAATAGCACAATGTTAACAAGACTCTCAGCAATGTTCGAATATTTGTCCAAGAGCTTCGCAACCCGGGTTAAAAACTCATGGGCCAAACTATAGATTGCCTTCAATAGAACCACTTTGGCACCAGTCACCTCGAGCAAAACTCTCTGCAGCTTCTCAATGACATTAAAGCAGAGACCTAGATTTTTCATGGTAGTTTCTATCCATTCGGTGGTACGTATCTTGTTTGGTTGCTTTTTGAATGTGGAATCAGCTAAAGTGGACATGAGAATATTGGTGAGAGAATTCAATGCAGCGACTTTCACAGCAAAATGCCGTTTATTCGCATGGCTGAGCAATCGTGTGAGTTTTGAAACTGTACGTGGAAGTACTAATGCACGATGCTCCGGATTCATTATTATTTCTACAACAACTGTTTCAAGGCAAGTGATGCTACTGCATTGCGCGTCAATATCCTTGTCATCATGTTGAATGGCGCCAAGGAGAAAAGTGATAACATCTATAATGATAGGAGACCTGCTCAGAGGCTCGTGAATGGGGGATTTGTATGCAGATTTAAAAATTGCATCTAATAATTTGAAAGCCGCCGTGTGGTACGTGGTCGGTTTCTCTAAAAACTGTTTAGAAAGCATTGGTGCCCCATCTTCATCTGCCTGCGGTACTGTGGGACTTAATAAATAAGAAGTCACCGAGATGAGCTCCAGTGCCCGTTGAAGAGTTAAAACTTCGCCACAACTCCAGGCTGTTCGACAAAGAATTGTCAGACACTTAAAGAGGAGCTCTGTTGATCTCCATCCTAAAGACTCATGTTCTAAGAGTCTTTCCAGCGGAAAATATACGACATCGGCAGCGAGGGTGGAAACATCATCTCGCGGTACAGCCTCTAGTGACTCCACTAGTTTCTCTAATTTGTAAACTAAAATATCACTATTAGGATCGAATGTCCCTGGGGCTTTCATGCCCTCGAGTGCGACTTCAACACAACGAATCTTGAGCTCTTCAATATAATCCATTAGGAGATCCAAGTGCTTCACTTTACAGGAGTATATGCATGTTGTAAATCCCGATTAAGGCAAGGGCGTATGTAGGATGTCGGACGTAGCGATGATACGGAATCCTTTACCCCTCCGTATCTAGTGTCTCAAGCACTTTACTCTTAATACTCAGTCACAGGCATTAGAGGAATTGTGCTAGCTCATTGATAGCCTCCAGAATATTGTATCATGAATACGATCAGATATTATGTAGTTATAACGGATAGTTTGCTAAGTATGCTCAAGTATGCCTTTTATACTTGATGAATGGCTAAGACTACTATGAAGGCTGCGCCTTCCTATGTACTGGTCAAGTACAGTCCCGTGACTTCCTCATTTCAACAGCACCGGTTTCCGTTCTGTGTGTGTTACTGTTGAAAGTGAGACCAGCTGGAGTTCCGCATGGCCTTCAGGTCTAATTACGTAATCTGACGTCTATATCAGTGCCAGGGACTGATTTAGTAAATAAAAACTGAATGAATTGCTCGAGTGGATAGTCTAGAAGGAGTCTTTAGGGACCAATATAGCTTCTATCAACAGGTCCAGCTGTGATAGGACTGCTCCTAAACTGTATATGCACTAAGGAATAGAACGCACACTGATGAGTACCAGATGCAAGTGGAGGTTAGGAGTAGCTCCCTGACCCAATCCAGCCTTAAGTCTGACAGTTATATATTATTATATATATTGAAAGTTTGTCTTCGTTCTATTTAGAGAGCGAATCACTCCATGGCTGATGAAATCGATGGCCGGCATTTTAAAGGGGAAAACAATATTGCTCAAGGATAATTAAAATGTAAATTGATATCTATGTACAATGAACTTCGCAAATTTATTTATATGCGCAAGATCGGCTTTGCAGCCCATGAGCTTTGGAAACGCGTCCTATATCGGTTGAGCTCATCAAGTCTCTTTATATCTTGACCCGTCCATAGAGGCATGCCAAGTTTGCTGGAACTCATGCCATTAGATCCATCCATGGCATCTCTGAAGATCTTGGAAAGTAGCTCGGTAGTCTCCAATGTTGGCTGGATCGCATTAATTGCAATCTCAGAAGCAAGGCTTACTACTGAATACAGGTCGCGGTAGTCCTCCCATCTTATGCGAATAATTTGATTATACACCTCTGCTGAGCAGGCCTCTGTGAAAAACTGAATGCTATGGTGCTTAGACATCTCAAATAGATGAATAGCACCCAATTTATCTTTGAAGTCATTTGAAAGAGCGTAAATGCATTTTTCCAAAATATGAGGCACAGTATCGGAAGAAACCACTGGACTTAAAGGATCGATTTGTAAGTCTTTTGTAGGGTCGGTCTTCTGAGATGGATCGAAACGCGACATGATGATATCCTCAAAGTATGCAGTAACGTTCTCATTAGTTTCCAATGAATCGATATGTTTCAATACCGGTTCTGTGAGCTTGGATGTGACCTCGTTTCTCGCAATCTGTTCAGGGCTAAGAGTCTCTTGAGGTGGTTCCTGAAGTAACCCATCCATCAGCGACGATATGGATGGCGAATTATGCGGCTTGTTATATCTAGTAGCACGAGGATTACTTGAAGACGTCGGCTCGGGTTTGTTGAACAATGCCAAAATGGAGTCCGAGAGTGGTGTATGTTTTTTGCCTGGTGATGACGTTGATTTTTTCTGTTTCCCCGCGTTATTAGACAAGACTTGTCCCAATACTTCTTTGAAGATAAGTTCTTCTTTTTGTTCAGTTCGCCCTGAAGTACTCATTGGGGATTCGCTTTCATCTTCCTCTTCAGCTGCCATATTCCAGCCTTCAAAAGGAGGATCTTCCAGTGGCCTCGACGGGGATAACGTGCCTTTTGGTTTGAGTAGCTGTTGTGTCAACTTCTGGAAATCCAGATCTGCCTTACTAGAGTATGACCTGAGCCTTTGCATGACGAGCGGGCGCCGTAAAATAGCGCGCAACATAGTCAATTCAGATTATTCTCAAAAGAGCGCTATATAAAATGAGAAAAGGCTGCTGTGCTTCTGAACTTGATGCTCGACGCAATATGAGATCTGCACTATCTCTTTGTGCGCACAAAGGAAAAGCCGTTCTGTTCGAGTGAATTATATTTCATCCTAACCCTTGACGCTGTGAACCTTCGACATACATTGGGAAGTTCCCATCATACAGCACCAGAAACCCCCGCAGTCCATACTAATCACGAGTAGAAGGACTGGATACTGTCGTTAGTACTGCACACGCAGCATCCAGACACAGATAAGATTGTGCAGCATCTCGATCCCTTTCGATGTCCGCTGAACTTTTGCATGCTCACGAATGGGATACAGATGATGTGCAGAAATTTGTAGGTCTCGGCGCTGGTCGTGATGAGATCTTCCTGTATCAATTTCGAAATGGTGCGGGTTGGCGAGAATCTGGATTTGATACCGAAGATGTTGTGCGGACCTTTGAATACAGTCCTGTGTTACCTCATCGCGTGGGATATGGCCTTAATTCAGGTGCTGTACATGTTCGTGATCTAACGCCAGGAAAGGCCTCTGAGCCATTGATATTCAAGCAGAGAGCTACGAGGAAGTGCAATGCAATTGCATTCACTAGTGAAATGCTAATGGCTTCAGGCTATGAGAAAACGAGAGGTTTAGAATCTTTGTTGATCTGGGATTTGAACGTGTCTAATCACACACCTTTGAAAAGTGTCAATATAAGTGACACAATCGCAGCAGCCAAATTCGTGCCCACAAATCCGTCACTACTTATTCTAGGAAGCTCGCGAAACCTGCGAGAATATGATCTTCGAGCAGATAATATAACGACTTCTGTGGCCACGAACATGTACATGCAAATTACATTCAATCCGTTTAACGACCACAATTTTGCGACACATGGCGAGTCAAATCACATCGCACTATGGGATCGCAGAATGCTGAAGAATCGTGGCAAACAGGCGGAGCCGCTGCTCGTGATTCCTCGTGCGTTCAGGGAGAACCAAAAGTTTGACACGCGCTGTTTCCGTTATTCACTGTGTAACGAAAATGAAGTTGCAGTCTTGAATGACGGATCAATGATTAGAAGGTGGCAAGTATCGAAAATGATGAGCCGTAACAGTGGACTGCAGTCCAGCAGCCAGTTGACATCAGGTTTGAGCCAACAAAAGGGACTGCATGACGAATACGAGGATGATGCTGTGTCTCTTAGTGGAGCGAGCGATAGTGGTGTAGAAAATGCTGAGATTTCTATGGGCCCCGAGTTTACTGAAGATGAGCAGAACCCAGATCTATCAGAACTCTTGAACTCATCACTTTTCGTAAACAAAGTATTTGAAGTCCAAACTGAAAATGATAAGGTCGTCTCATTTGACTACGCTAAAGATGCACAAACTGGTGGTCTTGAATTTGTTTGTCTACGTCAATCAGGAACAGTTTTCCGTATGCCTGTATCTGGACCACCGCTAAACATTTATATTGATCCATTCAATGATTTTCGTATGGTTTCAGAGTCTAATGAACTGGTAGAAACTACTAGATCAGACCATAGTAAACTTATTGCCGTAGACCTGTCCTCCGGCGGGCATCACAGAGATTGCAAAGTAGTCGCTGATGAGGACATGGGTCATCGCAATTCATCCGCAGAAAATAAAATGGAAGTTATTACCAAGCGCAACTCCAATTCAGACTCTGATGATGACAGCGATGCCAGTTTGAGCGATCCCCTTGGAAGTAGTACCAGTCTCGATGAGGAGTTTTCATCTAACGAGATCGGCCTACCCACTTTACTCAATAACGATATTGCAAGCGCAATGCAGCGACGAGCACTAGCAGGATACTCTCTAGATGCTGCAAAAAATATCGAACTATTGCTTTCATCCACATTTAACCCTGCCAGTGGCGGTACGACTGGATCCTCTGGACTTCTCGCTGCTTGGAAATGGGTGAAGCGTCAACAAGGCATTTCCGAGAATGTCCGAAATTATCTGGACACACCTGAATTAGATTTGAGATACATTGGTGTTTATACAATTTGGAACGGATCAAAAGATGCGTTACTTCCAAGACTTTCGTCATCGGCAAAACTCACTGGTAAAACTTTGAATGATGCACTCAAATATGCATTGAGGAAGTCAGCGGGTTCTGTCTATGTGAAGGAAGAAGATGATAAGACACTTTATAGACAACTATGTCTGAGACTGACTGGTTGGGATTTCGGACTTAATGAACTCGAGTCACGTCTGGAACAACTGGAGAAGGAAGGGCATTATGAAAAGGCAGCGGGGTGGGCAGCATTCCATAATAATGTCGAAAGAGCTGTCGAAAGCTTAGCCAAATCACCTAAAAAGAATCTGCGTCTCATGTCTACGGCCGTGGCTGGCTATTTAGTATACAAAGATGTCACACAAAATAACGTCTGGCGCGAGCAATGTAGGCGCCTTGCCTCAGAGCTTAGCGTGCCCTATCTACGAGCAGTTTTTGCATACATTTCCGACGGATCGTGGCTTGACGTCCTTGATGATGGATCACTTCCATTGACAGAACGACTCGGCATCGCATTGAGATTTTTGCCACAAAAAGAAGTAGGCAAATACTTGTCACTTGTCACATCGAGAGTAATCACTAATGGAGATCTTGAAGGAATTATTCTTACTGGGTTCACACCCAAAGTGCTTGATTTATTCCAGGCTTACCTGAATCGTACAGGTGATATTCAAACCGTATGTCTACTTGTGTCTTTCGGCTGGCCACGCTACTTTGATGACCCCCGTTTCAAGGGTTGGTTTATGGAGTACCGACAACTTTTGAATTCTTGGAAATATTTTACGCAACGTGCACGGCTTGACATTGCACGATCCAAATTCTTTAAATCCAAAAATTCGAATTTGGTGAAACCAATTCAAGGCCAAGTTTTTTTGCGATGCAGCAATTGTAAAGAGGATATGTCCGGTCCTGCTAGAGAAATTAAACGAGGCCAAAAAGGCATTATTGAGCCTGCATACCAATTGAGAAACCGCTGCCTTTACTGTAATCATCCGCTCCCACCGTGTGGGATCTGCACGTTACCCTTGGGGCCTAATATTGATGACGAAGTCGAATCAGACAGGTGGCCAACGTTCTGTTTGAAGTGTAATCACGGACACCATTCTGTGCATGCCCGCCAATGGTTCAAAAAATATGATGTGTGTCCAATGCCGTCCTGTTCCTGTATGTGTGGCAAAACAGCTTGAAATATAATAATTGCCACATGTTATAATTTATGAATTATTGATTAATGCTATTTGGTAAAGAAAAAAAATAAAGGAAAAAAAAGTACGAAAACAAATGGAAATATGAAGGATTGTCAGTCAATTTTTCATAGAACATGTTTTTATTCTATTTCTCTACGTTGTTTGGTCCTAGATATCTTTTCCTTCATTGGTTTTATTGTGTAATGCATCTATTAATACCGCCAGCCATTGGTGAAACCCTCACCACCGCCGATGAATAGACGTCCTTTTTAATGCAGCCCCGATTGTAAGATCAGGTGCCCGGCTCACGTTTGGGGTAGGTAGGCTGTGCCTCAAATACGCATCGACGGCACCTAAACACGCTGTACAACATATTATAGCGAGCCGAGTATTTTTTCGTGACACATAGCGCGCTTGATTAACCGGAATTTCTTGACGGAAAATGTTTAAGAAAAATAACAATGATCTCTCGAGCTCGATTGACCATGACTTCCGACCAGACTTGATCACACAGGAAGGAATGACGGGCGCTATCAGCGCTTTGACTTATGACCCCGTCCAGTCGCTGTTCGCTGCAGGTACAGAAACTGGAATGGTCCATGTCATGGGTGCTGGTGAGATCCGGGCCGTTTTCGACCCGAATCCGAAACACAAGACGCCTAGTTCGCCGATTGTTTTCCTAAGATTCGTTACGAGTGTTTATCTCGTAAGTATTGACGACCGATCCATGATTGTTGTATGGGCCCTAGATACACGCCAAGAGTGGGCAAGATACCAATGTCCGTACAGTGTGTTGAGCTGTTGGACCGATGCCTCGATGGATTGGCTCTGGCTTGGCCACAGAAATGGTGAAGCCACTGCCTTCGACATAGATCGAGGCCATATTACGCCGTGGAAAATCCCGAATCTTGAGCGCGAGATTAACCCAAAGTTGGTTATGGGATGTGTGCTCGGTCTGAGTCTGCATCCGCGCGATCCTGCACTTCTGCTGCTCTGTTATCGTGAATTGGCAGTTGTTTGGAACATCATTAAAGGTGAAATTGTATACCATCTTGACTACGAATTTCCTTTTACGCAGGCCGTATGGCATCCCAGTGGCAGCCATATTGCGTCGAGCCACGTCAATGGCTTCATCATGTTTTGGGATGGACAGAAGGGTGTCAAACTTGGTGCTCGGAACGCATTCCCGGCGGGTGTTTCAGAAATGGATCTGAGTCAAGAGCGAGTCGCTTCAGGATTGGCTTGGTGCTGCAAAGAAGATCCCACAGACACGTACTTGCTCGCTTGGGGTGGACGCAGTATGAGTTTGACCGACTTTGGCCCGACACCAATCGTTGCCACATCCTCGTATGACAGCATGGGTAACTTCTTCAGATCTACGGATGTGCCTCAGCGTGAGCTCAAGATCACCTCTGATATTACACTTGTCCAAGTCTTGCCGAAGGCAGGAAACCCTCATTTCCAGGGCGCTTATAACCCATCTTACGCAGTGGTCTTGGCTGGTGGTCAACTTATTTGCGTTGCACTGCCATCATTACAGGTCGATGTAATCGATTCTGCCATCTTGCCTGCTGCTCTGTGCTGGCGTGCCGCTCCTATCACAAGTTTGAGCACGGTGGGTATCACGAGAAACCAATGGATCGGAATGATGGCCGCAGCGGCTCCCAACACGCGTGTCACAGGCGGCAGTTCGGCGACTCAACAGATTCGTAAACTGCAACTTTCCACGGTTCTGTGCGTCGGTTGTGCGAATGGAACCATCAAGCTTTTTGACGCCACGAGAGCTGATTCTCGTGACTTCCGAGTCGTCGAAACCACTGTTGCCAATTTGGATCCGCAGGAAACTGACCACAAGGTCACACATGTTTCAGTAGGCCGCGAAGTCGGAGAAATGGCAGCTGCTACTGCGTCTGGTAACGTTTTCCTGTCGTTCTTCGGTAAAAACAAGCGACTCACACAAGCGTTGCCGCCCACGCCCTGCCCGGAGATTGTCAATGTTGAACATTTAGTTTCACCTCAGCTCACGCAGGGCTTCATTCCGCAATTCATGTTCTTCAATCGTGTTCCTGTGTCGGCTCTGTGCAATTCCAATGTCGGATTTGTGGGCATTGCATTCGAGAATGGTAGAGTCGTAGTTATTGACAAACGTGGTCCGGCGTTAATTATGGACGAGACTTTGAAGGGCATCGTCACTTGTATGGAATTCGGCATTCTCGCTGTTGGTGAAGACCCATTCAGCAGTCTGTTGCTTTCTATGGGAACAAGTAAAGGCGAGGTCCTTGTCTATAGAATTGTTCCTAGACCTGAAGGCGGCTACCAAATTCTTACAAAATCGAAGGAAGTAATCTCTCTGAGCATCGGAAAGGACCCTGTGATTCATGTTTCACATGTGGATGTGAAGGAGGGAAGATCTGCTGAAGCTTTGCCGGACGTCATGGCGAGACTCGCAAGCGGCTTACAAGTGCCTGGTGGTGTCCTTGCCTGCACAGGAACAGAGGCGCGTTTCTACGGAATCACTAGCTCAAAGCCCGGAGCCAAACCAGGGAAGAAAGTTGGCACCAAATCATTTGACACCCCGCTGATAACTGCATCTTACACATTCTTACGTTGGGGAACAGCGTCTGCATTTGCAACAATCAACGAAAAGGGTAAAGTTGGGATCTATTCGCTTCCAGGATTTAAAACAATTTCAACATACAGCTTGGATAAACCGCCTGTAGGAAAACAGGTCACACTTTCGCAGATGGGCGACGCGTTCATACCGTACGACACCGCTGCTGACGCAGGTAAGGTGATCCGCATTTTTGGTACCGACCAGTTCCCAAAGGATGATGATTTGTGGCAACTCAAACGTCGCGTACCTGCACGGCCAACTATCTCGACGGCACACTGGATGACTGGACGCCAGTACGTGAAGCCGTCTGACGTGGACTCCAAGATTGGTGGCAAGCGACGAGGCAAATCGAAGCGTGCTCGCCATCAGCTTGTTGATGAACAAGAAGCACCCACAGACCTCCCTGCAGGTGCTGCTGCTTCGACTTATCAGTCACAACCTAAGAGTGGCCTCAAATCTTGGTTCGGTGGGAGCGGCGGAAAGAAGCCGCAAACCTACGAGCATCCGAGGCCACAACCACGCTCTCCTCCTCAGAAAACATGGGGTCAGACTTTCAATGAATATTATGAGACTGCAGAGGATACAGTGAACGGGGCTTTGGATGAAGCCATGGAATCAATGACGTCAGGTCGTAAACAAGCTCAGTCATCAGCGCTAAAAGGCATTATTGGTAGCAAATTAGGGATCTGAGTAGGTCGTTGTTAAAGATAACGTATGCATGACATGTATCACTTTGGCTGAATCACTTGATAGAGCACATGCTTTACATAAAATGATTGTCAATATGGCAAACCTCTCCAAATTATGGGCATTGATCGATTTCTCAGTCATTGAGAAATTCATCTTACCACGTTCCACTATTTGTTATTTTTTTTATTTTTTATTTAATATTTTTTATTTTATATCTAAAAAGACACCAGTCATGTTGTTTACAAAACTTTGTTCAATCATATCTATATTTGTGGCATTGATTTTTCAGATAGGGTAAGTTTTATGACAAAGAAGTCGAAATTCTGGAGGAGTTTGTTCAATAATTTCTTACTCCGGATGACTGAAAAACGCGTTGCAGAGCAAGAACTTGAAAGTGGAACAGTCAAGAAGGTAAGACTTCCGAAGCGCAAAGTTGCTTTGCAAATTGGCTACTGTGGTACTGGATATCATGGCATGCAATTGAATCCTCCTCATAAGACAATCGAGGGTGACGTTTTTGATGCGCTTGTCAAAGCTGGGGCAATCAGCGAAGATAATGCTAATGATCCTAAGAAATCTTCTCTGTTGAGAGCAGCTCGTACAGATAAAGGTGTGCATGCAGCAGGAAATGTCATTTCTTTGAAAATGATTATCGAGGATCCTGAAATTGTGACGAAAATTAACAGTCATTTACCCGAGCAGATTCGTGTTTGGGGCTACAATCGTACCAATAGAGCATTTGACTGTCGTCGTCTTTGTAGCTCCCGTGTATACGAATACGTTCTTCCTACTTACACCCTGATGAATCCTGGTATAATGTCTTCTTTAGGTCGTGTTATGCGATCAGAAACTGATCGGTTGGCCGATGAGTCTTCGCCTGAAGTTATTGAGTCTAAAAAGTTCTGGGAAGATATTATGTCCAGTATGACTGAAGTAGGTATCAGCACTGAAGATGCAATTGAGGCTCGCAAACAAGATCTCGAGGGCACTGCAGACGAACAGTCAAAGGAAGTTCTGCAAAAGGTCAAAAAAATTGAGAATGCACAACGCCGCGGTTACCGTGTCATCCCTGAAAGATTAGAGAAATTCAGACAGGTCCTAAAGTCCTATGAAGGTGTACATAATTTCCACAATTTCACTGTCAAGAAGCATTATAATGAGCCCAGTGCCATCAGAAATATGAAAACCTTGACAGTTAGTGATCCATTTGTGATCGATAATACAGAATGGATCTCCGTAAAAATTCATGGTCAGTCGTTTATGCTACATCAGATCCGCAAGATGATTGCATTGGCCGTTCTCATTGTCAGAACAAATTCTCCGATAGAAAAGCTGAATGGGCTTTATGATCAAAATAAAATCCCAATTCCTAAAGCACCTGCTCTTGGACTATTATTGGAGAGGCCTGTATATGATGCTTACAATGTTCGACTTGGTCAACTGGGCCGTGATGACATCACATTCGAGCCATTTAATGACGAGATCGAAGCATTCAAACACAAATTTATCTATGACCGTATTTACAAACAAGAAGCTCAGGAGAACGACTTTCATGCGTTTTTTGGGTACATGGATACCTACCGATTGAAAGAACTGCTTGACTATCTTCTCGACGTCAAAAGTGATATTGTTCCGACCACAGAGCCATTCTTAGAATCGGAGTCTGACAAGGAAAACGAAGAAGACAGTTAAAAATATGTGTATCAAAAAACAAATGAGATGTTGTATTCTTAAGATGCTAGTGGCCCTTTTGCCTGTAATAGATATATATACATAAATATATTAGAAACTTTCAGTATAATTTGGAAGATTCCAAACTATCAGAGTCATCTTCCTCTTCAGTCTCATATTCGCTTTCCGATTTAGTTTCAACCTCACCGCTTCCAATAACAAGAACTTTCATCTTCTCTTCGGGAACATCTACGGGTTCCATTTCGCTAGAGGTAGTCTCGTCTTCTTCATCGTCTTCTCCAGCTGCGTCTTCGATATCGCCCTCGTAATCCTCATCCAAAACACCGTTATTTCCACCAAAATTAGCTACAGCTTCACCTCTTTCTACCTGCGCAAGGAACCCTGCTTCAGCTTGCTTGACATCTTCAACTGTTTTACAATTGGAGTATGCTTCTAATAGATACGCATTGAGCTCCAAAAATGCATGACCCCAGGAAAATTTGGACATCAGCTCAGCAGCCCAATCAAAATGTCCCGTAATTGCAAAGCATGCAGCAATGGCTTCGACACAGTTCAATCTCCATGGCTTGCCAAAGTTTGTCTGGTTTGCGGCATACAAAAACGGCAGTAATCTCAAATATTTACCGCCAATCTTACCAAATGGAATTTCATCGATACGGGCCCATGAACACTCAACCACAGCCACACCCATAGTATTCACAATTTCCGCGTCCTCTGGAGATACGGGCACCTTTCCATTTGGACTAACAACTACTCCCTTGAATTTTTGACCAATCCTCAGCGGCCGGATAAATCCAAGACGCTCCAATTTCTTACCGCTGCATCTTTTGGGATCGCAGTGATTGAAATCCCACATTGCCATTTTGGCAGGAAAATTGGCCTTTGGCCGATATTTTTCTTCGTATCGTCTGTACCCCATAAATTATGATCAAAAGACGAAACTTCGGTTCACTCAGATTAGGACGCACGTGAGTGTCACTTGAGCCAATATTTCAGATCGCGTATGTAAATAGGATAGCATTAGGACATTGATATTGACCCTGTAAGCGCGTATTTCTTTTAAAACTCTATATATATTTATACTAAAGAATTAATTCTATCATTGCCTGACTTTTTTGAAGCATTTTCCAGCAGCCAGTTAATCTCAATTAGCATGTAACATTGTCTTAATGGACGATGTCTTAATCCGTATATCAACGGTGGTTGTTCAGGGTAAGTGGTACCTTATAGCGTTGGCGTACACAGAGTAGACATATTGGGTCAGCCCACAAGAGGCATTGAAAGATATTGCCGTCACACACCGCCGGGATGCTCTCGCATCCAATTATTGATGCACTTCTTAACGTCAATTCATGTGACCCAAGCAAACAATTGATCTCTGTTCGAGAAAGACTCACGTCTTCCTCCGATTATCCATCTATACTACTAGTACTACCGCCGGCGGCAGATATATCCCAAGAAATTGATCTGGATCTACTCTTCCGGGACAATTTCTTGCTTTCGCATGTTTTTGATATATCAGATCTGAAAGGCAATGAAATTTACTCACTCAATGGCTCCTCTTGGTCTATCAATCTTAGGCGAAATGAAGTGATTGCGTCAGATGGATTTCCAGATGCAGGCAAAAATACCGCAATGATCGTCAATAGAATAGTCTGGTCCCCGGGTTTAAAGCATCTCTCCTTCAATGCCACTTTCTTAGTGCTTGAAGTAGATAGATTACTTGTGAGAAAGGAGGCAGTGAAAAGGTTCAGCTGGTTCGGGATCGGCAAAAGCACCCCCAGATATGCTGATGAAAATAATAGCAAAACTCTTGAGGATGTAGCTGATCCAAAACCTGTATCGTCCATTACTCCCGTTACCAGGTTAGATGAGACGCCTTACAGAAGACCATTGAATCCCGCGCGAGAATTGGGCCGAACGGTGTCGCAGCGAGAGCATAACATGGCTAAGGTCGACTATTTTCTCGCGTGCTTACAGGGTGATGTTGTGAACAGTGCTGAACTGGCTCGCAGGTTCCACGAAGCAGTGGCTAACGTTATAAAATCATTAAGTGAAGCTGGCGGGGTATTCATAACCGAAGATACGCTGGAGAATGAAGGTGAAGAACGACAATTAGAACCTACTGAGTTCACACTAGCAAGCGTGTATAAATATGCTGAGTATCGATTGAGTAGGCAACTGCTGGGGAAACTAGACGAACTTTTAGAATCAGAGAGGGGAGAGCGGAGTTTCTTCGAGCTTCATGAGCAGCTAAAATACCTTGACATTGGCCAGGTCGACATTCCAGGACTAGCTGGCGTTGATATTGCTGCCTTTGAACGTGCCGTATTGGATGCTTCTTTAATTTTAGATAGACTGGCGCAAGCGCGGAATGCTCATGATATGTGTCAAATCTTTCTACAAGCTCTCAATACATTAGCAGACCCCAAACTTGGCACGGTTTCGGCAGACACACTTCTCGGACTTTTTATGCTAACGGTTCTCAGGACGTCAGAGGCATGTGCGAAAGTGTTTGAACGAGATCTCTATTTCGTGTTGCATTTTTCGTTCCAAACATCAGATTCACCCGCAGCAAGGGCTAGTGCTGGACGCTTGTCTTATACGCTGATGGTGGTGGAGAGCGTGCTAATGCAGTTGCGAATGGAATACCATCGACTTGTTAAAATTGCGAGTTCTAACAAGCGAGTATGGGAAGCCATAAGAGCAGATGAACGACCTATTTTAAAAACGATTGCCATTAGCAGTCCTACATCATTGCTGAGTAGACATAGGGGTAAATCAGTGCTGTTTATGACCGTGGAAGACGACAATCTGACGCTGCTGAAATATCTATTTCAAGAATTCAGTAGCCTTTTTACAACAGAATTTGTTATTAAAGATAAAGACCTCAAAAGCATGACTCTCGTGATGAAAGCGGCACAGATAAATGTGTCCTTAGCCAAAGTCGTTATTGATTATCTTAATGAAGAGGATAATCTTGCTCAGCTTGAGGGGTACTTGCGCGCAAAAAATTTAAAGGGAAGAAGCGTAGCATATTATATACGCGATCTATCAGAATTTCCAGACGAAATTGTACGGTGCCTGGATTATACGAGCAAAGACGAAAACCAAATGACAGCTATAACATATCATGCACTCCACCAGAATTTGAAGCCATTTTTCCCGGTTTTGGATAACTTTTTTGATCACTTAGACAAATTCGAAAATTCGCTTCTGCATATAAGCATCCATGATGCTTCCATTGTTCAAACATTGCTAGAAAACCCCTCATGCGATGTCAACTGGTCTAATCGTAGCGGAAAAGTTGCTATTCAAAGTGCGCAAAAAGAGTTGGAAGTCGTTGATTTGCTGTTGCAAAAAGGTGCAGATCCATGGATACCTTATTTTGTAAACGAGCCACAATTCCTTGTGAAAATGGTTAGATCTGTGAGAAGTTACCCATTTGTTGTTCGAATCTCTGATTTGGATGAGTATGAAATATTGCTTGAGGATGATGGACAGGTTCGTAAAATTCAGAAGACACTTGATTCTTTCAAGGAATTTCGTCAAGGCCTTGTGAAGGAATATCCCGCGTCTTGGGTACCCTCACTACCTGAAGTCCGCCAGGACTATACTGAGAAAACGATATTGTTTTCTATGTTCTCACACATTCTGAAGTCTCAGGAAGATATCAAACTTAGTATCTGGCTTAGCTTTCTGAAGAATCATGCAACATTAGGTGAATCAAAATCACTAGAAGAATTCTTGCAATACACGCCATCCCAAGATAGTGTCAATAATACGTCACCTGAGCAAACGACATCTTTTTCCAAAGATTCCCAGAAGAATGAGATTATAGAAATAACCGAAGGCAGTAAAGAGATTCTCAGCTCGTCACAACAGACTTCAATCCTTGCATTCTTAGATCTTGCACAAGACCAACTGCGGTCAATTAGTGCTGCCATCGGTGAAATGGTAAGATACATGGCGAGGCTGGAAGACTTGTATTTATGCACAGTAAGAGATACCACAAAGGTGGAGAGGGGTCTGGCTATAGGTTTAGCCCCATTGCTTCGTACTGGTTTCAGAACAACGCAATGCGAGCTGACGAGGCATCTCCACGGCTCTCATTTACCGGGCATAATACGTAGCTCATTCACTCAACTAATTGAGCAAGCTCGAAGTATGGAGTCTAAATTACAGTACCCCACGCTATTAGCTGAACAACTGGAAAAAGAGCGATCAGAATACCGTGAGAATCGTGATAAGCTGCGACAACTCGCAGAGGCAAAGTCGAAGCCATTGTGGCTGGCATCATCGGAAAACAGACGAGTAGCAGAGATAGACGATCTTGAGAGACGTGTGACTTCAGGCCGGCTTGAAATCAAGAGTCTTGAAAGCTTTATTGTGAAATCACATTACTTTTTGGCAAGTGAGCTTAGCACTTTCAACAGTCATCACGAAGAGGAATTGCTGGCGCAAATCAAAAACTACAGTTTCAACCAGGTGCAATCAGCCAAGGATCGACTCAAAAGATTACAATTTGGCTACAAGATTGAAGACAAAGCATGAGGGACACCGCATTGATTCACTTTAAGCTAGCAGTGTAAACTCAGCTAAAAAAGAGTCGTGAAAAAAAAATTATGATTAGCATGTACATGTATATAAATACTGGATGTGTTCTTGGCCTCTATGAGCTCTGAGTCATTATACTGGAATTTTCATCTTAGGCTATGTGTCAAAATGATCACTTTAATCATTTTTTCAAATTCTTCATCATGTCTTGGATGGCTGGGTTATTCATCATATTGCCAATGTCGTTCATACTAGGCATTTGGCCGTTTGAGAATTGATTCTTCATCTGCTGAGCCATAGGACTGTTCATAAGATTGCCAAGTGCACCAGGGTCGGACATTAAGCTCTTTGCCATCTGCTGAATCTGAGGGTTGTTCATCAATCCTGAGAGTTGACTAAAGTCAAAGCCACCGGCACCAGCACCAGCATCGGCATCTGTATCAGCACATTCATTATCAGAGGTAGTGGAGTCAGACTTAGATAGAGAGTCGGCGAACTTAGATGGGTTCTTGGCAACTTCCTCATCGTATCGTTTTTTAACATTCTCGTAGTCCCTTCTCATGGCATCCGTTGGATGATCGCCCTCCGCCTTCAGGCCAGATTCGTACGCATCCAGTGAGCCTTTGATGTCACCCTCAGCCCAAAGAGCAAGACCAAGACGTGACCATGCCTTTGAATAACTGGGGTTCAGCTCTGTGGCGCGACGTGCATCTTGCACCGCCTTGGCGTGCAAGGAAAGGTGAGAGTATGCAGCGGCACGATTGGAGTAGAACATTGGGTTTGTCGGGTCTTTAGCAATTGCTTCAGTGTATGCATCAGCGGCACCCGAGAAATCACGCGCTGCCATGAGCTTGTTTCCTTTCAGCTTAAGTGCATCACCCTCAGCCTTTGCTTCGTCAGACACCTCAACAGATTCACTTGCGGCTTCAGAAGACTGAGTCTCAGGCTTTGTTTCCTCGGGGTTCGAATTGCCTTTGACGCCTCGCTCGTAAATGGCCAGTAAATCTTGAGGCTTCGAATCAGGCTTCACACTAAAGGTTTCCTTAAGGCACTCAATGGCGAGATCGAGAGATTCACGTTCATCCGGGGCAATTGTACCACTGCGGTGTTCAAGGTATCCAACAATATCTGTCAACAGCTGCTCTTCAGACATGATAAGTAATTTATGGTGTTTTCAGCTTTCCTGTACAATGATGATGATGATGAAGCGGGGGGTGATACCACCTGTGTGTTTCAGGGTAGGGTCTTTTGCTAGAAGTTACTTTGAGCCACGGAAGGTTGATACCGATTTTACCAACCCGACACACTTGACAATCAATAACAAGGGTAAGGTCCCACATAGTTTTGTGGCTGCATGTAAACAAACCGCCTTTCAAACGACAAAGCAGAAATTTATATAATTTCCGTATCCAATTGCGAGTTAGAAATTCCTATTTGAAAGACTACACGAGATGCTTTGGAATTTATTTACCGTTCTTGCGATCGCAAGCGTGTCAGTGGCTTTCACAACCATCAATCCCATAGCTATTTCGGGAAAGCATTTCGTCGACAGTGTGACAAACGAGCGCTTTTATTTGCGCGGAATTGATTACCAACCAGGTGGCTCTGCAGCGTATGACCGTCTTTCTGACCCCCTAAGCAATGTTGACAAATGCGCGCGCGATGTCTATTTATTGCAGCAGCTTGGAGTCAACACTGTACGTGTATACACAGTTAATCCTCATTTGAACCACGATGCATGTATGACTATGCTAGCAGCAGCGGGTATTTATCTGGTTTTGGACGTCAACTCACCACTTGTGTCCGAAAGTATTAATCGCTATGAACCTTGGACTACATACACACCAGCCTATCTACGTCATGTGTTTGAAGTCGTTGATCAATTTAGCCGTTATAACAACACGCTTGGCTTCTTTATTGGTAATGAAATTGTAAATGATGAACGCTCAGCTAGTGTCTCTCCTCCTTTCATCCGTTCCGTCGCTCGTGACGTCAAGGATTATATGCATTACAATTGTCCACGGTCGGTACCTGTTGGCTATTCCGCCGCAGACGATCTCCGATATCGTACTCAATTGCCTCATTATCTAACTTGTGGGGATCCAGAAACTGCTCTAGACTTTTACGGAGTTAATTCTTATCAATGGTGCGGTCAGCAGACTTTGGAGACCTCGGGCTACGATGTTTTGATCAAAGATCATCAAACCTTAAATTTCCCAGTATTTTTCTCTGAGTTTGGCTGCAATCATATTCAGCCACGCGTATTTCAGGAAGTTGAGGCAATATTTTCGCCGGCAATGACACCAACTTTTGAGGGTGGTCTTGTCTATGAATTTTCTCAAGAATCAAATGACTACGGATTAGTTGTGATTGATTCAGATGGCGACGCATATTTGAAAGGAGAGTTTTACACATTGGAGATGCAATATGAAAAAGCTAAAGAATTGATTGAGGGCTCTGCAGCAAATGCAAACGCAAGCGCTCCTCAGCACAATCAAACATTGGATACATTTGCGGAGTCAAACGGGCACGAGAAGAGAGATACCGTCCATCGATGTTTGTCTACATATAGCAATCTGAGAGGTGCCCATGGAGTTATCCCTGATAGCTTTGGCACAGATATGATACGGAATGGCGTACGTATTACACGGGGCAGGTATGATCCGAAAATACTGAAGGACATGCCAGAATCACCATACTCAATCTATGACGTGGATGGTCAAAAGCTCCAAAATTGCAAAATAAGAGTCGTCAAGTATTTTGACGCTTCAACCACATGTAATCAGAAGCTTTACACAGGTAATAGCATGGCAGAGAATGTGTCTGACAAAAAGAAAGGGAAGAATTTCTCTAGTAAAGTAGTCAGTCGCTTGTCATGGGGTGCAGCAGCATCTTTATTATTCTTGTTGATCTAGAACTGAAAAACTATCGTAGGTTAAGGAATAAATACTTCTTTTATTTATATCAAAATTATATGTGTTCAAACGAAGTACGTATAATCGTGCTTTAACATTAAAAAGATACTAAATTTGACAATTATGTCGCAAAATTTCTGTTGCGACTCAAGAAGTAAATCTGCGGCTGTATAAAGGTACCGCATGGTTGGCCGACCATGCATATACATAACCTGCATCGGCCTACCTAAGGGTACCGCGAGCCCAGACTACACTGGATCCTTTCAGTCTATGTTGCTAGACACGACATCTGTTCGCACTCCTAGAGCCTGCGCTTCAGCGAGCCTCGTAATTGATTTCTTACGAGCGAGCCGGAAGGTTTCTGATGACAACATTCGGAATCGATTGGGTCAGGTAGATTGTGCTCGAGCCGTGCATGAGGTGTATCAGGAGTGGCAACGACGAGACTCAGTCTTAAGCTATTGTAAAAAATTATCTGGACAGCTAGAAGATGCACGAAATGCTTCGCAGGAGACCAATTCAGAGCCTCGAACGTTATCTTGGTTAGTGGAGCACTCTAGAGACGATATCGAGTTTGCAAGGACACCAACGGACCCTAGAGTAGACGCCTATGCATCGAGAAACGAAAGTGATCCGCTAATTAATGAGAACACCTTCAATTGGATTTCAGCTGAGCAGATGACTGAGTCTGTAGTTCGGGACAGTACATGGAAGACAATTGTTGACAGATGTGGACTAGACGTTCCAGAATATAAAGCCAAATCTGATTAGAGGTCTGTATATAGCACTGTCAAAACAAAATTTAATATATGGCAGTAAGATTTTTTTTCATGAACAAAAACAATGCTTATAAATACGAACCAATCATTTTTATCCTGATTCACATTTCAACGAATTATGAGTATAGAGAGTGGTGAGAATTCCCAACTCTCGAGATTGATCTATCATTTTTAGTCTAGCAGACCTCTATCTTCTGCTTTTTGCAGTTGCATTTTCCTTAGATCGCGCGATCTTTTTGCATTGTCCACAGTTCGGCTTGACTCGTCATGACTTCGCCATTGTTCTGAGTCGTCATAATCGCTTGCGGAAATGGAATTATCCACTTTTACTTCTTCTTTCTTAAGAAGCGATTTTATGTACGGATTCGTTGCCAATTGAATGTGCAGCCCTGGGCCAAATACCCAACCAAGATGCTCGACCACAATCAGAGCAACCCATGTTGTGATTCCAAGGCTCTTGCTAAGTGTATGCTTGTGATATTGTAACACCAAATCAGAAATAAGATCATTTGCCTCGTTGCTATTCTCCGTATTGCTTAACCGCTGCTGCTCATATCGACATGATTTGATGACGCTTTTCACAAGCAAATTTTGAATTTTCTTGTCACGTTTAGCTGTGCGTGCAATGGATTCTTGCGATATGCTTTCTAAGGTTTCCATGATCTGTTCACTTGCCTCAGCATTTTCGCCAGTGAATAATGCCTCTGGAGATGCCAGTTCAAACAAAACTGCTACAAATTTTACTGCAGCTAAACGTGCATGGATGTTTGCGAATTCAAGCATTGGTACAAGCGAGTAAAGCCAGTCATTGGCAACCTCAGCTGCTGATCCCGGTGTCAACAATGTAGTCAGCAATGCCGCTCCCGTAAGTGCCGAGGCTGCTACACCTGCCTCGTTAGGATCACTGATCGATTCGGCAAGTTCTAGCAGCATTGAAACAGGGGTCTCGATGCCGTAGCCACCACCGCCAGCATTCATGAAATATGTAAGCACAGCAAAACAAGTAATGATTGACTGTTTTAAAAGGAGTGAAGAAGCTGTCGATATACGTTTCAACAAAGATGTCCGCATCGTGTTTACGAGCTCAAAAGAATCGCCACTACGCGGATCATCGCTACCGTCGAGCATGGTGGTACAGACACAGATCAGCTGTAGAGCCGTGCTTGCTTCGACATCTGTTCTGCTGCTCAAGAATGATTGCACAATAGATGAGAAAAGTTCATGATTTAGGGCCAAAGGATCATATCGCATCACAAATGTTCGTAAAATATTTCCAAGTGCTTGCTCCCGAGCAAGCTCCGAGGTCTTCCGTCGATCTTCTGAAAGTACTTCGATGCTGTGTACGAACGCATTCTTGTTAAAATTGTGCTGCTTGACATGCCCTTCAGCATTTTTGCTCTGGTCAGCATGTTTATTCATGTCGAGCTGCCGCAAGCGATCTTGTAGTTGCACCGAAAAGAGCGGCGAAGAATAGGTCGAGTCCATATGATCATCTGAATTTCGTGGCGTAGAAGAGCCTGAAGCCAATTGAGAAGGCGTGAATGATTTTGGTGGCATCGGCTTCGAGCTAGAAGATTGACTTGCTCACTGAAAACGTAAGAGTGGGGGAGGAGAGACTCTAAGGCTTCTATCGCTATGACCGTTAAAAATAAGTAAGGAACGGGGTAAGGCAACTGCACGATTAATATCTGCGGACGTAGAGAATCGGTCTTGTTGTCACGTGGCTAGCTTCTATAGTACTGCTCGCATTATTCGTTACCATCCTGGTAGATGGCTAGAAGTTGGATTTTCATAAATAATTTGGACATCGATGAAATGTGATAAGATACATTTATAGGCATCCATTTTAAATGTAAATTGTCATGCTGTTTTAAATTCCCAAGACATCTGTCTCATCCACCATTCACATTCATTCTAATATGATCAAAGCAGAGATCTGCATAATGATGGAGGTCAGGGTGAAGATTTGAAGATTTGGACTGTCAAAAACCACATTCGGAGCAGTCTTATCTCTCTTCTCAGGAAGTAACCACTTTATTCGAAATTCAAGTAAATTTTCTCAATTTTAAAAATGGATGACCACCGGTTAGCTATTCAACAAATTAATGCTTCCATCTGGTCTGCAACTGCTCAACTAGTGGACAACTGTGAACAGATCCTACAAACCTTGCATACTGCATGTGAAGACATCCAAGGCACCATTATACCATTCAAAGGTTTGCGACCAGACAGCTCAATGCATATTTTACCAAAACAAGGTCCAAGACTCGTTGATACATCATTGACAAGTCACTATGTATCGAATACTTCTGCGAAAAGACAAAAACTATGATTGTTGCTAGCTTAGGTCTCTTATTTTGTTCTTAATGTTTAGGTGCTACCATGTGAGTGATTTATATAATGTATAAATAGCCATTGTCATATAAGTGTGTCAAAAAATATCTCTAAAATATTTCGATTGTAAGGATGCATTGATCTATTCTTTCTTGGTGAGATCATTCAACATGCCTATGTCTTTGATGCTGATATCTCCAGATCCTCTACTGAGAGGCTTCGGCTGATTTGGAGACTGTTTCCAACCGATCATCTGTACAATGCGGAATGTTGCAGGCACTGTGCCGTCAGAATTTCCATGCATTCCGTTGTAAATTGCATTGGCCGCCATTAGCAGTTTGCGACTTATTGAAGCGGGTCTCATTTTCACGGCGTTTGACTCACCCATCGACCGCAAGTCTTCAATCAATGCAAACATGTCTGGGTAATCCACAATTATGTCTTCGACATCGATTGTCAGAAGCTTGAACTGTGCTTGTTGCATCAGATTGCCTATATCACTAGGCCCCGCAAGAGGGCTCAGTCTTGGGGATACTCGTCCATAAAGATCCATTTCAGCGAGCTGCAAAGAAGTGCGCAATTCGAAGAGACTATCTCCACCAATCATGTTGCCCATGAAGAGTCCATCTGGTTTGAGCATAGAATTGATTCCCTTCAAAACACCTGGCAAATCATTAATCCAATGCATTGATCCACTCGTGATTACAGCATCGACTGAGTTTCCAGGTGGATTGTACATTTCCTCATCCTCGTTGATTCTTGTAAGGTTGAGCATGGAGTTAAACTTCTTGTCCAAGTCTCTGTTTAACAACTCTTTGCTTGCTTCTACGAGACTAAAGTGGCTATCTTTCTGCCGTTCATAAACAATTTTTGCCGACTCGTTATTCTGGCATATTTTCTGCTCAACGTATCCGGCGCCTGCGCCTAGATCTACGATTTCCGGAAATTCCCTCGTGATCACCGAAAGTCGATCTACCGTGCGAGTTGCTAATTCTCGGCGCAAATAATCAACCTGGCGACTTTCTGAGACATTTAGAGCAGCCCTGTTACGCTGGGAAGCTTTTGTTGCGCGCGAAAATACCTCGTACGCTGCAGCTCTGTAATTGGTGATATGCATTTTGCTTGATGTAAAAACGGACCCACACCAACCCACATGCATATATTTAAAAACAGTCTCCACACATAATTTAGGCTGCACATTTACTACCAAAATTCCTCGATTTCCACATAAAGTACGAAGTGCTTATTACTGAAAATTAATATCAGTCAAACGATATTCATAAATTATACATCTTCTTTTCCTGCAGGGTCTTTTGAGCCCAAGTTTTTTTGTTTGTATCTGGCTCATAGAAAACCGAAAGACGAGACTTCGATTTGTTTGCATATGTATTCTGTCTGTTTTCCATGAGCAGAGTAGAAGACTTTAGTGCAGAAGTTGTATCGCCAGAACTTTTACGTGATATATGCGCAATTGTGTCTAATGTTGGCAAAAAGTGCGTTCTCACATCAGCGCAGCCTACAATGGACTCTCAGCCGGTGGAAGAAGAAGAACTGATTCTGTCTGTACTCAGCCTCCAAAACACTTTTCAATTATGGGTACATCTTTCCTCCAATAACATGTTTAATGATTTTGATCTCCATAACGCTGAGTCAATCGAGTTGAGTGCTGATACATTGGCACAAGCCTTTCAGAATGAAGCCGGCGTCATGAGCATGACAGAAGTAAAAATGCGCATTTCCCACAAGGTCGGTCGACTTCCAAACACAATAGATGCGAACACATCTCAAACTGTTCCTCAGAGTCATCGATTAATTAGCTTTCATATGAGCAATAAGACCATTGACGGTACGGCCACAAAGGTAGTTGAACAGCGCATTTACGCTGAGTACTTATCACCCGATCTTGTAATGACTGAGCCTCTGATTGAAGGTGTGCAGGACTGGGCAGACCCGAGCACATATCAATTAGCCCAGATGGCGAAAGTTTGTGAGCAATACAAGCAAATGAGCGATCGCGTCAAGATCACGATCTCAGCATTGGGCATGATGACATTAAAATCTGAAGCAGCTGATGTAGTAGCGACAACAACTTGGCGTGTGGAAAAGGCGGAGCGTGCCAATGCAACTCAAGAGGTAGAATCACATCCAGAAGAACCCCTTTTTGTCGAGGACGACGGTGGTAACGAACGCATGAGTCACCAAGGTATTAGAAGAGATGAATGTTCATGTGTTGTTCTCGTGAAAGATTGGCAGATTGTACTGCAAGCACGTAAAATGTGCCGCCGTGTAGTGATTGGTGTATTAAATGAACGGTGCCTTGTAGCGTACGGATTCTTGAAGCAGGGCCGACATTCATCTGCCCAAGATGTAGCTACTTTTTATCTTTGGCATCAGAGCTAATTAAAACTAGATGTTGTGTAAAATAGATCTTGATACGTATAAAGACCTGCAGAACCATTGACTTGATCTTTCAAACTTTTAGTTCTCACTAAGCGTATTTGTTCATTTATTTTGCATCTAGATAATGTATTTATTTGCATTTTCACAGCAAATTTAAGGCTGGAACGTGTTGATAAGCTCAACGACAAGTTCGACCGCGGGCATTGTAATGGCATTGTAATTGGAAATACGAATGCCTCCAACTGAACGATGTCCCTTGATGCCACTAATCTTCTTCTCAGCGGCTTGTTTAATGAATTTGGCCTCAGACTCCGGTGTCTTCAAATTAAAGACAATGTTCATTCGGGAACGGAACTCCGGTTTTACAGAAGTAGTGAACACATCTGGCCGGGCGTCAAGAGCTTTGTAAAGAAGCTTCGCCTTATACTCAGCAAGCTCAGCTTGAGGAAGAAGGCCACCTTTCTGAATGGTTTCGGCAGTGACCAGCTTAACAACTTCAATTGCTAAGATGGAAACAGTATTATAGGAAGAGTTGTTCTGAGCTCCTAATCCTAGATCGAGAAACGACGGAGCCACAGGGATCCCTGCTGCAAGCAAGTCAGCTGGCTTCACAGTCTGCTGTGCCTCCAGAATATCTTTACGCACTATGTACAATGACACACCCGGAATTCCCAAGTTTTTCTGTGCACCACCAAACAAAATAGCGTACTTTGAAACATCAATAGGTCGACTGAACATATTGCTGCTGATATCGGTGACGACCAACTCCTTCTCAATGGGCGGGGTGGTCTTATCACCAGGGAACTCAACTCCGTGTACTGTTTCATTATCACAGTAGTAAACAAAATCACCCTTTGATTCGGCCAAAGGTGGAATCTCTGTATATTTTGTTGGTTTTCCAATGACCTCAGATTCGAAGCCTAAACGCTGCGATTCCGCGTATGCCTTATTACTCCAGGATCCGGTCACAATGTAATCACCCTTTACTTTCTCGCCAGTTTTGGAAAACTTATATGCGGCTAGAGCATACAAGCACGAAGCAAATCCACCTGTGCCACCACCCTGAACAAACAAAATATCGTGAGTGTCGGGAACCTTTAAAATCTGCTTGATCTGTGAACGAGCGGCGTTGACAATTTCGGTGGCCTGAGGAGACCGATGGCTCATCTCGCCCAATCCAACCCCGAGATTGTCGTATTCCACAATCTCAGAGGCAGCAGTTTCCACTACCGTATTGGAAAGAGCGGCCGGGCCAGCGCCGAAATAGAGACCAGTGCGCATTCTGAAATATATCTATTGAACGTGCCGTTAAGACTCAGGTGTACAGATACTAGGGTAACTTGGGCAGCCTTATGACTGATTCATATTTATTTACTTTAACGAGCATCGAGAGCTGACGCATGGGGATTCCTCATGCATGCACCTTTTTGTGACCGATATACACACTACTACATAAAATTAGTGCGATAATCTGATAAGTTGTAATTGAATAATGTATGATTTTTGAAACGCCCGAACATTGACTTCAAAAGTTTCGTGTATTTAAGTGGTTTCATGCTTAAAAAAATTAGTATATTATGCTATGTGTGTTAAAATGAATAAATAGGTTAGAATTTTGGCCGTCTTCGTCTACCGGTAAACTTCGAGTCGAGAGCAACAACCTTGCCTCGTTTGCGCATTGTATCTTTCTTTCGTTTGATAAAGTCACGCTTTGTCTCGTCCTGCTTTCGCTTTTTCTTCTTCCGCTTTTCTTCGTCGATGGCTACGCCATCCAAGTTGAGTTCTTGGCCACCCTCACCAGCAGTGAGAACAAGATAATACTTTTTGTGACGCTTTGATTCGGGATGATCAATGATCATACCACCGCCGAATCCGCTTACCTTTGCCGCGTGTGAAATTTGATCGATCTGATCTTGATTGGATGGATAAAATTGACAAACAGCTTTGCCTCCGCGCTTAAGACTAGCATAGAGTGTTTCAAAAAATCTCTGCAATCTCTTCTTTGGGTTTGCACCAGCATGATCAGCATTGCACAGCCATTGAATAGCAGAAACTGATATAGCTGCATCAAAAGTTCCAGCTCTGAATGGAATACCCGCTCCCATATCAGCCAAAAAAAGATCACCTTCTACCTCGCGATCAAGCGCATTTCCAAGCATGGCTGCAGCAATATCCATGCCTACCCAATGGTGTTTTCCTTCGTCCGTCAAAATTTCTCCGCTGAGTCCACTTCCGCAACCGATATCTAGAATAAATTGAGAAGGAGGAAGATTGAGCAATTCCAGTGCTCTCAATGTCATTTCAGCTTGAATCTGCTGGACACGAGTATTTTGAGTATACTTTTCAGATTCACTCACATCGTAAAACACCTCTGGTGGTGCAATCAACTCCGGTCTCGACATACTTAAGCTATGAAAAGTTGTAAATTCTTTAAAAAATATTAGATGTTAGGTCTAGGGTGTAGGCATTTCAAATTGAATAGAATAGCAGAGCCGTACATCCTAAAAAGGCAATTTTGTATAAACAAACAAAGGGGTTACATGATTCAGATGTCTCAGACTTCTTGCAATTATGAGGTACGTTGCTGTTGTTCTTTTTTGCGTGATTTGCTGAGCCTAATTTTCACTAGTCATTTGACTCATTCTCAATGGCAATTTGAACAAGCTTAAGAGAAGATCTAAACAAAAAAAAACAGTTGGTGAGTCTGATGGATAAGACTCATGGTTTTACATTGCTATAGATAAGCATAGAGAATAATTCTATGACTGATGGCTAGCCTGCGTTTGGTGAAACGAACCCTTATGCAACATGTGCAGTGATCTATGCATATGCAATTCACGTGCAAATCCCTGATTTTCATGACAGTGACGTATAAATAGCTCTACTTTCATGTAAATTATTGATATCAGAAGCAATCTAATAAAATGACTATGAAAAATGAGAAAGGCAAGATCAATGATCAGCGGCGCCGAGCAATACTCTCTGAAATAGAAGAAATGCGGGATGCTGAATTTTGGGACCTTGTATATCCACCTGAAGGAAATACTAACGAGATTGCGGCTTGCAAGTGGAAGCTGATTAAAAAGAAAACAACTTCAAATACCGTACAGAAGTTCAAGGCGCAGCTAGTATTGTCAAGGAATCGTGCATATCATGTTGAAAGAAAATTAATGACGCCATTGAGAATTTTTCTCTCTCTTTGCGCTCTAAATAACTTCTCTATTCAACGTATTCGCATTCCGTTTCCTTTCGAGAATATGCCCATAAAGTATGATCTTTACATGCAGCAACCTCCTCTTGTAAACGATGGATCAGGACGGGTTTGTAGACTTAAGAAATGGATTCCAGGATGTCCGACGGGAAATCGCACGTTTTTGAGTCAATTGTTCAACTTCTTCATCAAATGGAATTTACTAAAGCCTCTCAAAAGTCCCCTATATTTTTTCACAAGAATCGTAAGGCCTTTATTTTCCTTAACAATGCGAATATCCTTATTGCTGGTGTTGATGAGGGCCTAAATACGCAGATAATAAAGTCATTTCAAAACAAATTTGACAATTCTGAGTGTCCGAGACCTCACGACCTCTATTTCGGTCTCAAAATCGATACAAGTACTGAGAATGAAATAAAAATCAGTGGCGAGACAAACGTCAATCACCTCTTGACTCTGTTTCGCGAGTATCTCAAGAAAGCAAGGCCACAAGGTATTCCTCTTTCTAAAAGTGATATTAAAGATTTCTTTATTATCCAAGAAGCACAAAATTCAGCAAGTGGTCAAGTAGAATCACAGCAGATTACTAAACGCTGCGAAAGAATGTTGCCGTTGGAAAAGCACCTTAGATCATTATATCGACAGGGAGTAGATGGTCTCAAACTTTTAGAATGTCGTACTCGCTTTGATCTCACATTCGTCATGTCGCTCCTTGTTAAAACCACCTTAAACCCGCTGAGGTTTCACTGGCACTTGCTGATTCAAGTCCTTAAATATGTGGAGCAATCCAAAAAATTCACAATTACGATGAAAAAAATCACTTTTTCCTCATCTTCGAGGTTTTGTCCACTCAGAGTTTCATAAAAAGTCGTTTAGATATGGGGTTGGTGCAACCATATGGTTTTATGGAGAATGTCCGAACTTCTGGGATTTTTCAAGCCGCGGTTTTGCCTCTAATAGTCCTATTTTGAAGTGCCGCCGCGTTATTATGGCTCTTGACATGGGACAAAGGATCAAGGAGACTTTTCGTCAGATCTGGCTCACGAATGAAAATGCATATATGCTCCTCTATTCGGATTCGACAGTTCTCCTTGACGAAATAGTTGGCCGTAGCTTACAATCAGAGACGCAGTATCCATTTTTCGTTTTAAATGAGATCAAAGCCAGACTTCGCTACGACACGATGATCGATTTAAGGCCGTGTAAAAAGAAAGAAAATTTGGCCAAATCGTTAGTGAAATTAGGCCACTGTGATTCTTCTCATTTCAAATTTACTCCAATTTAATCAGTTTTCGTTTATATTCTTTAAATCTTTCGGTTGTTTTAATGAGATAATAAATGCAATTATCTAAGAATCTGCCGGTTTCCGATTACGGAGGCCGCAAATACCCTAGAGATGGACGCATGGTCTCCATGTTTTAGGGTAGGGTTTCCCAATAGATTCATAAAACGGTACGGATGATAATCTTCGTCGTCGGTCCATGAAACCCTAAGGTGGTTAGCCCTTACCTACAGGTAGGATGAGCTCAACGGCCTCTAGCTATATATTGTTGCTCCTTGTTGCGCTTCGCAGTGAATACCTATTTTTGTATTTGGCTAAGCGGTTGCCGATTTGACAATGGCTGAAGCAAGTGAGAATGATAAATATAAGGTCAAATCTGGGCATCAGAAGATAACAGTTGCTGGAATCAGCACTGAGCCTGAAAAGCAACGAAGCTATAAACCTCACTTTCATAAAACGGCAAAGTTCCATCCATATTCAATATTTGACAGTCCAGAATGGAGCAATTCAACTTTCTATGGATTTTATGTGCTATTTTGGGTCGGCATTTTTACCTATAATATGCGCATACTGTTGTTGAATTACATGTCCTCAGGAAAGCTTCTGCAAACACAAATAATCAACACCTTGCTGAACGATTGTTGGCATGTTGCACTCATCGATCTATTGATGTATTTGTTGATGTATCCTGTGTATTTCTTCCAGAAGCTTGTGGCTAATGGGATCGTCAACTGGGATAAGTGGGGATGGATTGCGCAGCATCTCTATCAGACGTCGTTCTTGGCATTCTTCGTCTTATATGCGCGTGTTGTAGACTTCCCATGGATTGGCCGAATCTTTTTGGCTCTGCACGCATTGGTGCAAATGATGAAAATGCATTCGTTCGCTGTGTTCAACGGCACGATGAAGCATCTCCAAAAAGAGATCAACAGCAATACAAAAACCGGAAAACTTAGCGAAGATTTGATGAAAGAGGCCAAGTTAGAGTTGAACATTTACCCAAAGAACTTGAGTCTGAAAAATTTTTTCATGTACACCATGTTTCCGACCGTCGTCTACGAGATCGAATATCCACGGACGAACAAGATTCGATGGAACTTTGCTATTCGTAAAATCGCCGCGACTTTAGGAATTTTTGTTTGCATGATAGTTATTGCACAACAGTCCTTGCACCCAATCGTAATTCACGCTAATTTGCTTCGTGCCAACGAGTCGCCGTATACTCGACTCAAATTATACCCCTTAATCATTCTCGAAGTTTTGCCGCCATTTGCCCTCATCTATATTCTCACATTTTATATTATTTGGGATGCAATTTTGAATAGTATCGCAGAGCTTACAATGTATGGTGATCGTGAATTCTATCGCGATTGGTGGAACTCCACGGAGTGGGCAAAATTCGCGCGAGACTGGAATGTTCCTGTGCATAATTTTTTGCAACGTCATGTTTACACCAGCAGCCGGCTATTTCTGAAGCTTGATAAGGTCAAGGCAATGTTCTTTACATTTTTCTTTTCGGCTTGTGTACATGAACTTGCAATGTGGGTCATTTTTGGAAGAATCAGAGGCTATCTAATGCTGATGCAGCTCACTCAGTTACCGATGCATTTCCTGTCTCAACTGGATTTCTTCAAAAAACGATCCACATTGGGCCTCGTGCTCTTTTGGTTTGGAATGTCCGTGGGTCCTTCAATAATATGCTCGCTTTACTTGACTTTTTGAATTATTTGTCCCTTTAAGTATCTCATTTGTAGTTTTCTCACTTGTATGTTATCTATGCTATCTATAAATTTCATCGAATGGTCTTGTATCATTGAAACAGTAGTCGAACACTTGATTAACTGCTGTCTCCGCTGTTTCCTTGTTGGGGCAATTCGGATTACCCATGACACTTAAGGTGGCGCGTCGGCGCACACAATCTTGGTGGCCCCTCCCAAATTTTATATGTCCATGCTTGAAAAATTCATTCATCATGCGGCATTCACCACTTAAAGCTGAGGCCCGAATCTCAGAACAAGCATGATGCCGCAAATCCTGCCAGTCCACGTTGAATCGGCAGTGATCATAGGCATGGACGAGCTCGTGAGTCAAAGTGTCTTCAGCATGCGATTGGGAAATTAGCTTGTTTTGGCAAAGCAAAATCCCCAGTTCAGGATGAAAACCCCCAGACTTCATCTCATCACACTTTCCACATACTATATTATTCTGATTTATGTTTCCACCTATCCTTTGCAATTGTTCTTGCATGAATCGAACACTAGGAGAAAATCGAAGAAGCCAGTCTTTGTATTCGTTACACTGTTTACACTGTTGCTCCTCTTGCTTCTGCTCAGATTCTTTCAGATAATTCGCAGTTTCTTCCTCCGAAAGCTGGCCAAACTTATATTTCAAAAATTCGAACATTGAAATTTCACGCTCGTTCTTTTGTGGATGTGGTGATGATGGTGATGATGGTTGTTGAGGTTTGAGGTTTCGGCTGTTGTCATTAGTAAACCTATTTTTTTACCAAATCGCAGCAGGTACCATCTAGGCCCCGCTCGTCATAATTGTCAATTTATTTATTTATTTGCCATTATAATGAATATCTGGATTGCAGCTGCAGATAACCAGATCGAGAAGGTCAAAGGTTATCTGAATGCGTCACAATTCACTGCGAACTCGAAGGATCAAAATGGGTACACTCCAATGCACGCTGCTGCAGAATATGCACATTTAGACTTGCTTAGATATCTCGAAGAACGTGGCGGTGATGTGAATGTCAAAGATAATGATGGTGATACCCCATTGCATGCTTGTGAACAGCCTACAGCTGCGCAGTTGCTGATTGACCTAGGAGCAGACCTATCAATACAAAATGATGAAGGTTTGACACCTCTACAAAAAGCTGAGGAAGATGGAGACTTTCCTGAATTAATTGCATTCTTACGTGAAAAAAGTGGGTCAGCGACTAAAGGTGATCAGGGCCATGATGAGTTGCCAGAGAATGTCCGATTCTCCGTTGAAGCACCACAGGCAGAACAAGCAATCCCTCTTCAGGTCACTGATGAACAGCGTGCAAAATTGTCTGAAATCATTGAGAATGGCACCGACCAGGATTTTGAGGACTATTTGAAAGAAGTCTTAGGAGCAAAGCAAAACGAGGATGCGAAGAAACAAAAAACCGAGACAGAAAACGAGAACTCTAAAGAAAATGATAACAATAATGGTGTCAGTGTCTCTGAAAATGACGAAAAGTAGCTGACCATGTTGGCCACAATAGACTAATTTATCACTTACGATGATTTATGGTATTTTTTAAATGATCATACACTTATTAATTTTATATACATATATCCGCCAGAATTTCAGTCTTTAGAAAGAAAGCCCTGATAAGCTTCTTGCGGGATATTTACTCGGCCCACACTTTGCATAGACTTCTTGCCCTCTTTCTGTTTCGCTAACAATTTCTTCCGCCGACTTATATCTGAAGCATGAAGCTTTGCTAAGACATCCTTACGTTTAGCTTTAATTGTTTCACGAGCCAAAATGCGCTTTCCTACTCGAGCCTGGATGATTACCTCGAAGAGTTGATAACGCAAGTAATGTCGAAATTTTTTTACCCATTCACGAGCTCGGAGCTCGGCCTGCGATGCATGCATAACCCGTGCAAGGGAGTCGACACCGACACCATTCACCAACAATTCAAGTTTAACAATCTGTGAACTTTGATAGCCACCATCTTCATAGTCGAGTGAGGCATAACCTTTGCTGACGCCTTTCAGTTTTCCAAAAAAGTCGTCTACCAATTCGGCTAGGGGAATTTGAAATCTTGACGTCACTTGGCCATTAGCCAAATATTCAACATCAGTCTGCATACCACGATTAGCTACACATAACTGCACAACAGCGCCCAGAAAATCGGGAGGACAGTTTATTGTGGCTTCCACATACGGCTCTTGCATATCGTATCCCGCAGTGTATTGAGGAAAATCGTCCGGATTGGTGATAATATGACTTTCATTAGTTTTGCGATCGACAATTTGATACGGTACAGTTGGAGCAGTAAAAATCAAGTTTCCGCCGTGTTCTTTCTGTAAACGTTCTTGGAATACAGATGCATGCAAAGTACCTAAAAACCCAAGTCGCCAACCTTGACCAAGTGCGTTCGAACTCTCACGCTCTACTACCACAGATCTATCATTAAGGGTGAGCTGCTCCATGCTTTCTTCAAGCTGGTCAAATTGAGTGCCCTCACCTGGAAAAGCGCCCATAAAGACCATTGGTTTAGCCTCCTCAAACCCAGGCAATGGATCCACGCGCGGTTTATCACTCCGCATGAAAGTATCACCAATTTGTGCTTCATTACTCCGTTTCATTCCTGTGACAATGTACCCTAGCTGTCCAGCTCTTAATCGACCCATTGGAACTCGATCCGGATACATTATCCCTACTTCTTTCACCTCATATTTCCTTTCAGTGTAGGCAGACATGATTCGCATGCCTTTTGTAATGTGCCCATCTACAACGCTGATGAGCATAACGACACCTAGGTAGTTGTCGAACCATGAGTCTACAAGAAGGCATCGCAAAGGTAGCGACGGGTCACTGGATTTAGGTGGAGGGATGCGTTCAACAATATTAGGCAGAACTTGTTCGACATTTGTGCCGGCCTTTGCGGAGATCTCAAGCGGATCCTCAAGCTCAAACATATCCAGAATTTCTTCGGTCACTCTCGGGGAATCCGCATGAGGTAAGTCAATCTTGTTGATGATCGGCAGCATGACTAGATCTAGGTCAGAAGCAAGCTGAAAATTGGCCACAGTTTGTGCCTGAATTCCCTGGCTTGCATCAACAAGCAATAACGCACCTGTGCAGCTTGCGTACGATCTTGAAACTTCATGGCGAAAATCAACATGACCGGGAGTATCTACCAAGTTGAGGAGATAGTCTTCATCTTTATATCTGTAGATCATTGTGCACGTTTGCGCTTTCACAGTGATGCCTCTCTCTCTCTCGACATCAAGTTTATCTAACACTTGTTTATTTTTGTCATTTTTATCAATGACACCCGTGAGTTCTAGTAATCGGTCGCTCAATGTACTCTTGCCATGGTCGATATGTGCGACAATGCAAAAACTGCGATATCTTTCCGGTGGAATCGCTTCAACCCGAGCTTGTAAATCGGCAGCAAAGCTAGCATTGTCTAATTTTCGCGTCTCACGATTTTGACTATAATTTCGCAAAAATACATACCTTTTCAAAGGTGTAACCAATCTCTTTTGCCATCCTTGTCGAGCGATATGAGCCAAAATCAAGGTCATTTCATTGAAGGAAGAGAGGTCTAGGGCCACGATTTTATAAGCCTTGAATACTTTAACATCAAACTTTATCATCATTCATTTAACGATTTTTTAAAAAATATGGAACTTCTCAAATCAGCTAATTTTAGCAGAATTCAATATATCTGTAAAGTATAACCAATAATTCTAATCTGAAGAAACTTGCTTGCTCTCTGGTGCTTTCTTCATTTTTTTTTCTCAAATTTCCACAATCGTTATTACCCCATGCGCCGCCCTTACCCTAGTTATCTCAATTCTCTGATCTGATCTGACTCCCCTTTCACATATAATGATGCCTGGACTATTCGCGCTCATGGCACCCACTTCAGTGGCAGCCGAGTCGAGTGGCCTTGTTTCTGTTCTGCAGAAACTTGGTCAGTTTCGCTCTTCTTTAAACCCAGTCGATCGGAAAACTTGGGCGGAGATGAGCATTAGGGAACGCATTCTCAATTACGACTGGACTCTTGAGGTATTTGTCCTTGCCACATTTCTTCTATATGTGACATGGTACTTATATGGCTCCAAGGTCAATAAGTCAATGGTCGATAAATTCTATGAGACCGTTCAATCGGTCTTGGTTGATCAATTTGGCCTCGTCGGATGCGCACCTTCTCACCCGATTTTCAAGGACAGCAACACCCGATACACTCTATATGCCTCTGGTCGGATTAACATTGAGAGTTTTCTCGCTCGCTTCCGTTTGAAGGATCGTCAAAATATATTGACTATGGGCAGTGGTTTGATTGTGCCTTCCATGGCAAGCGCCGATGGTTTCGGCGACCACGTCGAAATCGATCTTGTACCCACTGATCCCTCGGCTGTTGAGCCCGGTGTGTTTGGTGTCATCAATAAGGAGAATTTGGGTGATGTTCGCCCCACTTTCTACTTTGCTAAGGTAGCTAAATTTGTTGACAGTAATGAACTGCCCTCTCCAACCTACATCTTCATGTATGAGCATTCTGACCAGACTTCTCTATTCACCCCGGAGCTCAAAGAAGCGTTGTCCTTACCTGGTGCTCTTAAGGTTTTCCGAATGTTAACCTATAGCGATTTACCTGATGAAGAGCCTACTACAGTGGCTGCTGTCAGTAAGACTCGTAAGGTTCACTTGTCCCTGAACTTCTCAAAGACCCCTGAGGAGGACGAGGCTACCAAGCGCATTGTTCAGGCTGTCATCAACTTTGTGGATGCTCTTGTTGAAAAGACACCCTACCGTGCCTCGACTGCGAAGCGCATTAAGGCCACTCGTAATGCCGAAGTAAATCGTATTGTTAAGGAAGAGGAGGCTGTAAAGCGTGCTGAGCTTGAAGCAAAAAAGGCTGAGGAACGTCGCGAAGCTGCTCGTCGGGAGAGCAGTCTCAGTGAGAAGGAGCAGCGCAAGTTGACCAAGAAAGAACAAGAAAAGCTATCACGCAAGCAGAAACAAAAGATGACGCGCAGATCTTAACCTTGACAATTTTTTCACGGCTGGTGTTGATTATTTACGCATGTGGTGCGCGATAATTATACGTAATAAATAATAAGTGATATAAATATGTACAATAAAGAGGATGTTCATCAAATTCATGTAAACATTCACTTTCTGAGAACCTTCCATCCTCGACCGATTGGCGTGCTAAACCCATCTATCCAGCCTCCACCAACCAAATCATAGAGAAGCCACTCAAGGTTGACGCCATGGAATTGAGTCCAATATTTTTTGGATGCATGCAGTTTATCCATTATTTGGGATTCTGGTAGTTCTTTAAACTTCCGATTGCACTGAACCATTGTTTGGAGAAGCCAAGCTCTTGTTTGTCTCAGGAGCTTCAGAACTCGTCCTTGGTTAGGAAGTGCCAACGTATGAACGCCTTTGCGACCTGGGTCTATGGTCAACATTCCCTTACTTACACACTCAGATATGTCGACTTCATACTTCAAAAGCTCCGTTGCTGAAAACCAGGTGGCATCTGGCCTGTCGCGTGAGAGCTGTCCCAATTGGACGCTAATATTATCACATATGGGATAGAAATCTTCAGCTCGTATCACAATATCTCGAGACGTATCGGTTGAACTCACTTGAACGAATCTTACTTGCCCTTTGCTGAATAACTGACTTATCGCGCGATCAACATGCGTTGTCAACGTAGGGAAAACTCCGTAAAGCTGATTTACAGTCACAATTGGTGGGCAACCGTTTCGAAATTCCTCGGTTTCACTCCTGAGCTTAGGGCCTACAGCGTATAAGCCATTGGCCTTTAGTGGATAATCAGTCCACATGTTATTTAAGATCGCATGGATGGCCGCAGTGATATCCAGGTTGCTTTTTGAGTTCTTTATGGGTGAAAAATCCGTTAGTGGTCCTGTGTATTCAAGTGGTTCTGTGACCATCTTGTTTGCTTTGGCCGCTTCACGTTGACTTTCGATCTGGCGGATCAGAGCCGCATCCCCTGGTAACAATGGAAATTGTGCTTTCTTCTGTGATTTCCTATAATTTGCAGTGCCAGTGATTTTCATCAATTGCCGCGGCATGATCCAATAAGTATCTTAATTGCTAACACTCCAAACGCATCTGTGGAGTTCAGATAAGTTCCAAATTTCTACTAGGGTAGTCAATTGAGGTACATAAACATTATATTGTGGCGAAAGTGTCAAATTCACAAAATAGATCTGTAACCATTAGAAGACATTAAAAGCAAAGCCAATGGAAAAGAAAAATTTAGTCAGATAGAAGGAAAACGAAAGGAAAAAAAATAATATTTGAAAACCCGATTAAAATGAACATGTCATGTGATCGCATATAAAAAAAGTCTAAAAAATTGCCCACAATCAGATTCGAACTGATAACCTCAGCATATCACCATATACGAGTGCCGCGCTCTACCGTTGGAGCTATATGGGCTTTCCCGGCCACCTGTCATCGCACCCACTGTGCCATGACCCTGTGGCGATGGTTACCATTATAATAGTAACCATAAGTAGTCATAGTATAAATAAAAAGAATGATACCAATCAGGACATCTAGATAATTAGAACAATAACATCCATATAATGGTTCACCAAAGCACGTTAAAGGAATCTGAATCTCAATAAATCTACTTTTTTATCTCTCCATATTAAAAGATAAGGATTAAAAGCATATATTGACGCTGTAACATGAGGATATCTAAAACTTTCGAAAATTTTACTGTGCCGAATACACAGTTGATTCGCAAAATTAGGCCTGAGCGGGGTATGTACCTCCAACCGTAGTCTGCTGGCCTGCTGGCTGATTAACGCTCGGGGCTGAAACGGAGCTTCGTGCCGTCGTGCCCTGAGCAGGCTGAGAGTTTTCGTACTCAGGCTTGGCATAGGCAGCAGCCGTGTTCTCATTATAGTGACCGGTGTTGAAGCGGGAACGGCCGCGGAATCCGCCGCTGGAACTGGAGCCGGAACCCATTCCTTGCGCGAATAAGTGATAAATCTCTAGGAGCATAATGAATAACAAAATAATCCATGACATGTAAAGGAAAGCAATGTTAGCGCGAAGTTCCGCACAGTAACCGCGCTGGTGGCATACATGGCGTTGGTTTGTCAAGCTTGCCGCTGCAGAGAGCATCAATGCAAATGAGATGAAGTCAAAAACGAGAAGAGGCACAACATTGAAGATGGAATCGATGAATAAGTATGGCCAGGCAAAGAGGATGCAGAAGAACAAGGTGATTGCTGAAGCGGCAATACCTAAGTTGTTTCTCGCAATATTGTATGTCTCATTGCGAAGATGGCCCGAAAGACCGAGAGAGATAGTAGCAAATGCGAAAAGCGGAATCCGGAGGCCGGCGTTGACCCACTGCAAGGTTGATGGCATGACAAAGTTCAATCAAGTAAAACTCTTCGAAACAGTAGTGAAAAAATTTGGTGATGTGTGAGGAGCCCAAGTGGACATGACGCCGTTCTTATATGGCTCATTTCGGGGTTGCGCAACGCTCTGCATGTACCTTAATTCAAAAGGATGAACTCTACCCTCAGGGTTCAGGGGATCGTACCGGACGTCTAACTAGGAGCAAGGGTCGGCCTAGATGTGTGCTTGATTTTTTTACAGACATAAAGTTAGTATTTTTCAAGATATACCGTCAAAGGAAGCTCAACTTTATTTGTCCAGTGAATATAGCAGGTAATTTTAGAGCTTCCAGCTTCATTGTACGTTTTGTGAAAGCACAATCTTATCACCAAAGGCACCGAGTGTGACCGACAGGGCTAGGTGAAGCTCGCAGCAAAGTTATAAACCAAACCCTTAGACCATGAAAAAAAGTATTTTGCAGCCAATAATGCGGGTCCGAACATTTGATATGCAAAGTACAAAGACCGTTAACGCATATCCTCAAGACCGTTGCGCACGTGATATGTGTCAGCTAACACGGAATATCCTACCTGCAAGTTAAATCCCTCTATTTCCTCTATTAAACATGGGCTCATCAAAGCTGCAGCAAGTACCAATCAGGTCTAGTTTATTTTATGCGATAATCTCTAGTGATACGGGGACTGATTTTTTTTTCGAAATTGTGATTTTGCCTGCCAATTTTGTCACATTATGCCCTGCTAGTAAAACGCGCCATGGTTCTAGATCTCAAATTAAGAACCACGTCAAGCCCGAGTCCGCTGGTGATGTTTTTTGAGTGGGGATCGATGCGGGGAACGGTCACATTCGGCCCGGCGGTTAGGTTAAGCCGAGCTTGTTAAGCATAACTTTGGTGTTTATTCTTTATTCAATATACTAAATGGCGGTTTTAGTTGTAGGAATGGGCCTGATGGGCCGTGGGATCGCCACAGTGCTTGCCACTAAAGCGAAAGTTCCCGTCATTATTGTGGATACGTCAAAAGATGCAATTGAATCGGCGGATAAGTATATTTTGAAGCAGGTTCAGAAGACGGATCCCCGTGTGAAGGACACTAAACAATTTATTAGCAAATTTAACTCATTGGAAGAAGCAGTCAAGAATTCTAACGGTAGCGTAGAATTTATTATCGAGGCTGTTTCAGAGAATTTTGAGTTGAAGAAAATTATTTTCAAAGAACTTGAGCGACTGGTTGGCCCCAATGTCATACTTGCATCAAACACATCAAGCTTGCCAATCTCACAGTTGGCGGAATCCGTTAAGCATCCTGAACGAGTGATTGGGATGCATTTCTTCAACCCTGTACCGAAAATGGCGGGTCTCGAGGTAATCCCGACGAAGTACACGGCCCGAGAAGTGCTTACCAAGACAGTTGAATGGGGTAAACGCATGGGTAAAACTGTAGGCGTCTGCAAGCTGGACATTGCCGGATTTGTCGTAAACCGCATTCTAAATGCGAACTTCCTCGAGGTGATGTCGCTTCTTGAGATAGGTGCTGCGACGCCCGAGGATATTGACAATCTTATGGTCAAATGTACCAATGCACCTATGGGCCCATTCAAGCTTACTGACCTCGTAGGACTAGACACAACTGCTGCAATTGCTCACATCATTTATGAACAATCTGGTAAGAATCCCAAATATAAACCATCAAAACTATTAGATGAGATGGTTAAAGACGGGAAACTCGGTATGAAGAGTGGTGAGGGCTTTTACAAGTATCCTAAGAGCAAACTGTAGACAAATTATTTCGTGATGCGCTACGAAGAGTTAATTGTAATGAAGGGCTTTATTTGCAGATTACCTACATATTTCTCCTATAGCCGATTTGCGTCATTATATATACATTTTTTAGATTATGTATAAACGATGCGCACAATCTTTATGCAATTGCTCTGCAGAGTCGGTACATATAGCACGTCAGCTATCATCGCGACGACGTTTTTTCACCTAACCCACCATGCACGAAATAATATGGTATGGACACTCCCAAAACGCGTCAATGAGGGAGAGAAATTAATCATTGAAAACAAGTGAACACTTGGTCTTTTAACCGTTGAAAACTGGGTGAGAACATGGAGACTAGTGGCACGGTTGACCCTGAGATTCAGGGAAGCGTTTCAAATTTAGTCTCGGCTCTCGGTGGTGTTGACCCGGAATCTAATGTGTACAAACTTGGCGATGAAGCATTGGCTTGTTTACGTGATTTAAGAAAATGGCTCCAAAATTACGATGCAAAGTATGACAGATTGGAAGTTGCGACGGCTATAGCCAACACAACTTTAGTGACAAATGACATTCCAGAAATTTTAAGTATATGGGAGAAATTGGGGAAAAAAGCCAGAGACCCATATATGGATCGTATTGCACTTGCGTGCCTCGAGTTGCTTGTTCCACTTACTTGGCCAATAGATATTGTGGGCAAAGAAGGTGCTTTAGAACAATTTAGTCAATCTTTATTTCTGAAAGCGCGTCAAATACAATATAAGCATGCTTTGATCTCATTCCCCTCGCATAATGTGTTGCTGGCCATATTGAAACTCGCTGCTAGCTCTTTGAGCGTTTCTTTGAAAGACCGAGAGCCGCGTGATGAGGGTATAATCACGCTTGTTTGCTCATTCTTCCGAAATCTGCTCGCTGTGAACAATGAAAAAGATCAGGACAGAGCATTGGTTGTGAAAGAACTAAAGAAGCAGAAAGTTCTTAATTTTATATTATCAGTCACTTCGAGTATGCGTACCCAATTTGACACGCAGGATACTGTGCTTTTAGAGACAGTCTACTATTTGGTTCGAAGCGTTGATGTTCAGCGTGTATACAAAGTGCATGCTTCTGAAGATCCAGTTTACGTGAATGCCAACAAAAACCTCAAGCAGATGCTAGATATCGAAGATGATATGGATCGTGCAGCATTCAAACCAACGCGACATAGTCGATTTGGGACACTCATTTCATTGAATTACGGAAAGGGTGACCAAATGAGCCTTAGTGGCCAGCGGGGTGTTCTGGGACTTAATGCATCTGTGAACGAAATAAATAGTAAAAAACGATGGCATAAACCGAAGGGGCGTAATGTGAATGATGATGTCGAAAAAGGGAGTTTCATGACTCATTTATCCACAATCAATAGTGACAATGAGGCACTTGAAGTGATCCGAGATTTCACAGATGATTTTTTAGATTCGAGCTTCAATCCGTTATTCTCGAAAATCAGACAGCTCATTGAGAAGATGGCTTCTGTTCGAGTCACGAAAAAGGTTTGCATTATCTATTGTTTCTTGCTTGGATGGTCTATCGATGCGGAACGAACTAGGGCTGTGGCACTGAACCGTCAAGTAGATTTTCAACTCATTGGGGACGCATTAAAGAAGGGCACGTTTGCTGTGGTTACAAAGTTGCTTGCCAACGGATTGGAACTGGGTGAATTGCGTAGCACCGATTTGGTCCATTCTGCTATGTTCGCATTTCGACAGATTTTGCTCACTGTGCGCTCAATGAGTTATTCAGACGATCAGGATTTGCGCGATATCGCAGATGGTATGAAGTCTCGGCTCTTTTATGAGGATCAGTGGCTCAGCATGTTGCCGAAGCTGCCACGCAGTTCTCATCGCAAATCTTTAGTATACGCTTGTGAGGCGATAGCTCTCACACATGTGATACTGAAAATGCTGGACGAATTTTCGAAGCAGCACACATACATGTTTGTGAAAACTAAGCGGCTAAGACGCAAAAAATCACAAAAGTCTGATGAAAGCGTCAGGGATGACGAAGTCGGTCAGGACGTGGATACACCAAATGATCATCAGGAAGCAGCGCGTGTGACAAACGAGAGAAGATTCACTTTCGAAAAGTTTGTGATCAAGTATATCAATGATCCAACAATCTCAGTTTATGAGCGTATTCTTGATAATTTCAAGGAAGTCGGCTCCGAAACTTTGCTGCAAGTGTTCTCTTTTTTCCGTCGCACATTTGCTAAAACCACATGCAAAGCTGTCTTCTACAGGATGTCATTGATGCGTAGTTTATTAACACTTGTTGATCGACAAGGACTGGCACCTGAGTCTAAAGTGCGCATAGTTGCAGACGAGTTTCTGTCCTATTTTGTGAGGAAGTTTGTCTCTACTTCATCTGAAATGCCTTCCCTACATATTCAAGTGAATGAAATTATCACGCCGGATGATGCTTACTATTACGATCATCATGGCCGCGATAAGGAACGTTATAAACCCCCTGCTTTTGAGTACACATTAACAGACCATGCATGTCACAAGTTTAATAACGAAAAACAGATTGCAATCATTGTAGCTGCTATAATTGACAACGATGGATCAGAAAATGTTAAATGGATCGAAAATAAGCTTATGAGTTACGTGAACGAGAAGAGGGAAAAGAACATCATGAATGGCAAGGCCACGAAATTGCCTCTTGATATGGAGAAAATGAAGATCGTTCACTCTGATGGCCTACTGCGTCTTCTGCTGAGATCCTTAGGTCTAATTGTGCATGTCACAGAAGGCAAAGTAGTAATACCAAGCGACTTGGATGAGCTCGCATTTCTCGACAGGCTGCAATGGGTTTCGAAATATCAACGAGAGGCGGTAGACTTTCCGGACAACCGAACGGCAAGAGACTATATCAAGCGCGAAGGGGAACTTGATCCATCTACGCGTAGCGATGATGACTACGATCTTCATGATGACACCAGCATTTTTTCGAGGCCATCTGAAACTAAGGATTATCGCACAAATGAAGATGATCAGAACTCTCTCAGTCATGAAGAGTCTGTCAGGTCGCTCTTTTTCGAAGAGGAACAAGTGGATTCAACTTCACTCGCGAAACGTACGCATTCAGATGCATTCGCTCTCGAAAACAGCGATGATGATGCGAATGACGATGTCTTAAGATCGATTGAGTCAGTTAGAAGGCGAAAAACCATTCTCGATGATGAGGACGACTAAACAATGTGGTCCAGTATGTCAAATTAAATTTCACATTAATAAATAATCATTGTCATTATCATGACTATCAGCGTGTTAAAATCATCTTATTCTTCTTAATGGCGTTCCACGAATCTGGCTCCAATCTGTTTTCGCTTCTAATTTAGAGTCAGTTTTTCCTATTACAGCCACACAGTCGCCCCTTATAACAAGAAGTCCAATTGGCTCATCACTGCTAGATTCTTCGGTAATCTTTCGTTGTGAAGTATTTCTGATCACAATGTTCGTGGAGTGGTCGTATCCCTCGAGAAGACCGACATACATACGACCGTCGGTAGTAAGAACTGCGACTTTTTCTAGTTTTCTTGTTAGTATCAATTCTTCGATAGAATAGCCTCCCCAAGCATAAATACTTACTGTTTATGAACTCACTTAAAACTGTATTAGAAGTCATTTCAGATGAGCCATGAAAACCATCATCGCATCCTGCATTCCCTCGAGGGCCAGTGCCCATTTCTGAAGTCACATGATGTTAATATAGTGCGAAGACTATGCTAAGGCAAACAATTAGAGGGGGTTCATACCGTTTAAGTTAGAATCACGGAAACAAATTAGGCAATAGATATAGAAATAATGTACAACAAAAATATAGAAAGAAGATCTGCCGACAAAAATAGTCAGTTAATCAATACAGTCACATTCCGCATTTGCGTGATCCGTCTTTTCCCAGATTCCGCAACGTCATGGCTGTTGACATGATAAGAACAATGACACCGAATGCGCAACATGACCAACAGATTATTTTCTGTGGATGCATGCGAGGTTTTGACGAAAGTTTGATGAAGCATAGAGGTGGTAGAACATAAGCCATGGTACATGCGGAAGACGCGCCAACAAGCTCAAGAATCACCCCTAAATCACATGTGAATAAGGACACGAGCATAGCAGCCAACATAAGCAACGTTGTCGTAAGTGCATGCTGGAACGTGGAGGATTGCTGTTGGTGTGGGAAAAAGACCTCGAGGAGCACCTCACGACATACGAAAATCTCCAAAGGCAACGTGGTAATCATGTTGAAACCAAAACAGGCGCGGGCAATATTAGCCAGAATGTCATTTGCGGGAAAATTGTTCAAAATATTGCCCTGCGTTTTATCTTGGAAACTCAGAAATCCTCCGAGTCCCAAAATCATGCAAAATACCATGGAGACTCCTGTGCTCCAGTGTACGACCTGAGCAAACCGACTCAAAGTAGGCGTTTTGAGCGAGTCGTAAATAAGCAGTGTGTTGTGATGACACACAAATGCAAATGAAATTACTGAAATGGCCTGGAAAAACCCAATATTGAGCGTCCATAATGGCAAGCTCATCTTCGCATCAGAAGGCCTTACCTGTGGGCCATGGATAGCCACAGTCAATGTGATGATTACCATGCTGAGCAAGGCGAGAGCACTGGCCTTAGCTAACGCTGCTATGTTACGGTTCAAAGATAGAGGATATGACACAAATACAACGCAGTAAATGATGACGGCAGTTCTACCAGACAGCGTATTCGTCACTTTATTTGACTCTAGAGCGGGTATCATTGCCCTCAAAACGTGTGGTATTGAGTCGCCGATAATCACGCAGTAAGCCATGGATCCTCCGAAAGCAAACGCTCCTTGGGCAAGACTGACAATGATTGATCCGGGATGTCCGAAGCAGTGCTTGACGGTTGCTTGATAAGTGCGCATCCCACTTAATTTAGAATTAGTTACCATTAATCGGATTGTCCAATCTATGACAATAGTCAGCACAACCAGGAGAATTGTTCCACCAACGAATCCAGCTTGGCGCACTGCATAAGGTTGACCAATCACACCTGCACCAATAATGGAATTAGCCATATTCATAAACGCCATACGAATCGTTGATTTACCATCCTCTTCGACTATTCCTTTTAAATAAGACGTCGGTTGGCCAAGCAGTCCGATTTCATCCTCGGCTTGGTTATGCGGGTGTTCTTCGTCCAATGTGAGTTCGTCATTATCAGACGAGATTTCGGAAGCTACTGATAATGCATCGCTATCAAGCGTGCGTTCAGCATCTGGCGAGGCCATTTTAACATAAGTATGCACAAAAACTTATGCAGCTCCACTGGTGTAGGTCAAAACGCGTAATCTGAGTGTGGAGAAAGGGGACAGGATAGACGTGAGTGTGGTTTGGATTTCGCCCTCCATCCACTTTCCCCACCCTAAAGTCATAATCTAATTTGGATCTTATATCAAAGCGATCATTCTGCAGCCGGTGTTAAAAATAAGGCATTGATATCCGCAAATATATACCGCCGACATACCAACAATTGTTACTCGTAGAGCATTCAAGAGGCTAGATCTGGCATAGGGATGTAGAAGGCACACGAATGACTGGGACACATGGAACGAATGAGACATATGGATAAATGGGACACATGGATGTATGGTGGCACTTAATGCACTTATTTAATTAGTTTAGCCTCGTGGTTTGCGCTGATCGAGAATGCAATAGTCGAGGCTGGCAATGTGTCGAGAGTCGAAGTGTATAGCTTATAGCACGGCATATAGTTGTTTACAAACTTGCGAACTTCGCTATCAGTCATTCCACTGCCCCGTGCGCGGATGAGATCATGTTCCTGCTGAACTCGCCATATATAGACGTCCTGTAGATCAAGGGGTACTAATCGGATCCATAATGAAATCTTGTCCCAAATATCCAGATACCGTGATAGCCGTGTATTAATCTTGTGCACGCCTTGCTCGGTCGGCTTCACTGTGTCATTTGCCAATGCCACCAAGTCGACGTGTCGTTCGTTGACAGGTTTAAAGCCCAGCATCCAGCCTTCCAACAGAATGACCCGAGTTTTTTCCGGAACTGGAACGAATGCTGACCGATCACCGGCTCCGTCATGGAGAGATTTGTCGTAGGTGGGTGCCTCAAGATTTGCCTGACCGCTGAGAAATGCTGTGCAAAAGCGGTCGAGCAATTGGGTGTCATGGGTCCCTGGCAGACCCCGACAAGCTTGGGCCGGGTTACCCCAATCGGCACGCGCATCTGGCGTCCCATACGGCCAGTAGAAGTCGTCTAGTGACAATGCCACTGTGGGGATGCCAAGCTGCGTCGTCAACGTATGTGCGGCCAATCTTGTAACTGTGGTTTTCCCGGAGCCTTGCGGACCAGAGACACCAACGATCTGTCGAGGCAATCCGGGTCCTCCTTTATAGCGATTACTTATAGCGGCCACAATGGCGTCTACAACAGTTGTCATTTCGGCCTAATAAGAGAGTCGATGGAAAACCCTGGCTTGCTGCGACAATTATGGATGTGACTATATCTGCTACGCGTGGGGTGTGAAGGTGCGCGGGTATATGCAAGGATGATGTTGTGGGGGGTGAGGAGAGAGAAAGAGCTCGTACCCTCTTGAAATAAACCATCGCATTTTAACGCTTAACATTTCACAGGCATATACAACCGAATCTCATCATGTCTTGAGAGGTTAAGTCCTTTTGTTTACTTCGTTTCGTTTCATATTTAATTGAGTTGTACTTAATTGAGTTTTTCTAATCCGCATTCAAGAATTGTTTTTGTAAATCGGTCATCAGTCATTAAAGGCCCTTCTCCTTAAGCGAGCTCACAAACTCGTCAACGCTCTCGACCATCTTACCCGCTTTGCGCTTGGGCGGCTCCTCGACGCGCAGAACCTGAATTCGGGGCGCCACGTCCACACCGAGATCCTCGACCTTGGTCGTGGTAGTGGGCTTCTTCTTAGCCTTCATGATGTTCGGCAACGAGGCGAATCGCGGCGTGTTCAAACGGAGATCCGTGGTAATGATCATGGGCAATGCCGCCTTGATGGTGGCACTACCACCATCAATCTCACGACTGACCTCAACGCTCTTGCCATCCTCGCTAAGAGTTACAGAGGACGCGAAGGTTGCTTGAGGCCAACCCAGCAGTGCACCCAAGATCTGGCCAGTTTGATTAGCATCAGTGTCGATGGTCTGCTTACCCAAGATAATCAGGTTCGACTGCTTCTGCTCAGCAATCTTCGCAAGCACCTTTGCGACAGCCAAGGGCTCCAAGTCCTCGTTGGACTCGACTAGCGTAGCTGAATCAGCGCCCTTGGCCAGTGCAACACGAAGCACCTCCTGGGCCTTTGATGGGCCGATTGAGACGGTGTGGATCTCCTCGACCTGAGCTTTGTGCTTTTCCCGGAGTCTCACCGCCTCCTCTACAGCAATGTCACAGAACGGGTTGATGGAGAATTTTAGTCCTTGCAGATCAAAGCCTGTGTTCGACGCATTCACCCGTGGCTTTAACGCATAGTCTACGACTCGCTTGACGGGTACTAAAATCTTCAATTTGCTGCTCATTCTACAGTACGGCAGTGTTCACGCCAAAACTCGTTTGATTTTTTACTAAATAACGGGAACCGCTGACTGCGACGGGGTTAAGAAATCTAGGAACACCTTTGTCGTAGGCAGTGATCGGTAGGGTGACCGTTTCTGGCTTGCGTAGGCTTGATGACTCTTGAATCACGTGTGTCATACCCCACACGGGCTCGCGACTAAATTCACAGGTGGATCGCTTGTGAACTAGTTTTGGAGTAAATTTAGCAGCCGAGCCAAACATCTTTAAAGTACATTACCTTTCGAGCAACTGTTCAGCTGTCTAAAAAAATGCGAATTTTCGGATGATGCACCATCCTACGTGCGGGACGTTGTTGGAGGACAGAAAAACAAAAAAACGAGGCTACCAGGGCTCGAACCTGGAATCTCGTGATTCGTAGTCACGCGCCTTACCGATTTGGCCATAGCCCCAAATGTTATTATAGTTTTTTATTTTATTTATTAGTAGTTCAATTATCAAAGCTGTGTGGAGACACACACATGTGACATTATCTATCGTCGTAGGAGGCTATGCATACAATCAAAGTTGTCCAAGTAGATTCTTAATTGAGGTTTTGTTAAGACAAATATTCATAAACAGCGATGACAATTCTGATTACAGGATTTGAGCCTTTTGGTAGTCAATCTACGAATGCTTCTTGGGAAGTTGCGTCGAGGCTGCCGAATGAAATCAATGGTGTTCGCGTGATCGCGAGGCAGCTACCAGTTGTATACTATGAAAGCATTAAGGTGATCATCAAAGTTTTGCGCGAAGATCCCACGGTCACTGATATTCTGCTGCTTGGTGAAGCTGGCGGAAGGAGCAGAATATCCGTAGAGATGATTGGTGTCAACATGGATGATACAAATCAACCCGATAACCATCAGAACGTGCGGAAAAATAAAAAGATATATGCCGATGGTGACGACGCGTACTTTGCAACTTTGCCTGTGAAGCAGGTTGTCGCGTACCTCAAAGAACATAATATACCGGCGTATTGCTCATGGTCCGCTGGCCAGTTTCTATGCAATCATTCTTTATATGGAGTGCTTCATTATATTAAGAAAAGATACCTAAACACCCGTGTGGGATTCTGCCATCTCCCATATACTTTCCAGCAAGCTGCTGCGGCTAATCTACCGGGGCTCGCTACATCGGATATGGTGCGAGCCATTGAACACTTTACGAAATACTTGGTTGACAATCCGGGCCAAGAGCAGATCATTGACCAGTGTTACATGAATAGATCAGGACACAACTGAATAGATCAGGATTAGTAAAATATCAGTTATTATGCACTTACTTTAGGCCTTTCTTTAACTTTGTATACATTCCAAGTGCCTTCATTGGGAAATAGAACTTGTAATTAGGATACTCAATTGCACAAGAGTGATTGAACACACCTTCTACATGCCCAGGGTCGTATGAACCGTCAAAATTCTGTTGCTCTATCAAGAAATGAACGGCACGAGAAAGAACAGTATGATCAGGATACTCTGCTAAAAGCAAACCAATTAGGGCCCAGGATGTCTGCACAACTTGAGAAGATTCATGACGAACGTACGTGAAGAGCTCACAAGAGCGGAAATCCTCAGCCCAACCTCCATCGGGCTCCTGCTTCGAAACGAGAAAGTCGCATGCCTTTCTCACAGGGGTACTATTCTCATAGGTAGCTTTCTGGGTTGCAAGAGCCTCAATAGCGAACATTGTGGCATACGTAAAGCAGACACCCCAAGAACCGTACCATGAGCCATCTGGCCTCTGGAAGCTGATAATATATCGCACAGCTGCATCAATCGCTGACTTGATGTCATCTTTACGATAAGAATAATGCGCCGTAAAGTAGCTAAGGCCCAATATCGACGAGTCTGTGCATTCAACATATGGGTACTCAATCATAATATTACCGAAGACTTCGGCAGGATTGAGTTTCTCCAGGAATTCCGGTCCCTTAATTTGCTCGTACGATGCAAATGACCCGTAATGGAATTTTCCCCAATTCTGTATAGACAAGAGTGTGTCAATTCCACGCTGAAGCCGCTCCTCTGGCATTTCTTTAGCCAAGAATTCCAAACCAGGCACATTCTGAACCATGATAATCGCCTTGATGGCTTCAGCAGTACAGTCACTAACAGTGAAACCTTGAGGCTTTGTGCTGAATGGCCAACCACCGTCACGATGGTCCCGGAAGCTACCGGGAACGCATTCCGTATCAAACTGTGACCGTACGAGGAATCGGTAGCCACGGGTCAGGATGTCTTTGAAATCAGGATTTTCTGCCAATCCAGCGATTACACAATATTGTAACGCAAAGGCTACGTCCCATACTTGAACGCCATTGGTGCCACACATGAACATACCCTCAGTCGTCATGTACAGAAAATCAGGCCATCTTCGAATGAAATTTTGAAATGCTGGAGTTTCCTTATTTTTGTTCGACTCCAGATATACGACCATAGAGTTGAGAGCATTCGAAACAGGAGCAATCGCGAGCCAGTCAGTGTTTACAAGATCTTTCATAACGAGCTCAGCAGCGTATTTGGACGCACGTTTCTTTAGCCAATCGGGTCTCAAATACTTTTCATAGAATACAAGGGCCGAATTCGCGAAATTCAGCAAACCAGAATGCGGGTAGTACAAGTCAACGCCATTGACAGTGTTTCTGTGTTGAGAAAAGTCGATGGAATCAAAGCTCTTCGTGTAGATCTCATCCCGAAGCTCCTCAAGAACGGGGGTAAGCGCGCACTGTGCGCGATTCATGCTCAAATAACCTAGAGGTAGATAAATGGCCCGAGTATGAACCCACCATCTTCCCGGATGAAAAGGAAGACTGTACGGCAACATCCAAAATTCCGGAGGAGATGGATTAACACCATCCCAGTCGTAAAGGTTAAGCAGCGCAAGATAGGCCTTTCCCCACATTGGGTTACCAATCGCGCCTCCGAGCCTATGCAACTTGGTCCGAGCCTTCTGAGCCACGGGATGTGTGGCTGGCATGCCGAGAAGACGCAGAATCACGTAGTTGATTGTGGTTCCAAACACAGTTGAGTCGCCGTACGAATGAAGGCCCCAACCACCGTCAACAGGATGCGCCCGGTTCACTAAGTAGCGAGTGATCTCAATGGATTCCTCAGAACTGAAAGGTACTTCACAGAAGGTTTTGGCACACACATAACCAATCAACATGAACATCGGGCCGCCATATTGACACGGAAAAATCCCGCTGTTCTTGTCTTGCAATTGTCCCAAGAATCTGAAGCATCGTTCAGCGGCTTCATGTGCAGTAGCCGCTGGCTTCTCGTAAGTAATCGGCTTGAAATCATTTTTCATTTGATAACGCGTAAACTCGGTGGGCTCGATCTCATTTTTCGTATCATAGACCCAATTCTGTTTGCCGTATTTGTCCGTGACAAGTCGCCAAAGAGTATGGTCTGTTTTGGGAAGCCCGTATTTGTCTGAGGGGTAAGACATTGTGTGCGTGAAAGATACTCGCAGATCTCCGTTGCCACTGATAAGGTCTGAGTATTAACGTTCACAATGGTCACAATAAACTGATTTAAACAGGTCGGTGGCTAGCGCAGCTCTCCCTGGTTCATCCCTTGTATGTTTATACTTTAGAAGGAGAATGCAATGAGCACTCAATACGATTATCTCGATGCAAGGGTTCTCCTCGAATTTCCATTATCGTCGGCTTGGTCGATTATCTATTGTTAGGAAGTCTCTGTGGTCAAGTGGAAGTCATTATAACAGTAAGTTGTTTAATCAATAAATAATTTATGCAGTGGACTGCTGTCAAAGATGTAATAGATCAAGAATCTAGGCATTCTCAGGACCCTTCTGTGTAGGAAGCAAGTGGTAACGCTTCTTAAGAGTTACACGCTGACGAGAGTACTTGTCGTCAGGTGAGAAGCGCGCGGGGTGTGCAGATTTCGTGATTTCGCCGCTCGCAGTCTGCTTCGCGAGCGTATAGACTCGTTTGCCGTCGGCATTCAAAGTGTACATCAAATGCATGGTGAGTGTGAAAAAAATAAGATGTGAAAGAAACCCTAGAAAATTCAAAGTGACATATAGCACCTAATGTAATGAACATCTTAGTTGTGGATGATGAGACAGAAAAAACGACAGATCCAAAAAAAGATCTTTCTTAAAGAGTTTAACGCTGTTTAGAATAAATCAATGATGTATTTTGTTATGAAAGAAATTAAAAGTAATCTAAAAAAATTATATAGTTTCTATATGTACAATTACATTGAGGCTATCAATACAATAAATAAGATCCAGGCTTGCCGGAGATGCAACGGAAAAGAAAATAATGAAGATCATTGCCTATTGGGTAGTCTATGCGTCATGGTCATGCAGAGGACACGAGCCGACGCCTTTCCGGCTAAACCATTCAAGAATGCATTTTTCATGAAATATGCAGAGGCATTCTAGGCGGCCGACTGACTGACCAGGCTCGAAATCTTCGTAGCAAATAGGACAATCGCCTAAATTTGTGGATTCTTTCTGGGGAAGCCTTGAGATCAGCATGCGTTTACGATGTGGAGCTGAACTTGCGGCGGCTGGAGATGTGCTATATTTGCGTAGACATGAATCAACATGTGCTTCCTGCATAGGCTCAGGCAAATTGAATAACTGGAAATCACACACAGGACAGCGACCCAAATAGTCATTGTCAGCACCCGGAATAACGTTCTGTACCATCAGTTCGCTCGCAACATTACGCTGTGCAGGAAGGCTGGATGCACTACGTTCAGGGCTCTCTGAGCGACTGTTAAGCGCCCTACGGATCATCGCTAGCTCGGCACTGCATTCAACACAAGTTCGATGTGGGATATGTGGACTCTCAAGAAATGGCTGATTTGGCGGTGCCACCACATAGGTAGTTGCCAAATATTTCTCAGCATTTGGTGAACAATTGCTGCACACAACTCGGCCACACATGCGGCAGTGATGTTTACGAAAAAAGAAATTGAATGTAGCCGAGCAAATTGGGCATTGCTGGACGTCACTGTCCCTTTGCCACACGGGTACACCCGAATATGGTACAGAATCGGTCATTGAAATATGGCTACGACTTATCAAAAGAACAATTGATGAAAAAATCTAGCGAAGGAGAGGGTAAAACTTGATCTTCAATGCCGAATCTAAGAGATGTGTGAAGATCCCAGAAGAACCCTTGGGATTCGACAACAATTAGTTTGGGAGAAGTCACCATTTAACTATGCCGAAAGGGGCTAGGTTTAGACGCCACTATCCGATACAGGGCAAGGTCCAGACTGCAGAATAAATTGATTCTTATCAGTGTCCCTTACAGTTTATGCAAGAAACTAGCAGAGGAACATTTTTTTATCTATCACATATGGTTTTGTGTGCTTGTTCGGTTTGTTTATGTTCTTTGGTCTATTTTCTTGGCAGCAATAATTCATTATACACCAAGCATTATTTAGAGAGTTTGTACAACAAATGTGAATATATAATCCTAAATAAATATATGTTTAACCGCCACCAGCTCCTGGAGGCCGTTTTATTTCCTTCTGTTCTATGAGCTTTTTACTCAGTAATTGCCGTAGATCGTCGGTGATTTCTGGCATCTGATCGGTGTTGGCAGGATCCTGCTGCTGGCGATCGACCATCTCGATGGCCATCTTAAATTTCGTGAACAGTTGTTCAGCACGAGTGAGCACAACATCCACATCCAGAGTCATTCCTAGATCATTGATATATTTCAGGATCTCATCGAAATAGTGCAAGCGACCCATGATGATATCCTTGTTCAGGTCAAGCACAGCAAGTGCTACAAACAAGTGAAATTGACTCGAGTAATAATCCGTCCACAAAACTTCCCATAGTCTCAAAACATCATCCCAGGAAAATTCTCGCTTGTACCATACGAGAATCATTCTGAAAAAGAAGAAGAAGTGGGTGCTGTCAGCCTTCGCAAGGTGTGCATGTAGTTGAGGCAACATGAATCGCGTGAGATGACCAAGCGTCTGCAATTGATCGCGCATGCCCTCCTGTGATCTGATGAAGTTGCGTTCCATGCGTTTCATGAACTCGCAAAATGCAGCAAACGCTAAGGAATCGTCCTGGAGAACGACATAGAGGGGTGACAGCAAATCCGTCATTCCCTGAACATAGCCGAGATTCTCATTGTACTCATTGTATGTGACAAGAATATCTTTGAGTTGTTCCAAATGCGGGTTCGCACCACTGGATGCAAAACGGCTGTCTGGATCAGGGTGGGGGATGTCAGACTGTGCAAAAATCGGAAGGTTGCGGTCAGTTCTGAGCACATCCTTCTCGATCCTACTAAGCTGATCTTTCCAGAAACTGTCTTCATTTTGCCTCTCTATATCTTCCCACCATTTTCGCTTGAGACGGTAGTACTCTGCTCGCTTTTCTGACAAAATGGATTGACGTTCGACTTTCGTGCTATCCCAAGGCACAACTCCCAGCAAAAAGAGCCAGGCATCAGGCCGTGCTGGTGGCTCAAGACCTCCGTGGAAAATGCGGTCTTTCACTTCTTGCACAGTTAGCATCAACGTACCCGTCTCGCTGTCGAAAAATGAGTCCCACTCCTCTAATGTGACAGGATTGCGTCGTTCTGCAGTTGTCTGCGTGCTCACGAGCGAGAATCCATCATCAGCTGCTGAATCTGACCAGATCACGTCGATACGTTTGCGCTCCATATCCTCCTGATCTTTGGCAATGCCGAGGGCCCATTCAGCCAAAAATACACGAGCACTGTCAAAGTCCTGGCCAAGCTGCTCGACCTCAGGGATGTTTAGCATCGCCCTCACCGGTGCAGGAGTGCGGTCAAACACGCGCTGACTTGCCTTACGCGAATACCGTGTGACTTGAGCTAGCTTTTCAAGAACACCCCACTTAATATCGGCCCATGCTGGAGGCACCGGTTTGCCATTGGCCTGCTTATCCGCAGCACTGTTTGTGGATCGTAATGTTGGACTGAAAGCCATTTTGTCGCTTACATCGGGGTTGATCAAGTACACTCCTTTTTCGACTGTAGACGGGACAATCTTAGCATACCTCTTCAAGGCTTCCATAAACAGAGCACCACCCCATTCCAATTTCACTATCGTATTCATTTCTCGTCTGCGTCGTTTGTCGGCCTCACAGACGTCGTCGTGGAAGAAAAGGGCTGGCATGGCTTCCTGAGACTTTGTGAAAATAAGAATACTGCCATACCACCAGCCCAACGACGGCTGGCGGACTTGCAGGCTAAATATGTTCGACATAGGCACCGAGAATGCATGTGTAGAACGTGCGGCCTCCCAACCGGAAGAAGAGGGTGCGCTCACATAGATCTGCCGATCAGCTTGCACTTTACCTTGATCGTCCCACTCCACAGCCAGATAGCTATCGAGATCATTTTTGCTCAACTTTATAAGGCTTTCCGGCACCCAGGAGACGAGAATCTCGCCATTGGCTGTTCTTGTCAATGAGAGGTAGCCGTTGATGTTCTCACTCGACTGCTTTGTGGGATGGATGAACACGGCAGAGCGGCTCCATAGAAGCTGGAGTTTTTCGGACATCAGAAAATCAGCAAGAGAGAATTCAGGCTCTGCTTTCCTTAGAACAAAATTCTAGTCTGGCAGCCTCTTTTATTTATTTGTACGTCCGAGTTGTACTATGTGATTGCTGAATATACTCTCAGATACGTTGAGACTTTACGTCATGGGGCGTTAGGGAGGCGGCGCTTCGCTCTGGTGTTAGGTAGGGTATAAGGGGAAAAGATATGGAAACCCGTAAAGGGAAGCAATGAGTGGAACACCATTGCATATGCAATTTATAAAAGGCTGAAGACAATAATTATGCTCAGTGGATTTTTCAAGTATTGAGCCACTCGTCGCAATTAAATAAGTTTAGATGTATTATTACATGTATTATATGTTGGAAATCAAAGTCCATGCATAATAGGGTGACTGGAAGAGATTCGCAAGTCTTTTTGAATTTAGAGGTTTGTAGTACATAATTTTCCAATGATGACTCACTGTGTTCACCTCAGACCACACTTAGCTCAAAAGAGTCAGTAGACATCATGTGTATTTATTCAACGGCTCTGATTGTGCCGGGGTTCATCCGATGTTGGTCAAAACAAACTTAACGCATATGGCCCCTAGCCCTGCCCTAGTCACACGTTATCACAGGATTACCCCACATGGACGGCCCGATCCATTCGATCTCCAAACCATGTTGATCCGACGCTTGTTTTCAACGAACCGATTGACGGTTATCGGTTCTGGCCAGATGGGCGCAGGCATCGCATATGTGTCTCTGCTCAATGGCCAAATCCCTACGACAATTTACGATGTCAACGGCAAGAGCTTGACGAAGGCCTCTGATCTGATCAAGAAGCTCTTAGACAAAGGCGTCAGCAAGCAGAAAATTGAGGCCAGCCAGGCCGAGAAAGCCTTGGGCCTGCTCTCGTTATCCGACAAGTTTGACGCGTCAATCGACTCGGCTGATCTTGTAATCGAGGCTGTACCCGAAATTCCTGATCTGAAGACGAAAATTTTCAGCGACCTTGCCAAAGCCACATCCGGAAAAGAAACAATTCTCGCATCGAACACGTCGAGCATCAGCTTGACCAAACTTGCGGCGGCTGCTGCAGGGGCTGAGGCGCGCGTAATTGGTCTGCACTTTTTCAACCCAGTGCCGGTGTTGAAAGGCGCTGAGGTCATTCGTGCTCTTCAAACGAGTGACGAGGTCCACGACATCTCTCTTGAGTTCATGCGCAAGGTTGGCAAAGTGCCGAGCTCGTCATTGGACGCACCCGGGTTCTTGGCGAACCGGATTCTGATCCCGATGATCAACGAGGCTGTGCTTCTGCTTGAGAACGGCACGGGGTCGGCTGAGTCCATTGACAATATCATGAAAAACGGCTGCGGGTTCCCCATGGGTCCGTTGGCGCTCGCAGATCTCATTGGTATTGACACGGTTCTTGCGATCATGGAGGTTCTGCAGAAGGAAACGGGCGACTCCAAATTCCGCGCCGCGAACCTGCTGAGAAACTATGTGTCTGCCGGGTACCTTGGCAGAAAGTCTGGCCGTGGTTTCTATACGTACTAACGTATGCAATACTCAGAATGTTGGAAATTATTAAATATAAGTGTTTAAATCAAAACAAATAAATGCTTCATCGATCTATTTTTCTTTTCGACCAGTTAGAGTAGTCGATTAAGGATGGATTTTTTTTACTTTTGTTTTTCCTTTTATTTTTTCTTAGTGTCTTTCCTTGGCTGCGTGGGATCTCTTACAAAAAGTAGATGATGAATGCCTGTGGGGGGTCATGTTGGCGTTTTCCGTGGTTCATGGACAACGTTCTTTGATTCGTATCAATAGGACAAATAATAAGTGTGTGTGGATTGGGAGGAGATGGCGGGGGGGGGGATGAAATTCTAATGTACAAATATGACTGTGGTGCACCACACATTACTGCGTGGACTGCTGCTCCTGCAGCAGCTGCGAGTCCTGTCTCAGCTTCTCCTCGAGTCGCTTCAGCTCGAGCTCTCGTCTTCGCAGCTCTTGTCGTCTGAGCTCGAGCTCGCTCTGTACCAGCTTCTCGTCTCTATGTAGCAGCTCCTCCTCTTCGCGCAGTCTGTCTTCACGCGACACGTATTCCTGGCTGTGGCCGCTCGAGTTGCTGACCGTTCTAGAGCCCGAGCCGTAGGATGCTGCGCTGACCTGGCGGGGGTATGCCAAATTCGGGCCGGGTGCCCCGCCCTGCTGTGCCACGGACGCCAGGTTGGCCCGTGACGCCGTGATCGGCGCACTCGCCGCCGAGACGGCCGCATTGAAGTTCGGGTCCTCGGACAGCCGCTCTGTGCGGTACCGCTCGTAGAGCACGTCATTGGTCGTCTCCTTGAGGTCCTCCATGTGTGTGTACAGCAGAATGTCTCGCAGCACGCTGAACTCGCTGACCTTCGGGTCCTCGATGTTGACGATGCCCCAAGGATACTGGCGCACGAGCGCGTGCTGGCCCGTTTTGCCCATCTGCACCGTCTTGCTCGACGCTACAATGGCCAGCGGCAAGGACTCCTGGAGCTTGCGCATCGCCAGGTAGTTCTCGTCCTGCTCCTCGTCGGCGTCGAACTGGTCCGCGAGGCTCTTCGAGCTGCCCGTGAACCGCGTGGCGTCGTTGTAGAACTGGTAGATCGGGATCTTGTACTGCTCGATGTCCTCGTACACAAGTCGTTTGTTGGTAAGAATCTCGGCCGGTGTGAGCGCGTCGGCCTTCGCGAGCACGGGGATCACGTTCGCCACGCTCGAAATGCGCGTCATGAACTCGACGTCCTGCTCGCGCAGGCCGTGGCCCGTCGCCTCGATCATGTAGACGACAGCATGCACTCTCGAGTCCGTGAACCGCGGATTGCGCTTGATCCGCGACTCCTCGGCAAGCACCTCGTCGAACTGGCCCTGCAGGTACTTCACAATGCTGTCGATGTGCTGCGTGTTGTTCAGGTTGTCGCCGAGGCCCTGCGTCTCGACCATGCGGAAGGTCACGCTGCCAAGCTCGGAATCGGCCATGTCCTCCGTGTAGGTGCGGAGTTTGAGGGCCCGCGGCTGGGCGGCCTGCTGCGCGGGGATGTCGAGCCATTCGGAGGCGCTCGCGACCTCGTGGCCGCCGCACAGCGCATTGATGAGCGTGGATTTTCCACAGCCGCCGGAGCCGGCGATGAGCACGTTCAAGCGGTTGTTACGCTTACTATGGGCGGGTCTTCGGTGCATGTTCAAAGAGCGTGGGGAAACAGAGACTGATTGGGATGACCAGGGTGGGGATCGACCTTTTCCGGACGGTTTCGTGACGGGATTTTTGGCGACTGCTGTCCAAGGTTGTTGTTGACTTCGCGATCTTGACAAGTAAGGCAGGCCATTGGGTAAGGGGGCCTCTAGCTACGTACAGATCGCCTGGGAAAGGACGCGCTTCGCCCTTAACTCCTGAGCTTTGACGGAGCACGGGGATTACAAACGGCGCCATAAGCACCGCCATAAGCCACGGGGATCTGCAGAAATCCGCAGAAATCCGCTGGGATCCACTGCGGCCGTTGAGAAATCCGCCCCGCTTGACCGTAACCAGGCATCTCCCCTTTTTTTTCGCACTGCCGCTCGTGCATAGGGGTTCTCATGCCTTAAGGATTAATGTTCTGTGTAGGCTATTACTAATTTTTTAGTCGTAGGCGCTCTAGAGACACTCGCGAGTAGTCTTGGCAATTTAAGTGGCCATGCAGGTATCACTTAGTGGAGTCAGCTACAGTTCTAAGTAGGAGAAATATTAGGTTTGCAAGGCTAGTCTTTTAGCAAATAAATGATTCAGCTCGATTTAGGAAATCGTCGATTATGTAGTTATTTTATTTTTAACAAGGAATATTTACGACCACTTGTTTCCTTGAAGAAGCGATTTTGCAACGATTTGGTATATTCAGTAGAAGGGTCATAGTTTATTAGGCATTCACATGATTCACCGTAGAGAGGACCCTACCAAGTGCCCAGCCCAATGTACACACATACGTAAAAAGCATTGGCATTTTTGCTCGAGCAAAATTGTAATATCAGACACCTGGTCAGTCAGATATAATCAAGTCCCACTACCATAGTGACAACCAAAAACTTTGAGAATCGCTTATTTTAGTTACGCATCATCCATTGCAAGACCATTTGCTGCTGTTTTCACCATCAGATTAAGTGTACATGAGCAGACAGACCCCTACGTCTCGGCGTAGTCCCTCAATTCTGGTCACAGATGTGCGCCATTCAAAAGCACACTCAGCGCCTTTTGTGTCGAGGCGTCTCAACTCTGTATCGGTAGATAGCCTCCTCTCGAACACATCAGAAGTTCCGAGTGCACACAGAAGAACCGTTCCTCAACGATTTTCGGGGCTGCCCTCGACTTCTAATTACGGAACATCATCGCATCGCTCTCCAATGGCACGCAAGTCACGGAGAGCCGAAAACTCACCACTGCTAGCCCAAGATATCCCTGATCTGGGCAGCGAATCAAACCATTGGCCATTAACAACGGAAGATTCTTCGTCACAATCATACGGATCAATACCGCGAAGACGTTCTGACGCAACCGCAAACGATAGTGCTGCAACCACGAAAAAGCAAAAACCACCACCGATGAAGCCAGTGCCCCAGCTGAGCAAACCTCTGCCAAGCCGAACCTCGAAACAATCGCAGCGATTAGTCCTCATTCCGGATTCAGACCAGAGCAGTACAAGCACACTGGACCGGAACCTCGATGCTCGCAGCCATGTAGATACTGACGATACGATGCGTGTCACATCTTACCTTGTGGCCGAGGGCATCGTTTTGCAAAAAGCTGCAAAGTACCTGAAGAGTCAGCACAGAGCTCGCGTAAGACTTTATGACGAGGCTCTATTCGCCGATTATCTACTCCCATTATTACCCGGAAATGGTATTGACTACCGTGTCCAAAGTTCGCGGGGTGACGACAAGTCTATGGAAAGAATGATCGACATTTCGGAACAGCGTGATCATCACTATGAGTACTTTGCTGCTGCAGAGACGTCGGAAAATGATTCATCAGAGCCCCAGGACTTTTCGCCAAGACCGAACGACGATGCACCCATCCGATCGGTCAAAGACAACGCATCCGTGAGTGGAAACGAGTACAGCGACAACGATAGCATCAACACTACCAGCACGCATACTAGTAAGGAGGATCATCACACAAGCGATAAAAAGGGTGGTCATGGCCATCATCATCACAAACATAGCCACAGTCACCACCATCACCATCATCACGACGAAGACTCTGATGAGCACCAGCGTAAGCTTTTGGAGAACAAACGAAAGCTTGATCATTTTACATCACACGCTGAAATGTTTGTGTTCAATTATGGCGTTGTCGTCTTCTGGAATTTCACTGAGGCCCAGGAAAAGCAGATTCTTGCGGATTTGTGTATTGGCAGCGAGGATCTGACGATTCAAGCATACAAAGACCAGGATATTCAGAGTGAAGAGCTGAGGTTCATTTACAACCTAAGTGAGAGCGAAAAGCCGCAGATCTTTAATGATCTTATTACACTCAACAGCAACTCGCATATGCTGAAATTAGCGATGTCTCACGCAATGGCGCAGTCCACGATACTCTGCGGTTTTGAGGATCGCATGCAGGCGAATCTCAAGGATGTCAGGACAGTTCCAAAGACTCTGGCCTTAACTGGCAAGCTGGGAATGAACCGTGAGCAGCTTCTCAAAATCAGCGGCCGTTTGTTCAAACTAAGAGTTGACGTGAACCTCAGTTCTAATGTCCTGGACATTCCTGACTTCTTCTGGGACAGTGAACCTTCGTTGTTTCCCTTGTTCGACGCTCTTCGTGAGTACCTTGAGATCGAAGAGCGTGTACTGGTGCTGAATGAGCGCCAATCTGTGTTCCTCGAGCTCACGTCTATTCTCGGAGACTCGATTGCTGAGTTCAACATGGACCGCATCACGGTGATTGTCATTTGCTTGATTGTCCTCAGTATCCTAGTCTCATTAACAGAAATCGCCGTCCGTTTCCTCGTACTGAGACGGTTGGAAAACTAGTGCATTATTTATTAATTTGAAAGTAGCAATTTTACTAACATCATTATTTTGTCATTACATTATTATTTTCTTGTCTAAGAAGTATATAGACGAACTAACCATTCTCAGTTAAGCAGTTACAGTTAGGCAGTTACAGTCAGTCGATTTAGGTCCGTCACGCACACTTTTATCAGATTTACGTGTTGCCTGTCGAATAATAGAGCTGCACGAGCATGAGGTTTCGAATGAGCGCAAGCATCGTCAAAAATGAGGCGAGTCCAATAGGGATCACTGCATAGACAGCAATATGGAAAAGATTTAGAGTCTTTCCACCCTTTTTTGCTCCCAAGTCGCTGTTAATGAACGTTTGTAGAGTGTACAAGGTAGTCAAAATGACCGAGATCAGAATCCAGATCTGCAGATCAATCATGCTGGTCGTGCCGCGGCTGTGTCGAAAATGCGTCAGAGTCGAAATCGCGAGATAATTGATCAACACACAGGTGACCACGCGGAATACGGATCCTAATTCGCTGTAGGTGAAGACCCACCGCTTTATCATGCCTTTCAGTCCAAGCCATGTCATATATCCGCTGACAAGACACCAGATGGCAGGGAGCCAAGTATTCAGTGAGCATGCACTAACGGATCTCGTTGTAGCCATACACCGCTGGGCCTCGCACATGTACCCCCAGATTGCCATTGCACTCGGGGCACACGTCAAAGCGCGAAGTCCGACGAGCACCCAATACACACGGCGTCTCAAAATCCTTCGCTGAACATCGCCCCACCAGTCTCCGTCTACATCTGCGGGTTTCTTCGCCATTGACCTCCGCCGGATCTACGAGCCACAAGTATGATCAGCGGGACGCTGCTTCGCATCTGCGATATATAACCCTTAACCGGATATGCAGTCGAGATCTATGATCAATATGCGAAACACGACCGCGTTGACAATCTAGTTGAACGAGCAAAATTATATTGAAAATATTGAAAAAAACATACTAAAGTTTTTTATAGCAAGGATTTATGATATATACAAGTATATAGATTATTTCTTCGCACCGTAGCGAGACACGACCTTGCCATCGGGAACGGCGAACATGACCGTCTTGCCATTATTCTCCTTCGCCGACTCGTCAATGCGGTAGTAGCCCTTACGCTCGAACTGCAGGACAGTGCCGACGGGCAGGTCGGAGATGTTGTGATCGGCCACGCACTCGCTCTTGAAAATGGTCTCCGGGGTCAAGAAGTCCTCGAAGTTGTCGCCCTCCTCGAGCTTCTCCTTTGTGATGAGGTGGTCGAAGCTGACAAGCTCGACCTTCGCGAGGTCGTCGGTCTTGGCCAGCCATGTGAGCTTGTGCTCGGTCTTCTTGAAGTCGCCCTCCAAGTGGAGGTGGGCACGGATGCTTGTGACGTGCTCACCGTCGCCCTCAATGGAGTCGACGATCGCGTTGCCCCAGTCCATGAGCGTGAGCTCCTCGCCTTCCTTCAAGGTCTGGGCATCCTCTTGGTCGATGATGAGGTCCGAGCTGACCCAGATCTTCTTGGTGCCGACCTCGGCGTTCTTTTTGTGCAAGGGACGCTCCTCGAGGTGAGTCTCGACCTTGTCGCTCAAGATGAATGGCGTCGGGTTCTCGACGGCCATGTAGCGCGGGGCCGTGGGATCGATGACCTTCTTGTTCTGGTTCCAGATGAGCGACCAGTCCAAGTTCAGGATATTACGGGAAGGTCCCTGGGACAAGATGAACTGGCGGAGACCCTCGACGCTCATACCGCGGCGACGCACGCCCTTGACGGTCGGGAATCGCGGGTCGTCCCAGCCAGAGACACGACCGGAGTCGACGAACCACTGCAGCTTTCGCTTCGACAACAGAGTACGCACGAAGTTGATACGGGAAAAGTCCCAGATGTGCACGGTGCGCAGACCCAAGGCCTTCAGCATCCAGGCGTACTGCGCGTTACGGTCACGGTACTCGTTCGTACGCAGAGCATGCGTAACTCCCTCAACCGCGTCAACCACGGGCGAGCAGAAGTCGTAGGTCGGGTACATCTTCCACTTGTCGCCCGTACGGACGTGCGGAGTCAGGTTGCAGCGGTAGATGACGGGGTCACGCATCGTCTTGTTGTTGTCGTCCACCGAAATCTTCGCACGCAAGCAGTTTCGCAGACCCTCTTCGCTGCCCTTCTTCATCTCGTCGAACACGCGCAGGTTCTCCTCCACGGTTCGCTCACGACGTGCACTGGGAATGCCCTCACCACGCTGCTCACGCATGGTTTCCTGAGGAGTGTCGTCACAGTAGGCCTTTCCTTCCTTGATCATCTTCACGGCCAAGTCGTACATCTGATCGAAGTAGTCCGAGGAGTATGTGATGACGTCAGGCTTGATGCCGAGCAAAGCAATGTCCTCCAAAATGGAGTCGGTGTACTCCTCCTTCTCCTTGCTGGGGTTTGTGTCGTCGAAACGCACAATGAGCTTGCCGTGGTAGGCGTGCGCGAAGTACTCGTTCAGGATAGCGGCCTTGGCGTGTCCAATGTGCATGAATCCAGAGGGCTCGGGCGGGAATCGGGTCACAACCTGGCCGTCAACGGCGTCAATGAGGTCAATGTCGAAGCTCGCCTTCGACTCCTGCTTCTTGTTGGTCGCCACCTTCGCCTGGTGACGCACCTCCTTGACCTGCTCCTGCAGGTTCGCAACGGCACCGCCGAAAACGGGAGTGGAATCACAGAGTTTGTACCATCGAGCAAGGTTGATGAACGTGCCGTTCTTGCAAGAGGCACCCACAACACCGTTGGCACGGAGAGCACCCCACATGACCGCATCCGTGGCAGTTACGGAAGTAGCATCGTCACTGAAGAACGAGCGGTAGTTCAAGTACTGCTCGATCTCTTCCAAGTGGGGCATGATCTCCTTGAAGTTTTTGCCCTGCAACGGACCGAAGGCGACCTTGGCCCACTTCGGGTCGACGTCGAGCTTCAAGGTCGACTTGAACGCCTCCTGCACAGCAGTAAAGACCTCCTCGTTCGTCAAGGGTTTGCCATCAATGGCGGCGGGCTTGCCGGGGGCAACCTCCTTATCATCTACGATACTGAAAGTGAAGGGCGACTCGGCGGTCAAATGGTTGCCGAGGCTCGCCAAACACAGCGCAGGATACGCAATTACGGGCGCTTTAACCGCGAGCTCAAGCTTGGGCATGTTGATATTTTTTGAAAAGCTTTACGCAACCACAATGAAATATAGATTTCCAATGTTTGTTCCCAGTTACCCTACACACTATGACGACACACACACGGGGGTTCCTGGCCGTTGAGGTTTGTTTGCCCACTATACAGCCATTAGCTAGTGGATAACTGCTATCAGTGCTATCAGTGTGCTATCAGTGCGGAAATCTTAGGGCCCTAACTGTAAATACATAAAAGCAGTCAATTAACTCAATGCGATGATAGTTAAACTCCCTAATGAGTCCGTAGATTTGTCGCTTGAGCTACTCGAGAGACAGTCGCCGCTGGCATGCCGGTTCTTCCAGCAACAGCTCGCCAAGCATGCCTGGTCAGAAGCATCATTTCAAACCATCACTGACGAGCTGGTGATTTTGGGAGACGCAAAACCGATCTCATTGAAACTGGCGAAATCTCGGCTCGCACGATTCGACAAGCCCGGCCTGGTGGCCTTCTCCAAGAATTCCGATAGACAATTAGTGATCCACAGAGCCTGCGGGCACATCGAAGTCGGCCCATTGATTGGAAAGCTCACCGACAAAGACTACTCCAAACTCGAGGCATATTTATCGGCTAATACTGCGAAGCGAAGAAAAGTAGCCGGTCCGAGTGGATCTCGCCGATCTGAGCAGCTTGAAGCACTACTTCTGTTTGAGAAGCGGCTCAAACAGATCCGGCAGCAGCAGCAGCAGCAACAGCAACAGCCTTAGGGAAAATGATGTACCGTCGTGGTTAATTTATTATTTACAAAATACTTCACCTATCTAAACAATCTAAACGTAATAGAATAATAGGAAGAGTATATCAAAACTACTTAAAAATGTGAGCTCTTCTCTGGCACAGTCTGCTTTTCTGCTGTGTGCTATATTAATGCCTCATTTAATGCAAATGGCTAGTGCGCAATTTCGAATACAGTCTATTGAGCTCGTCGTGCTTTCTGTCTAGCGGATCAACCCGTTTCAATTTCTGTCTCTGCGTCTGTCTGTAATATATCTGTCTGTGGTACAAAGTTCACAGCGACAGATTGTCTTCTGTCGTGTTTAGTTTCGGTGCTTCGCGAAACCACCCAGGAATCATCTTGCTCGCCGGAATGCGAGGATGCCGGTTCAGATTGATATCGTCGAATCCGGCCGTATCCTTCAGCCACTCACAGTGCACAAGCGAGCCGCAGTCAACGCGCTTCTCGGGGTCAAGTGTCAGCAAGGGCAGCAGCAGATCGCAGAGCTGCCGAGCCGTCTTCGAGTCATAGTCGTACTTCCCTACAAACACCTCGTATAGCGGCCACACCTTCAGATTATGGATGTTTCGCAGCCGCCCGCGGCTGTCGAAAAAGTGGTGTGAATATTTACCCTTCTGCAGGTGTGCCGGAAGCGGCCCGAGCAGCTCAATTATTTGTGCAATGTGGTCCTCGTCCTTCGAGTATGTGGCGCTGCTCTGTGGCTCAAACAGGTAGTCGCCTGTGAGCAGCTCGAATATCATGCAAGCGACGCTCCAGCAGTCCACGGCGGCTCCCCACTCGGCCCCAAGCAGAACCTCGGGGGCTCGGTACTGGCGAGTCTGGATGTCGTCCGTGAAGTGGTGGTCGACGGAGCAGGCGCTGCCGAAGTCAGCGATTTTCACCGTGACGTACTCCTCTTCGAGCGCAGTGAACCCTCGGGCCTCCGCCTCACGGCCCGGCGACTGCGTCGAGTTCTGGCCAAACGACGCGTTGCTCGGATTCGGCGGCGATCGTGCCGTCTCATCCGAGTCGTTCTGCATTCCACCGCTCATTTCCACGGCACTCGACGCCTTGCTGCTGTCCATGAAGCTGTGCGCACTCACGCTGCTGCTGTCCGTCAGCTGCTGGCTCGACACGGTGCTCGCCGTGTTGATCGTGCTCGGCGTGTTCGGCACGTTGCTGTTCTCGGCCTTGCGAGACGGATCCGTGGCCAGGCTCATGTCGATCTCCGTGCTCGATATGCTTTTGTTGCTCCCCACGGACTTCTCCGAGCTCACGCTGCCCGTAGTCGACATGGGTCGTCGCAGTGGCGAAGGTAGTGGTTGCGAGCCCTTGATCAATGGGTGACGTCGGTCCAGACTCGTGCTGCTACGCGTTCCCGGAGAGTCGAGTTTCCGCCCGCTCGAAGTGCTTTTCGCGTAAACCGTCTCCGATAACGGATGCGTGCCACTTGCACTTGACTGCCCTGACAACGAAGTGCCCTCCGACGTCGGGAGCGACGGTTGGGACTGTGACTGGAAGTGGGCTTGCGGTGATGCGAGGACATTAGACGCCGAGCCCGGCGGTGAGTTCATGTTCATGACAGATTGCGGGGTTGGTGTCTGGTGCTGCGGAATCGCCGTGGCTGTTGCTGCTGCTATATTAGACGCTGAAAACGTGGTTGCCACGGAGGAAGTGGACGAGGACGCTGCAGCGGCCACAGCAGCTGGAGATATCGGTGCTGAGCCTGCGAGCTCCTCGCGCTCCAGTCGTTCCTTTTGTTGCTCCAAAAATGTGTCACGCTTGACCTCGTCAGACGTAGCGTCCTGAGGCTCGCCGGACTGCGGGTCGAACGAGGCCTCTTCGAGCATCTGCATCTCCATCTCGCCAAGCACGCGAGCAACGTCTCTAATCTTTATTAATACATTCTCCGGCTTGATGTCAGTGTGTATTATACCGCACTTGCGGTGCGTGTAGTCGAGTGCCAGTAGAACCTGCATCGTGATCTGCTTCACGAGTACAGGCGGAATGCCCTTGTAGTGGTACCGCTTCATCAAGCTCAGCAGATTCTCGCCGAGAACCTCAAAGACCATGCATACGTGCACGCCATTGGGCCCTTCGTGCATGAACTGGTCGCTGAGCGTCACGACGAATTCTCGGCCGAGATGCTCTGGATCAGCGCTGTTCAGCCGCTTCAGCAGCTTCACCTCGTCAATAGCCGTCTCTGTGTAGTTTTGCGCCGCTCTTACGATCTTGAGCGCAACATATGTGTCCGGATGATGAGTGTCCTTGGCCAGCCACACTGTGCTAAAGTAGCCCCAGCCAAGCTTGCGGACAATGAGGTAGCGGCCATCCTTGAACGTTTCGCCGAGATTACACGGATGGTACCCGCCTTCCTTATAATCTTCTAAATCCTCCTCGTCTACGCCCGAGCTTCCGGGTTGTTCAGCCTCGTCGGGGATTGAAGGCGATGGTGCAACACTCGCCTCACGACTGGACTCGACACTGGGTTCAACTCTCGAGGCGGCTTCTTGCTGTTTGGGCATTTCGGGGTTGCCACCGCCGCCCATGGATGGCGTCGGCTCTCGATCGTTGAGATACGGGAATGGGGGGTTATATGGCGATCTGAATCCGTCGTCGTCCCGTATTGGAGACACGGCTACGCGTTGCGGCGAGATCTCAGCCTGTAGTTTCATTATGCCTGGATTCTGCGCGCGTAAGACCGAGTAAAAGTAAAGTTCGCGACGCTAAGAGCAATGATTGGTCTTCACTGTGCGTCTAGATTAAAATGGAGTGGCGTCTCAGTAATAAGTTGCTTCTTTACTCTTCCTTCGTCCTTTTTATTTAGTTGATCGGTTGGATTAGGTGCTCAGTTTTCTTTGACCTCCTTGAATTTTGTTCTTTAGGCGGCTAAAACTTTTTGATTAATCTTCCGTAGTTGGCTCCTCTTTGGTGTATCTGTTGTTTGTGTAGGAATTTTTTTTTTCTTCTTTTGCTATCGAATTCTGATATAGCAAACTGAAATAGTCAAGGCGTGCAACTGGACAAGATTGTGTGTATCAAGGTTGTTTGTATATTTTGTGGTGTTAATTCCCTTTGTCCTCGGTCTTTTGAATAAAGGCGAGGATGTTACAAGTCTTGCTTCTAGTCCAGGATCAAAAAAATTAAATGGGTTGTCTAAGTTCACTTAAGCCTTACACCGAGCGTCGAATAAACAAGTCACGGTGAGCCTATCTCTTATTCAACATGAGTTTCTCTACAAGTGGGAGCAAAGCAGTGACTGGACAGTCAGAACAAGGCAATCTTGCTTCCTTAGCAATACAAATATCGACCGCACGGTTTGAGTATTCGCCGTTTTCAATGGCGCCTCACGAGAAAACCTTAGGTTTTTGTAATCGAAATGATTCAACTAAAGTTTTAAGACAAGACCTCTGAATACCAAACTTCTGCTTAATACGGATGGAGCCCGCTCTGCATCATCTACTTGTGATTCGGACATTATACATAAACCCTACCCTCTACATGCTTAGATCATGGCTGCTTGCGCATGCTACACCTGCAGGCCAGCCAAGAGAGCCAGCAAACTTGGTTTGATGAGATTGAAATGATATTATCGCGAAGCTACCAGGAGTGGTATGGCTCTTGAGGACCGAGGATCCCCGCACAGACGCGTGTGACGTCAATTTTGAGAGACTATGATCAACATCAATTTTTCTGGTCGAATCCCTGGGTCGTATCAGCTGATTTAAGCCAGAGCAAAATTCTCAGAGTTCTCCAAAAATGCCACTTGCATAAGAGGTATGGTAATCGGAATCCAGACTGACAGTTCACACACACAATAGGTTGCGTTCAAGCAGGACTCACGGTCCCTTGCCAGCACACTGCCAACTCACCAGACGTACGTCTCATTCTCTCCTGTTCATAAACAATAAGATATCAGATACTCATCAACTTCACTGATGGCCCATCTTAAATTATGTTTCTGATGAACTCAGATTAAATAATAAAATAATTCAAATGAGCTGATACAGTACACTGTCCGAGTCAAATATAATATAGCCTTCAATCTAAAAATAACAGTTTTTTAAAAATCGCACTTAAATCTATAAATGACGCTGTCATACAAAGCGTCGCATATACGGAACCATACGAGAAAAACTCAGGGGTTCCCTTTTTGATGGGGTCCCTATTAGCTGGCCTCGGGTGCAATGGTTTTTCCTGGAACAGCCAGATCTTTCACGACAAACTGAAAGCTCGTCGCTCATAGGCTAAGGGTTCCTATCGCAGCTGCAGACGTAGAGGCACCAGGGTTTTTGTTGCCGTTGAGCATTCAATGACGAAGCTCGCGGCAGTGAGGCAAATGTATGCCGTAAGTCACTATGCTGGGGCTAGGGTATTAATAACAGTCGGAGTGAGGAGGTAACGGCGCATTATGGTCGTATTCGAGTAGTCGACGCAATTGTGAATTTCAAAAAAGACTTATACAGAAAAACTGGTTATCTCATGCAGCGTGATCTCACTACTATGTATCTAATCTACCTTTGATGGTTCGCTATGGTGTGTTCCTTAACAGATCACCCATCACATGTGGGCTCGGGATTGCTTTTGCCTAGCCCCTACATCCGAGAGGGTCCGGGATATTTTCCAATCTTCTACTTTTATGGACGTTTTTGCGACGGTATCCGAATAGCATCTTCTTTTCGCTGTGTTGAACCATCTCGAACGATGCATCGCAATCTCGAGCAATAGTCCTTAATAATAAGCCTCACCCCTTTCGTTCTTGTTGTTTCATGTGCAAAAACTCAGAATGCTGCAGCTGCAGCTGTACTGGGCAGACCCTTCCATATTTGGCCAGGATCAGTCATTCGGCAATACATGTTAAGGGTACCCCACGTTCGGCCGCTATCACGGCTCCTGTCTACTGTCCAAATGCCGCTACATAAATTACAGCCACTCGTCGCTGCTAAGCAGCCGTGCATGCAGGTGTTTGATAAATAATTTTATGTACTTTTGACCTCTGTACACCTGATAAGTAAAGAAATTTAATGTATGTCTACAGTGATGTCATGCATAATTTGCGACTGTGAGGTGCATTCGAAGACCTAGGCTAAGGAAAAGGAAGATCATGAGGCCCGATCAAACATGCACATGAGTTACTTATTTTGACAATGCGACAATTATTTTTTAATGCGTCGATCATTCGTTTATAAAAGCATGCCCATCATGGAGATCTCCGCGTTTTTATTCTCTCAAAAATCAGGCTGCCACTCATAACCACTTTATGTGACATCACGTGCATGCCCAGTGGAAAAGCGGTGCCGGCTCGTCTGTTTTGACAGGTGTGATTCCTCTCTGGTTGAATAGGCGAGATCTCGCGCCCATGTGATCAACAAAGTAATGAAATGTGAAAAAAATAAACTTCCGTCCTTTGAATCGATGGCATACCCCTGAAAGACGCGTTATTCTCCATATTAGTTACCAACAAATATTTCTAATAGGTATATACATACTAAGGATGCTTAGTTGCACTGCTGCCTTAGATACTGCCTACAGAACAACCATAACCCACGTCTGTTCCATCACCACGCCGTTGTCGAACACATAGAGTATTGTTGCCACTGAAGCTAGTACTACCATTTCATCATGAGCTTGCAACAATTGTCGGGTGATTTCTTGGCTGCCTTTGAGCGACGAGATTACACTTCTGCTGTGAAATTGATTCCGCGAATCAAGCTCGAGTATGCCAAAGTCGGGCTGCTCAACCCAACCACAAAGTTTGACAAAGCCGACCTTCTGGCCGCGCGACAGCTGTTGGAGATGGCTGTAATTGTGAGCATCCATGCCGACAGTACGCAGGCCGAAGTCGAGCGGTTGCTCTTGCAGTTGAAGCCTTTCTATAGCCCGACGTTGCAGATTCCCCCTAGTGAAAACGAGAGCAAGATGATCGGCCTCTACTTGCTCCTTTGTCTTACCAATGATCGCATCACCGAGTTCCACACAGAACTCGAGAATATCGACAGCCCCGAGTCTGATAAATATTTGTCTTATCCTGTTCGTCTAGAGAGATGGCTCATGGAAGGTGCCTATGATAAAGCATGGAAGGCGGTCACAGACACTCAACAATTCCCTGCACCCGAGTTTTTGTTACTCATGAAGTCCAGTAATAATTATTTGGAGGCAACTATCCGAAACGAGATCTCTTTGTGTGTGGAGGCTGCATATAGCTCGTTGCCAGTGGCGAGCGCAAAGCACCTTCTCTACCTCAAAACGGACGCGGAGCTTGAAGAGTTTGTTGCTGAGCGTGCTGAGCGTGGGTGGCAGATTCAGCAGCAGCGCGTTACTTTTGTGCCGGCCACAGAAGTAGCGGAGCATGCGGCTGAAGTCGAACAGCTGAAAACATCATTACGTAGTGAAGAGGATCTCATTGGCAAGATGCTCGACTATGCTGCCAAGATCGAAGTCATCATCTAAAATATGGATTACTCCGGTCATAATTTAAAAAAGTATTCTTCATTGTCTTAAACTGCGTGACTTCATTTTTAAGTCATAATAAGTTTTATGTACAATATAGAAAATTATTGAAATTGATGAGAAAATTTTTACTCCATCGTTGTATCTAATAGCAATATTGAGACAATTTTTATATTCTTTACTACGCAAGACAGTTAAAAGAAATAAATACCTGGTTCCAATAGCTCCTGCGATATAATATTGAGTCGACAGGGTACGGAAATGCGATCAATTTAGATTTTCTGTTTACCACTTTTCCAAATGCAGATAGGAGTCAGTGGTGGTCTCGAGCTCGCTTTCAATGGCGAACGGGAATTCGAGATTTCGTTCCCGGGTGACCAATTTCTCGTTCAAGATGTTATAAATGAGATGGCACGACGGATCAAGGACAACGGTGAAGATGTCGACATATTTTTGCAGGATGGCCTTGTTCGACCCGGAATTCTTGTTTTGATCAACGACTCAGACTGGGAACTCTTGGACAGAGAAGATTCAGTTGTATCCAACGCTGATAATATGCATTTCAGTTCCACACTTCACGGTGGATAAGCCCATGGGCTACATTATCGGGGAAAGTGTAATCCCTGGTCAAAATATTTATTCATAATAGTTGGTTCAACGGAAAAGATACAACCAGCTGAGCGATAATTTTAGTTCCTTTTAGAAAATATTGGTATATTGTTTGCAAGCTGACGTGAGATGGTTCAGAATGAGGTAACCTTTATGCATACTCGCATATGTCATATTGAATCAAGTAATTTTGCAAAAAATATTAAATTTTTTAGCAGCCATCTAAAATCATTTTCTTTAATGCAGTGTACGATCACGAATCTCTTTAGAATGCAGTTTGAGATAAATAACGTTAATGTAGGAGCAGCAGCAGCTACACGTCCAGCGATTACCCTTCCCCGGCCTCCTCACAATTCATATCCACCACCACACAGGCCACCATTGAACCTAAATGACGAAAGCTACTGAAACCGGTGCATATCTTCTTGTTCTTGTAGCCGCATGGCTCGCTCTTTTCACAGGTGTCATTCCCACTCCTACTAAGTTCAAAGAGCAGGTTGTGCCTGTTCTGCCCTGGTGGCTGCTGGTGAGCTTTGGCAGTTACTGTCTGTTCACATTGGGATACGACGTATACTCCTTCAACGACAAACCTGAGAAGTACCGCGAGTTGATGGAGCAGATCTCTGCAGCTAAGTCCGATCTGCGCTCGCATGGAATCGAGCTCTCTAACTAAGCCTGCCTTGCCATTCATTTTCTTGTTCTGATTACATGCAAGTTTCACCACAGAGTCGAAGGGATTACGCGGCATTCATAGCATTTTACACGCGTAAACATCAGTGTAACTCTCTTTTTTATCTTGTGGCGGCTACATAACGTCTAACATCATAATTAAATCATATCATTTTCTTTTGACATGTTTGCTTTATAAATAAATCGTCTATTCTTGTCTATATTACATTCTCTTGGGTGCTCTGCTGCTGGCGGAGTCTTTGTCTCTTTTCATGCAATCGTTTTTCCGTGGCAATAAACGCGCGAATGCCCTCATCGAGGCCGTCGTCGTCCTCTTCATCCAGAGCTTTACGGGAATCTGCTTCATGAGCGGCTGCTTCATCTGCACTGGCATTGCGTGCCTTACGGCTCGTTGGTTCTGGTCCTAGCTGAACAGGCCATTTGATATGATCATATTTTGGGTCGGCTAAACGGTGTCGAGCCTCTCTGCGTATGGATTTGTACTCTTCAAGCTCATCTTTATAGAGTTCCCACACGCAGTTCACGCAGCCAGACATGCAACAGTTCGTCGGCTCCTCGGGTCTAGCCGGGACTTGAATTCCAGCAACTGTGATACCCTTCATCAGGGCTTCTTTTCTCGATTCTTCACGCGATCCGAGCGCACCAAACACTTTACTCACTCGTTGCTGCATTGATTCCACAGGTCTATCAGCTGTAGGGTCGAAAGTGCGTCTTCCGGTAGAAAAAGTCGGGTCTTCAATTTGTGAATTTGCTGACGGGCCCTGCTGCCTCTGAAGATCGTAGAAAAAATATGGATTCTTTAGCGCCGGAGTTGATCCGTGAAGATGTCGGGCACCCAGGCCGGCATCTAATCGGGGTTCTAGACGCCTAAGCGTGTATCTAAAGACTGACCACCGTGTGTGAGATTTTAGACTCATGTTCTGAATATTTTCCGGCAGAATTGATCTGTGGAGAGACTCGGTAAAGGCTGATCACACACAGATTTCGTTGGATGCTTTCGGGATGCTGCCTTATATCCAACTACCCAATCCCAGACTCTACAAAAAATGTGTAATATGCACCCAGGACCTAGACCCGGCCCTAGCAGCCTGAACCAACCTCGATAAGTGAAAACTCTCGACAAAAATCCGAAAATTCGGAGAATTATAAATATAGAGCCCAGATTTTTTCAATTACGCCGATATTGCATCTCTTGCGATATGTGTGGAGTAGCCATTGAATTGGGCATCAGTGCCCTAAATAGTCGAAGGGACGGCTCGAGAAACTTTTGTACTCATATAACAAACAACTATGGCATCCACTGTGGCATCCAATTCCAATGGAACACAATTCTTATGGCATATATGTACACAATATTTATATTCATATTAATTTTGTTCTACGAGCATTGGCAGAGTTTTTTAAAAGGTGTCAAATTGGCTAGTAAATGAAGCACCATAAAAATCATTTCTAAATCAATTGCCTCAATAAAGAATTAATTCGCAGAATAAAATACCTGGTTAAGCCTCTCCACGAGCTGATTTCAAAATATTTGTTAGTAAAGATCCCAGTTGCCCTCCGTAGTGATAACGGCTAACGGTTTTGATGTTGCAGCTACCAGCAGCGTCATTGTGGGGCAAGGATTGCGTATATATGACGGTTGTGAAATCTTGCCCATCGACTTCATTATTAGGGTACTACTGAACTTTACAGATTATTTTATATCTATCAACAACCATCACGATGTCCAGCGAGCTTGTGGATCAGCTGCTGCGCATCGGAATCGATGATTCCAAGGCTCAGGAACTTGCCAAAAACCGCAAGGTTGCCAACGTTATTGCTGAATGTGCTGCCGAGGCCGGATATCCCAAGGACAAGGCGGCTCAGATCCAGAACCTCGCCCAGAGCTCGCGCTCCGCATCTCCAGAGGCTCTGAAGAACCGTCCCCTGGTGGCGAAGGCTATTTCTGACGGTCGCCTCGTCTCTGCCTTGCAGATTGATGCTGCTCTGAAGTATGTTGGCAGTGTTGAGTCACCAACTAATGAGGGTCTTGATAAGGCTGCTGGTGTCGGCATTGAAGTCAGCAGCGAGGATGTTCAGCGTGAGGTCAAGAAATACGTCGAAGCTCATGCCGAGGACCTGAAAGCTAAGCGATACAAGGCTCTGGGCCCCACTATGGGTGCGATCAAGAAGCTTGACACTTTGAAGTGGGCAAACCCGGCTCTGTTCAAGCCTGCTGTTGAGCAGGAATTCTTGGCCCTGCTGGGACCAAAGGACGAGCGCGATGACCCGAAGCTGCAGAACAAGCTTGCAAAGAAAGAGTCGAAGAAACCCGCTGACAGTGCGAAAACTGGTGGAGGTGCTGCTGCTCCCGAGGGAAAGCACAACATGTTTGAAGAGGGCTTTTTGGGAGCATTGCACCGACCCGGTGGCAACGAGCAGCGTTTGCCTGAGCTCATGAAGGAGCACTTGGCGTTCACAAAGGGCAAAGTGTTCACGCGATTCCCGCCGGAACCAAACGGAACGCTTCACGTCGGCCATGCTAAGGCCATTGCCACAAACTTCGGATACGCTGCATACCACCAGGGCGAGTGCTACTTGCGCTTCGACGATACAAACCCGGAGACGGAGGATGTGAAATACAGTCGCAGCATCGAGGAGATTGTTAGCTGGCTCGGATTCACGCCGTACAAGATCACCTGGTCTTCTGACTACTTCCAGGAGCTCTACGACTTGGCTGAGGATCTCATCAAGCGTGGACTCGCCTACGTGTGCTTCTGCACTCCGGAGGAAGTCAGACGTCACCGTGGTATCAAGGAAGACGGCACTCCGGGCGGTGAGCGTACACCCTGTGCACACCGGGATCAGAAGCCCGAGGAGGCTTTGCAGTTGTTCCGCAACATGCGTGACGGTAAATATGCGAAGGGTGAGGCCACACTTCGTATGAAGCAAGATCTCAGCAATCCGAACCCGCAGATGTGGGATCTTGTAGCCTACCGTATTGTCAATGCGCCTCACCACCGTACGGGAACACAGTGGAAGATCTACCCGACGTACGACTTCACGCACTGTCTTGTCGATAGCATGGAAAACATCTCGCACTCGCTGTGCTCCATGGAATTCCGCATGTCTCGCGAGAGTTACGAGTGGCTTTGTGATGCTGTCGAGGTTTACAAGCCAGCCCAGCGTGAGTTCGGCAAGCTTAACTTGCAGGGCTCAGTGATGAGCAAGCGGAAGCTGCTCAAACTTATCGAGGGCGGCTATGTCCGTGGCTGGGACGATCCGCGATTGTACACTTTAGTTGCGTTGCGCCGTCGTGGTGTGCCTCCTGGTGCCATTCTGTCCTTCATCAATGAGCTGGGTGTGACAACATCCGTAGCCACGATCGAGGCTGCTCGATTCGATGCATCCATTCGTAAGTACCTGGAGAACAACGTGCCGCGTCTTATGATGGTGCCTCAGCCCGTCAAGGTTACCTTGACAAACCTGCCCGAAGACTTCCTGGAGATGATCGACTTGCCTTTCAAGCCGGGCTCGCCCGAGTTCGGAGAACATGCGGTGCCGTTCACACGCACTTTGTACATTGACCGCACCGATTTCCGTCACGATGCTTCCACTAATTTCTTCCGACTCACATTGAACCAGCCCGTTGGGTTGTTGCGACTTCCACATGTGATCAAGGCTGTGGATTTCAAGCAGGATAGCAACGGAGATGTCACTGAGATCTTGGCCGAGTACGATCTCGTGGGCAAATACGGCAAGCCAAAGACGTTTATTCAGTGGGTCGCCGAGTCTGCTAAACATAATAGCCCCGTGCACATTGCCGAGATCCGCGAGTTCGAGCAACTCTTCAAGAGCAACAACCCGTCTGCTAACCCCGATGGTTTCTTGGCTGATTTGAACGAGACGAGCGAACACGTCTACAAGAATGCTGTCATTGATACTGGATTCTGGGAAGTTAAGCGTCGTTCCCCGTGGACGCAGAAGGCTACTACAAAGGAAGAGAAGGTTCTTGAGGGCCACGACACGAAGGGAGCTCCTGAGTCAGTACGCTTCCAGGCACTTCGTTTGGGTTACTACTGTATGGACATCGACAGCACTGACGACAAGATTGTGTTGAATAGAATTGTCACATTGAAAGAAGACCGCGCTAAGGAGTAGTCAAGCATAGGTGTACATAATAATAATAACACTACAAATTACCTAAGTAAATATTGTGAATGTCCACTGTCTAAATTTTGCAAACAAGAAGGAACGAACAAGTATTGTGCAGATATTTGTTTCTCTCTATGTTTTATTCTTTTTTTCATTAGCCTGGTAAAGGATAATTGAAGCGCAGGGAAAATGAAAAGTAAGGTAAATAAATATTAGAAGTAATTAGTGGCACATGTGGGGCATTCCTGACAGGCAATTGTTTACTCGCGGAAAAATTTCAACTATAGCTGTGTTTGCTATTGCATCATCCGGACTTATCTGGAAAGCGTACGTTGTTGATCGCGTGATGCACATGCATTACGTCGAAACCGCCCAAGGTCCAAAGTGTTGTTGATCTTCGTATCTCATTGAGAGAGCAATTGATACTAACTCAATTGAATACCTAATAACTTAATTCTGGCTTCTTCTACCCGAAAACTTTTATAATTATCCATTGACATACTTTTTATAAAAATTGTGATCTTCAAATATCTATAAATTAGAAATTTTTTTTTCACAGTACTAATTGTGGCGCTTGCTCAGTGCCATAGCGGCGATGACATCATGCGTCGGCTGTTTTTGGTACGAAGCTTCTCTGCGTATCTTGAGACATTTCACGTGATATGACTACTATGTGCATCGAGTTTTATCTATATATGAGCAGAAAAGTGACATTTTTGAGGTCCCCCCCGTCCCGAGCTTAAGTCACGACGGTGTAAGGTAAGGGTCTCCGTACAATGCTGACAGTATGTTACAACGAGAATAATGAGGAGCTTAACAAGCTGCCGATCTCCATTCTTGAAGTCTCCGACACACATTCAACCTCGTCGATGAATGAGAGCTCATTGAATAAAAGTAATAAATTCGATGAACGCCTTCCATTGAACGATGACTTAAGGGACGATTCATCTCGCGTTCGCGAAATTCCCGAACCGGAACGAGCGGCTAATGCCGAGAACGCGGCTACAACCAACACCCGCATTGACTCTACCACAACCAACATTGATGACCACGGAGCCGCTAAATTAAGCAGGCTCGCTCTAACTGCGGCTGATAAGCTGAGTTTAATTAAAGACTACATTACGCGGCATGCTGGGAAGAAAATGGTCAACAACGATTATTGTTACCGCCATCACCCGGCGCACTCAAACTTGTTGCCGGACAAGTATACATTAGACAAGCTCCGGAAAGAGCTCGACTCTTTGCCCAAGGAGGACTGCGAAGTCATTTCGCACATGTGGAATCTCTTCGGCTCGGCCTCTGGGCGGCAAAGACAGATCATAATGCGGGGAATGTTGTCCCAGTGCTGTTTCCCGCAGCTTAGTGATGTCACCACCACAACCAAGGAGCTCTTGCGCATCGATTTCATTGCGAGTTTACCGATTGAACTATCGTTTAAAATTCTTCGGTACTTGGATGCGAAATCGCTCTGCATGGCTTCGATGGTCAGCAAAACATGGAAGGCTCTTGCCGATGACGACATCGTCTGGTACCACCTGTGTGAGCAGCACATTGATAGAAAATGCACCACATGTGGCTGGGGTCTTCCATTGCTCGAACGCACGAGATTGAGGCAGTCTAAGCAGGCCGTAATGAAACGCCTCGAGGACTTCTCTTCTCAATCCAATAGTAACTCCGCTTCTGCACCCGCACCTGCGTCGTCTGCTACGAGCCCAACCCTGGGAAAGCGACAACGCGCGGACAATAACGAGGTAGCCGCCCCTCCAGCTAAATACGGCTGCCTCGCTGAACGAACCCGTCCTTGGAAGGACGTCTACATAGAAAGATTCAAGATCGAACAGAACTGGCGGTTAGGCAAATGCGTGGTCAAAGATTTCTTGCATCCAGCACCGGTCTTGAGTCTGCAGTTTGATGAAACATACATGATCACAGGTACTTGTGACGGCACCATTTCGATCTGGGATATTGCAACTAAAAAATTGGTGCGCAAACTTCGCGGGCATATCCGTGGTGTCTCTGCGTTGAAGTTCGACTGCACAAAGCTCGTCACTGGGTCTTGGGACCAAAGTGTACGCGTGTGGAATTATCGCACAGGTCAGTGCCTTTGTACGTTCGGCGGACATGAGTCCAAGATTCTCTGTATTGATTTTGACAGCAATTTGATCGCCGCAGGGAGCGCCGATGCTACAATAAAGATCTGGGACTTTGTCACGAAGTCTTGTTTCACTTTGCGCGGCCATCGTGCACCAGTACACTCGGTTCGTATCCACAAGGCAAGCAATACTTTGTTCACTTCGAGCGAGGACTTGACGGTCCGAATGTGGTGTCTCTCATCTAAAAAGTGCATTCGCATCTTTGGTGGACCCGAGAACGGGCCGTTGGCACACGTTGCGCAGATCCAGTATGCGCTGCCTGTGACCCTGGAACACCTTGAAGGCGAGACTGAGCATGATCACCACATTCTCATTGCTCCTAACGATGAACAGGACGCAATTGTAGCTCCAGGAAGCCCCGAAATTTCTAATGAAAACTCCCGCGTGGTTGAAGTCACATCGCCAGTTTCAGGCCGCGCTGACAGTCAGGAATCCGAGCTGCCTCAGATGCAGGACGGTTCTGTTCAGGATGAGAATCAGGCTATGCGGCCTACACATTTGCTCACCGCATCTTTAGATAACACAATTAAGGTATGGGATATTCGCACGGGAAAGTGCGCACGTACACTTTTTGGTCACATTGAGGGTGTATGGAGCATTGCTGCCGATAACTTCCGTATCGTCTCGGGTGGCCAAGACAAGATGGTCAAGGTTTGGGATGTGCAATCAGGCAAATGCTGGCATACATACTCGGGGCACACTAAACCGGTGTGTTCCGTCGGCCTCACAGATACGGGCTTTGCCTCTGGCGGCGATGATGGACTCGTAAGATTACATCTTTTTGACATCTGATGGCTTCAAGAGCTTTTAATGATACATTTTTATTTATTTTTTTATTTCTATTTATTATTAACATACATATGATGACAATGACAACTACAATTACAATGCGAGCAAAATATTTAGTGCAAACCAGTGAGTGCCTTTAGACATGAATAATTGCAAATCATGTATTAAGATTATATGCGATAAGTGAGGGAAATGATTGTGCAATAAAGAAATGATTAGATGTTGTGGAAAGAATGCTATGATGCATTTGAAAGCCTTTCAGTGTTGAACCCCTTCAAGCTTGGCTCGCTCAGCGCTTTGCTGCTCAGGCACATTAGCGGAATATGACATGCTAGAATGCGTAAGCGGCGGAGAAAGTGGCTGCTGTGCTAGAACCGGAGAGCTTGTGAGGGTATGCACGGGTGAGTGACCCGGAGATGGCTCTGGAGAAACCAGAGACTCAGATGTTGATTTCGAAGATGCCGATGGCTGAGGTACTTCAATGGACTTGACAGGTTGTGTTTGTTGCTGCTGCAGTTTCTTCTTCTCCTCCGCCTGCTTCTTCGACTCACTTTCCTTCGGCAACTGTTCCGATTGGACATGTTTATCAGCAGAGTCAGGTTTTGTCGGCGTGAAAAAGCAGTATTTAGAGACGAAATCTTTGTAAGAGTCAGATTCCCACATGTCTGCAGGATTGCATTTGCCAGAGCTCTCTAATTTCAATCCAGAGGCACCAGGCCGGCCCCGTTCTTGGCCTTTCTGAAGAGCTGTCTCTATCTTCAAATCAGGTCCTACTTCAGACTTAGCTCGGTGGGGCGAGCCTACTTCAGACGCGAGATTTTTCTCGGATTTGCTAGAATTAATGGCCTCCCCGACTGTGTTTGCAATGCGGGACGTCAGATCATCATAATTGGTTGTGACTTTCTTAGGTGACGTCTTGTATGATGTAGCAAACGAATATCTACCAAAGAAGGGGTCATCTTGCTTTTGAGAATCGGCCTTGCGAACACGTACGCCAACCCGACGGAGATAATCCGAAGATGATAAACCGTAACTGGAGTTGGCGTCACTGTCATCAGATGTCTCTGTGTCTAGTAAGCTTGAGGTGTTCAAATCATCATCAAGTGAATTTTCGTGAACTTCAGCCAACACAGGCATTGAATGGCGGTGAAAACTCTTTCGCGGCTCAGAAACTCGTTTAGGAATCGTTTCCAAAGGCATGCTCGCTAAATTGGGATTACGCAGGAAAAATTCGTAGTCTTTGCCATCATTGTTATCCCAGATCTCTTTGCCATTTACAAAGTAGCGCACACAGGCCTTCAAAGACCGCGAATTAAGAATGCTGTTGTCGAACTGGTCGAGAGGGACGTTGATATCGAATCTGTCGAAGCCAGCGTCTCTGTCGAACTTCCGAATGTCGGCTGACCACTTGCCTGCTGTCTCGCAGAACGACCTCCACCCATCAATGCTGTACCTCAATGCAACGTACTTTTCAAATGAGAGATTGCGGACATAGACAGTAGCCTTCAATGCAGTTTGATCGGAGTTTAATTGAATGTTGTCGAGATAGACATCAGGACGGGCGGCAGCTCTAAGCCGGCCCATTGCATGCGGTGCAAACCCAGGGGTTAACAGAGTCCACGATTTTTCGTCCTCTTCATCTTCGTCTTCATCGTATGAAGTGTCTGCATCATCGTCATCGTCATCATCAGTTTCGTCAGTAGATGCCTTTATTAAGCTGTCGTGGTTAGAGGCATCATCAGGTCTACTCAATTGGCTAGTTCCTGAGTAAAACTTGGGTCTACGACTAACTGCTGACGGACTCTGTGTGCGCTTGAAAGGTCGAATATCCTCAAGGTTGGTAGAACTGAAATGCACAGACTTTGTTGAAGGCTCGGAATGGGCTCTCACCAAGTTGGGACGCACTTTTAATGAACTTTTAATTTGTTCATTGCTTTTGTTACGGGTCAATTGCTGGTCGTTAATCATTTTTGGCTTCGCTGTAGGCGTGACGAAAGCGCGCGCTCTTTGTTGAGCCCTCAGCATTGCCTGTTCAATCTCGAAACTCCAGCTGGGGTCACTCTCAACGTCAGTGTCGTCATAGGCAGAAGAGGGTCCGAAAGCATTGATGCGCATATCAGCACTGTACATCAGCAGCTTGTTTCTATTCAATCAAAGAAATAGAAGTGGGAACTGAGCCGTGGATGCAGGTTGTCTTCGTATTTTTTTAAACCACGCAGTTACTCAACTGACAAGGCTGAATGCAATGAGAGTACAATTTGTTGTGAAATTTCTTCAATGGATGTCCTCTGAAGGTTTTTTGGCAATTTATTTTGCGATCGGGAAAATAAGCTTTAATAGAAGTACCGGAGCACCTTTATTTATTCCCTCACACAGTAAAATTAGAAAAGACTTCTAAAAAGTCCAAAGACTTGTCAAATTGAGACTAAGTATGAAAAACCTGCAGTTGGAGGCAATCGTTTAATATTTCCGGAAAATCAGGAAAATGCCCCAACGGAGACCTTTTATCTGCTTGGCGCGTACTCGCGAACAGTGCAGAAAAAATTAGGGCGGACCCATCGACCGGCAGGAACCCACTCTGAGAGGCTGTCAGCTGAGGAGGCGCACCGACTTATCTTGATGCGGGGTACACGAGCGAGGGAGGCGGGTTATCGATATGCGCGTGCAGACCATTTCATTTCTAGCAAAACCATTTGATTTTTCAATAAAATACTACAACAATTATGTCTATTTTTTAATAATATTTCTTTTGCACGAAAACATCAACGTACGTTATAGTTATTCCCATGTCTAATTATTCTCAATAGGCTTTCCGATAGGACTACATCATCACTTGTCACGTGTTCTTCTACCCATAACCTACGAATTGGTAAACCTAACATGAACCTTCACCGTGTCTTCCTAAAAAAGAGGAATCTAGCAAAGGCTATACACAACTTCAGTCTCTTTCGAAGCTTTTCTATTTGTGAATATTAACAGGGATTTACTTGATAAGGACACGAGAGCTTGCTATCTTGCTCTCTCAAGTGTTGTTCCCCTCATTTTTCACGAGAAGATCTGCCATGGGGGTGGAAAGGGTAAAAAATCTGTGATGCAGGGTGTGATCTCTCACATAGGGTGTGATTTCCTCGTAATATCCGATGATTATTCCGCCGTGCTACTTAATGAGAATGTGATATACAATGAGTTGTGATAACAAGAACACCGTTAGCACATGCTTCGGAAACGAACCCGTAAGATCCGCACGTACTAGCCATCGTTGTGATAATATATAACATGCTTCTCAAATTGACCTGACCCGGATGGCGAAACAATTGATGCATGTTCTACGAACAACCTTATTATACCCTGACCCTCATATATATAGTAAGAAACCGCACACAGACTCCATCAAATGGCGCATAAAACGGTTATGTTCAGACAACTGACCATACATACATGTTGCCTTATCAATTGACCTTATAAAATTGAGTATTACCCTTTCACAAACTTGGCGGCAGCATCTTTTCATCACCTTCGGAAGCTCCTTACCTTCGTCCTACCTCGGCAGCAATGTGCCTGAGATCATGTTCAAAAAGTCAAGGGTTTTTCATAGTGGTAAATGAAGAATTCCTGTTGGCAAAGATAAAAGCCATCTTAAGAGGTTCAGTGATCTAAGAAAACGATTAGATACTATAACAAGAAACCAGAATGTGATATTTTACAGCGCTCATAACACTATAAATTTTTCGACTCTGCTTTACGCGAAACTTCAAGCACAACGAAAGGAACAGGTGTTCAAGCCCTTACCTCGTTGGCTCCTGTAGAGAACAACACCCCGGATTAGGACCGGGGATCTTTATGCCGGCGTTCGATATAGCGGATCGCCAACTCAGAGGGTATCTTGTGATTGGTCTCATGGGCCAAACATATGTATCTAAGTGGATTTATTTTCTCCTGTGAAGTTCTTTCACATGCTTGTGCATGAACGGTAATCGAAATAGTGGGCTCTTCAGAGAATTCCTTGTAAGCGAAAACAAAAAATAATTTTTTGCGCCAACTACCAAGTGCTTACAAAATCAGCAAAACTGCGATGCCCACAAATTATAACCGCCCTGACGATTTATGATAGTTAGTATCTTCAAAAATCATCTCTCCCAGAAACCCTGGGAAATCTCTTTAATTTCAATATTTTTGATCGAGAATCAAACAAAAAATAATGTTGGTGGCATCTCACATTCTCTGTGCCGTGATTTTTCTTTCTTTTTCTTTAAAAACTTTCGTAAATCAGTTGACTTTATTATACTCAAATAGATCAGGCTATATAAATTTCTTTTTATTGAGCGCGTAGTCATGTATTTATCTCTTTATTGATTTGTGGATGGAATAAATATTGAGAACTTGTATCAAATGACCTGCACCGTGAAATTCTACATTCCTTTAGTCCAAGTTATAATATTGGCCGTTTGCGCCAGAAGACGTTTCATGGAGTCATGATTACTCCAGCCACGGAATAATTTATATAAATCGAAACGACACGAGAAGCCGCACCCTGTTTGTCAGCTGGAACAAGCTCTCGTGGAGTAACGAAAAAGACAACGCGTTGTAATTCTACATAACATTGATCCGAATCTACCGGTATCTAGTCTCTAAAAATTACTCCAAAAGCTGCATTATACAAGTTGAGCGTACTGGATCAGCATTAGTCACTCTCAAGAGTGCATTTAGCAAATAATGGCGAGATGGCATCTATAGTTAGCATAATCGTAGTGGCATTTCCATAAAAATGGTAACTATGACGTTTCAAAGAAATGGCTCATTGTGGCTAATCAAGCCCCGTGACTTTCTGCAAGAGATCCGCGACTGCCCTAGCAACCCCACACAAATGCAAACATCAAACACTCTCAGGTTGCTGCTATATCAAAAGAATGTTAGACGTACTTTAAACGTTCTGGAAAATCGCAACCACATTTGGTACATAATATCATGCTTTTCACAATGGAGATCAAACTTCGCAGCAAGATTCAATATCTATAACCTGAAGATGCCACTTGGTTTCTGAAATCACTACCGAAGTTATTTTGAATCAGACTCTGCGTACACATATGGCTGCAGGGTAATGCACAGTGTGTTGGTTGCTGTTTGCAGCGAGGGAGGCGCGGGGTCGAAGTACACACTATATAAGAGGTTGAAATTTGATCAATGTTTCAACAAAAACCGTATCAAACTCCATTCACGATGTCTGACTCTCTTCGCAAAGATTTCTCTACTAAGGCTGAAGAGGCTGTTAAGCCCGACAGCCAGAAGTCCACCCTTGACAAGGCCAAGGAGACCGTAACTGATAAGGCCGACCAGGCCGGTGGTCATGCCCAAGACGCTGGTGAGAACAAGAGCTTCACTCAGAAGGTCGGTGACACCATCAGCTCTGCCATCGGCAAGTAAGCTTACTTCCGCTTGCTGAATAACTTCTCTTCCATTTGAATTGGGGCATCAGAGCCCCTTAAAGTATTATATATCGATACTTCTATAAATGAACATTATATGAAAGAATGGGATAGTTGAACATTCAGCAGTGGGTACAATTTGAAGTGATCTCTTCTACGCAAACACTTGTTTGTAATATCATACTTTACTCGCATCTATAAATCTCTTCTCGTACTACCTAAATGGAAGTATGCTCATCTCGGTTTAGCGAGTTGACCTTTGCTTCCATTCGTAATCTCTATTCTTTTTCGAAAGCGTGAACAGGATGCCTGCAGTGGCGAAGCACAAGTATTTATAGTGTGCACGCAAAAATGATTCATCTTTAGGTAATATTTACACGAGAAACAGCTCTCTCAAAAAATAAACTGCTGGACATTTGTCGGTTGGTCAATGCAGAGTTTAAGCGTTAGGAAGCGGCGACAACAACTTCATGAAGTTAGGGCGCGGCACACTTTGGCTCCAGCCAACATAGAGAACAAGAGGGATCCAGCCATAGTGAAGAGCAACGCGGCCAGCATCAAGGACGCGGGAGATGCGCTCCTTGGTCTCGTCAGTGATCGAAGGGAACATGGTGCTTTTGTTGATAGTTAACAAGCTCTTTTTTTCACTTCAGTTGGTAGGAATGGGCATCTTGAAATTAGTGATCAATCACGTGATATACTGGTTACCTTGACTAACACACAATTTGGGCCATGCGGTGCATCTCATAGGTGATCCTCACTATACATATCAATACACATTAGACTATTTAAAGCTGTTATAAAAAAATTAAAGATGTTTTGTATAGAAGTTACTCTGTTTTCACACGCTTTGGAGCACTGGCTTCACTTTCCTCGTCATTTTCTTTTTCTGGTGTCTCCTTAAGTTCTACATCTGAGGCAGCCTTTACTTCTGCCCTTTCAGCCTTTTTAGCCGTAAGTAACGGAAGTTCCACTGTTTTCGGCTCATCTTCAACCTTAGATTTCTCTGCGACCAAACTCTTCATGAAATCCTTATATTCTACGGCCCACGCGTCTTGTTTAGAAATTCGATCGAGCGCTGTTTCGAGTCGTTCTTTCCACCAAATGCTATAATCACCTTCAATATTGGAAGATTTCAATGCTTCCAATGCGGTTGCCGCATCGCGCGAAAGCTGCTCCCAGCCTACCGAGCTAAGTAACAAGTCCTGGTTGGAGAAAATATATCTGATAATGTCTCCAACAGTGATAAAATTGGATTTGACAAATTGCTCGAGCACAAGCGCACCAACCCATGCAGACTGTTTCCAGTAGTCAAATACAGAGGCCACTATTTGTGCTTTGTCTGTACAAAATTCTGAAATAAGCTTCTCAGCCTTATGAATCCAGGTTGTTGCGTGCGTCACGGATCGGTTTCCGAGATGGCAAATAGAATGGACCAAAAGATCAGTCGGATTATCAGCCTTACGAAGAATTTGTTCGGGAGCTGATTCCGAAGAAACGTCTTTCTCGGGATCGTAATTGTCATCGGAGGGAGCCGATTTATGTTCTGATGACGCACTATCCCGTAAGGCCTGAAGAAGCTCATTAGCAACTTCGTCATTCTCATACTTGAAACCTGGAACATCCGGCGGGTTCGGCACTAACCCCTGGAACTCTGCTGGGAGCACATCACGAATTCGCTGAGGGTAGGAAAGGCGAACTTGCTTTGCCAGCAACTCTCGAATAAATATCTGCTGCGGATGTGTTTCTGGTAATTTCAAGGTGTCCAACCATTCGTTCCACTTCCACGTAAATGCAAAATTCGAAACGTGATGGGCAAACCAGTCAACCATTCTGAACAAAATTTCTGCATCAGCTGTAATAAGATTATTGAATAGAAATCGTAGTCCTCGTCCCAATACAGGAGCAACATCTTGAGGCGCAATGATACATGCCTCGATTAGCTGTGTGTGATAATAGACATTTGGAAATTTAAGAGCCGAAGGACGAGAGAGATCAAACATCTGCGAGAATATCGCCTCCAGGGCAACATCTTCTATTTTCCAAGTAGGTTTCTCCGGTGACTCTTTGCTTTCCTTTAAAAGCTGATCAATCCAGATACCCGGCGTCGCAAACACATCTCTGGAGAAAAACTCGTCAAGTACAATCAGCTGACGCACAACTTCACGTCGGTTAAAGTCCATATGTTGAATATTGTCAATTGCCACATCACGGAGCAAAAGTCCAGCAACGTTCGAGTCTGTGGGCATTGTTTCGACACCATCAATTGGAAGATAGCATCTGAAATGGAAGTCCATGGCTAAGGGCGAAGGACCTTGTTTAATTTCCGGCAAATGAATGGCGTGGATTGTATGTTTCTTTGGGGGCTGCTCAGCGGGTTCGTTCGAAGTTTTCTCCGCGTCTTCACTTTCCGGATTCTCGCTGGCGATCTCTTCGCCTACTACGTTCGACTTATCCGGAGCTTGCTCGATAGCATTGCCTTCAGCAGTCTTGTGCTCCTGGGATGTGGTGTCCAAGTTGTCCGTGGGGTTTGTCACAGAAGTGTCCATCTGAACATCCTCTTTATTCTCATTTTCATTGTTTCTGATTGGCTCCAGAGGGTTTCGTGCCAGAATTTGAGCATCCCAGTCATTTTCCTTTAGTGAATTTGCCGATTCAACTAGTAGATCGCATACACGACGGGGCTCATAAGGACGCTCTTCTCCACGGAAAACTTCATAACTGCTCGAAGTTGGGACACTGAAAGTGATTCCAACAAACTTTTCACGAAGTTCACCAGACACAAGTTCTCTTGGAAGGTACAAGGAAGCGAGAAGCGCGGTTTTATACAGCTGTTCTGCGACATTAACCCTCGCTGGATCAGAAGCCAATCTGCCAGTTTCCTCCAACAACTTATCGAGACATTCAACTAGCACTTCTGTATTGGAAATAACAGAATGCATCGCACATAAAAAGCGAAAGTAAAGCTTGAAGCGTGGCCAGTCTTGATCATTGAGAGACTTTACCAGCTCATCCTGTGCCATCTCTACTACATAAAAAGTCAAACTTTCTGGGGCCGCAGATAGAACGTGTCCAAGGTACCCAATTTTGTGTGGTTGTTCATAAATTACCGCTCGCAATGTCTCTAACAACTGAGGATAGAATTCTTCCGGAACCTTGCTGAGACCGTGCAACAAGTTACGCATTCGCCCTTCTCTTGCAAATCGTGAAGGTTCGCCAATATGAGCGATCTCTGACCGTGACTTCAATAATGCCTCCTCACCGGGACTTGCCCGAGGACGGAAATCATGCTGATCTCTTCTCCTTTTAAAGCCCATACTATGCTGCGAGTGATTAGTTACGCTATCGTCAGGGGATGGGGTTCCTTAAGATGATGATTCCCTAGATGATAATCACTGCTTGAACCTCTGAGTCACGGGACCACATAACGGTGATCAATCGAAGGCACAATGTTATCAGTGCCTTTAGACTATTTTCCAGTGATTTCAATCAAAAATTTTGCTAATTATAAAATGCAGAATATAAAAGATAGAGTTTATCGATTTTAAAATGCTGGCTCATGCTGGCTCGTTTCTCAATTTCTTGTATTCAATTAGGAAAACTGCTTGTCATGAAGAAGATATGATCACGGAACAACATCAAAAATATCAATGCTCTTATAATCGTACAAATTATATCCATTTAATAGTCATTTGCGATATGTGTTTCTTTGGAAGAGAAATTATTGTTGACTTGTGTGCATATTTTGGAGCCTATTTAGCCATCATATTATCTCATATGCTGGCGAGCTGCTTGAAGCGTCATCATCCCCCAAATTGATAACGAAAAGATCTTAAAGTAATTACTGATATTGAAATTTATATAAAACAATATACTTTATCCAGGCGTTGGTTGGAACTGCTTGTGCTGGATAAACAATTTAACACCAAAATCGATAGATACGATAGGCCCAACCATTGCTGCGAATTCGTTGCGCTTCCTCATAAACTTCTGCTTTCAGAGAATCGATGTCTCCACGCAAGCCTGTATTAAGGTCAATTTCGCTTGCCTTGTAATACCATCGTTTTTCTTTTAGTATTAGTCGACTCAGAACGTACAGTACTGCAATAACAGGCAGTGACAAATACGTTTGAAAGAATGCTGAAGCATTGGGCTTTTCGCCTATGGGAAATAAAGCGGTCCAGAATTGCAAGCCAATAACGGCCATGTTTAAAACGAAGCCCATAAACGGTGTGAACCATCCGCCAATTGGTGTAAAAATGAGTTCATCTGAAGATCTGCCTTGAGCTTTCAATGCCATATAACAACGTAACATGCACAGGTTCATGCAACCCCATGTAAATAAGGAACTCATAGAAGATAGAGCCAAGATCCAGTTGAAAACATCACCATAATTTTTGTACGCTGCCAAAAAGCACAGCAGGCCAAAGAATGCAGAGAGACCGATACCAACCAGAGGACGACCCTTGCGATCAATATAACCAAACCATCGGGGTGCATATCCCTGAGCAGCCAAAGACGGTGCAGTTCGTGAGGATGCGTAGACTCCCGCATTACCGACAGAAATGACTGACAAAAGAATGACTGCATTGAAGACACTGGGTAACCCTTTAACACCAGCATTAGAAATAGCAATGACGAAAGGAGAGGCGCGTCCGTCGCTTGTCACACCAAGTCTCGAGTCATTGTAAGGAACTAAGAATCCTACAAGAGCCAAACTGACCAAATAAAACAGAAGAATCCGCCAGAACACCTGTTTAATAGCTCTTGGCAATGTTTTTGCAGGATCTTTGGTTTCAGCAGCAGCCAGAGCAGCCAACTCGCTGCCACCGTAACTAAAAGCGGCATTGATCAATACAGTCACGACCGACTTGAATCCAGAGCGAAACGAACCGGGATTATTCCAAAAGTAACCTCCAATATATTTACCTCCTGGCTTATAGGTTGGTGAGGGTCCATAGAAATCCTTTGGATAACCACCGCAGATAGTGACGATAGCAAAAATCGCAAATCCGAGTATAGTGATAACTTTTACTACTGACAAAATGGCTTCGGCCCAACCGTAGCCCTCTGCACCAAAGAGATTTATGAAGAAAATCACTGCATAGAAAAGAGCAACCCAGGCCACTTTGTTGACTCGCGTCGCACCATTATCATCACTATCCCAATATGAAATGGTAATAGCGGCACTTATAAGTTCTAACGGAACTGAACAAAGCCAGTTTTGCAAATATATCCACGCGAGGGAACATCCAATGGACCGACTTATGAAGCGACTTGAATAATAGATATAGGAGCCCTGTACAGGGAAATGGGTAGCCAGGGCTCCTATAGATTGCATTGTACAGAAAATCATGTATCCCATCAATGCGAAGCCAATCAGTACGGCTGCTGGGCCACCAGTACTGAATGAATTTCCACTTCCAACGAAGAGACCACTGCCAATACTACCTCCTATGGCAATAAGGGAAATCTGGGTTGAGTTAAGACTGCGCTTCAACGGAGCGTTCGCCGTAAGCAGGTTGTTGATCTCCTCTTCGCTCAGTCCCTCTTTGTCAATTCCTTGAACATGAGCTTGTCTAAACGAGTCCACGACGTTTTTTAGAATACTGCCGCCAGTGCGGGAGTTCTCGCTGCTATTAACTGAGCCCGCGGATCCAATGGATTCGGCCACAATGATATGCTGGTTCTTTTCCTTATCTGTCATAAGCATGCGATAAATTCGATTTTTCACTGAGCTTCTGATAAGGATATATAATTAGATATTGAAGTATATATATATACACACTATATTTTTTAGCCGCTTGCAGTATAGACTTTATACGGCATTTGTCTCTTATCAGGACCTCCGATGCAGGAAAGACCTAGCCCTAAACATGCAATCTAAACGCGGGTGATAAGGAAATGTCACGCACTATGATTTCATACATAAGAAAGAGGCCTGCTTGAATGCGAGAAAAATTTCAGTCGCCAGGAATGAAGGGACTCAGAATTACATGAAATACGATGCATGATTCTGCATAAAGTATTATGAAATATAATTGTCCGGTATAGCTTAAATTCGAAACTCCGATTTATATTCCGTTATCAGTAGATATCAGCACACCATTGATAGCGGTGCCCTACGACCCGATATGAAGCGGATGGTATTGCCCTTTCCGTCAAGTCCTATCGTGATTGCCAAACAAGGGAGGGCCAAGCCGCAATCCTAGCTGGAGGACCCCAGTTTCAGGACGAGATGTGAACCGATTGCGTGATCACAATTGCGCAACCTTTCATTCGCCGTACTGATTTAGGTGTGGTGGATAGATCACCGTGAGTCCAACCTTAAATAAACGCTGTAGATCTGCGGAGTTTAGCGGTTATTTTATTTAACAGATTATGACAGGCATTACCGGCTTGCATGCCGGCCACCATTGTGAATGCAAAGTATAATAAGAAATAATAAAATTAGTTCACAGATAGATGAATGAATGGTAGATTGACTCACGAGTAATGCAAATTTCGAGCTCAATTGATCAAAGAATAAATAACGGCTGTATGGGCAATGCCAGCCTTGGGCCATTGTGGGCTGTGTAAGATGGCCCAGATAGGGTGTGGCTGCCTCGAGCTGGGCACCCAACAACAACGGTGGAGAGCTGCCGGTATGGCATGACAGGAGGAGGCAACCCTGTGACCCCGTAGTTGCCCTGTGACCCCATAATGGCGGGGAAGGGAAAGGCCGGCGTAGGTGTTTTAGAAGTTGGAGTTCTCACACGTGATTGAGCCAGATGCTGATCGCGGCGGTCCGACAGCAGGTGCTGGCGCTTTTGGATAGCGTCCAGCCCGAGTCGCGCTATAAAGTGCTGGTGCTGGATGCGAGAGCGAAGCAGATGATCGATCTCGTGTGCGACAAACACGATCTCCTGAACCGCCAGGTGGCGAACGTGCTGATGCTCGACGAGCCCCGGCCGAGCGAGGGCTACCTCGAGGCGATCTATATCGTCGAGCAGAGCACGTACAGCTACGGGTGCATCATGGCCGACTTCGTGCGCATGCCGAAGCGCTACGCAGCCGCGCACGTCTTCCTGCTGCCGCGCCTCAAGGCGTCGACGGCCGAGCTGCAGCGGTTCCAGAACTCGAGCATTGCGCGCAACTTGAAGACGGTGGCGCCGGCGCCGGTCTGCATCTTTGCGCTCGAGCAGCGCCTGTTCACGCTCGGCCTCGAGCACGCGAACCTCGTGTTCTACAACCCGGCCTGCAAGGATATGGTGTTGGAACTTGTCGACCAGACGGGCCGCCAATTGGCGAGCCTCTGCGAGTGTCTCACGATGAACCCGTACGTGCGGTTCTCAGCTCGATGGCAGCGCAACCGCACGAACGCATTCCCGGCGTTAGTGGCAAAAGCCGCGGCGCAGCACATCGATGCGGCGAGACAGCGGTTTATGACGCCGCAGCTCGACATGGAAGCGCGGCCGACGCTGCTCGTGCTCGACCGCACCGTCGACCTGACGGCGCCGCTGCGCCACGAGTTCGGGTTCCAGAGCATGGCCCTCGACGTGCTCGGCGACCAGATCCAGCCGAGCCTCACGCTGAATAACTTCACGTCGCGCGACGGATCGACCAAAGGTGTGATCAGCGACAAGGACAATGCGTGGATCGACCTGCGCCACAAGCACATTGTCACCGTGACTGAGGAGCTGACGCAGCGCATCCGCGAGCTGAAGGCGACGAACCCGCACTTTGCCGACCCGAGCACGGACGTCACGGTGAACGACGTGCGCAACATGCTGGCCGGGCTGCCCGAGTTCATGAAGGAGCGCGAGAGCGTCACGCTCAGTTTGGACATGGCCATGGAGTGCATGGAGGCCGTGGAGAGGCTGCACCTCAAGGAGCTCGCCGAGCTCGAGCAGACGCTCGAGCTCGGCAAGGCCGCGCAGACGGGCGACACGCCGCTGCAGTCGCACCTCGCCGAGGCGCTCGTGGTCGTCCTGAGCCACCGCGGGCTCGACCGCGAGACAAAGCTGCGCGCGCTCGCCCTGTACGCCGTGCACCGTAAAGGCCTGCGCGCGGCGGATCTCGACCGGCTGAAGTTCCACGCGCACTTACAAGAAGAAGACATCGCCGCCGTCGCGGCCCTCGAGTATCTGGGCTGGCCCATTGTATACCGAGGCGAGTCGGCCGAGAAGTTCCCCGCAAAGCTCACGACAGAGCACGGCGAGCAGCCCATCCTGTTTGCGCGCGTCAAGACGGGCCTGCAGAACGTGTGCGAGCAGTACATTGCCGGGCAGATGGACGTGAACCAGTACCCGTACAGCGGCGACGTGCCGGACAGTGCGACGGAGGCCATCAGCACGGCCACGAGCCTGCGGAACCCGCGGCAGCGCGCGACCTGGGCACAGAACGTCGCAACGGCGTCGACGTCGCCGACATCGTCGCTCGACGGCGGCGGCACGGCGACGCGCGACCTGCTCGGCCGCAAGCCGCGCAAGACGCTGATCGTGTTCGTGATCGGCGGCGTCACGGCGTCCGAAGTCGCGGCGGCCTACGAGCTCAGCGACAAGACGGGCTTCTCCGTGATCATCGGCGGCCACGATCTGCTGACGCCGGCGAAGTTCGTGCATTTCTTGAGCCAGATCCACAAACCGCGGGACCAGCTAGAGCTCCCGGAAGATGCACCGGCAAAAAAGGTGCCGGCCTTCTTGAGTGCATCGGATCGACAGAACCAGCGCATGCAGACTAAGCCCCCTGTACCCCCACATGACAGCAGCACATCTCCAGCGAGCGTCGCCGGCCAGAAGGCGTCTTCCTCTTCCTCGAATCGCATCGTACCGCCTCCCCAGCAGCCGGCGCAGGGCGCTATTTACGGGCAGCCGTACGGCAGCCAATTAGTCGGGCAGTCCCTCGACAGCCAGTCCATGACGCCGAGCCCGCAGCAGAAAGATAAGAAGGATATCAAGCACCGCCTCAAAGGTGCGTTCAAGATGAAAAAATAGTCAATGCCGATGCATATCCAGCAGAGTCTGGGAATAGACCATCATTTCCGGCGAAATGTCCTCAGTGTGGGACGACTCCTGTTTCCGCTTTTTGTGGGGCTTCAAACTTGCCCAGGATGGGCTGGAATTTTTGTCATGCTTCAATTTAGTGGCATTCACTTTTATCGGGTTCGCCATTGAATTTATCATTGACTTCACCATTGGTTCAATGAATTGAAGAAACGAAAAAATAAAAAAGGAAAAGAAAAAGAAAAAGAAAAAGAGAGTGGTTAATGAAGTGCAAGCGGCTAGGAAAATAGAGCACAAAAAGTTTGAGATATATAGGTGAACTACGATGTTAGCTTGCCGGCCATGTAGAAGGGTGCATACGCCATGCACTTTGGATTGCTCGAAACGATGGGTGCATGCCTCGCCTTACCCTGAAAGAGCAAACGGTACTTCCTTAAAAGGGAATAAAGCAGGATAAAAGTGTGTGATAACGAAACGTCTATGTATGTATATATGTATTTTAAAAGCAATCATATTAGCAAACCACGGGCGTCTGCGCGCGGCGGGAAAAGCCGCACACCCCATCTACTCTAATTTATTTAAAAAAGTTGTGAAGATCTAGCTTGAATGATCTAGCTTGAATGTTTTGAAATAATTAATTAAAATGAAATCTATTTAATGCTCAAGCACTTCACATCAAAACGGAGCTCGCTGTTTTTCGGGATGCCCGGCAAACTGCGCTTGCCATAGGCCATGGGAGCAGGAATGATTATACGGCGCTCACCACCGGCCTTCATGCCAGCAATGCCGATGTCCCAGCCACGGATCACCTCGCCGGTGCCCAGGCTGAAGGTGAACGGCTTGCCGCTGGTGTTTTTGTCAAAAACCTTGCCGTTCGCGAGCTTGCCAACGTAGCGCATGCTCACGCGCGAACCCTTCTTCGCCGAGGGGCCGTCACCGGCGCGACGGTCCTCGATCACGACACCGCCCTCGAGCTTCTTCGTGTGGAATTTCGACTCGGACGCCTCGGGGCCCTTCTCGAGCGACTCGCTGAACTTCACCTTCTTTTTGTCCTGCGTGGACTCGGGCGACGGACGCTTCTTGCCGGCAGTCTCATGCTTCGACTCGACCTCGGAAATCCGGTCGCTGCCATCAATCTCAATCTCATCATCATCAACCCCATCAAGCTCGTCCTCGCTCTCGCTCTCGCTCTCATCATCCTCATCATCCAGAGCCTCGATGTCAATGGCATCGGGGATCTCCTCATCGCTGTCGTTGTCCTGCTCTTCCTCGTCTTCGCTGTCCTCTTCCTCGTCTTCCTCCTCAGCAGCAATAAGCTCCTGCGTGATCGGGTGGTCGACAATGTTACCAGTCAAGTGGATGGGATAAGAGCCCACGACCTGGAAGGTAATGCCCTCGGTCGGGGCAACGTACAGATCAATGGGCTGCTGGAACTGGGCGTTCGGGCCCAAGGTCAGCAAGGTGACGGGCTCCGTGTCCTCGGGAGCACTGACACCCTCGCCTTCCTCGTCTTCCTCCTCGGAATCAGACTCCTCGATGCGAATCAACCGCAATGTCGACGGAGTCTTCTTGTTATCCACGGGGTTCAAGGAATCCAGGGCAGCCATGGTGAAGTGAACGACGTACGGCGAGTCCTCGACGGCCGGGACAATGTCTCCGGGATGAAGACGCAGCGTCTTAGTAGCCAACGGCAACAACGGCTGTACAACTTCTTCAGTATCACTCATCCTGCGTGGAGGCAAAATATTGATGGTGTTTGCGAAGGATATTTAAACTATGGGTCAAGGGTTTCCATCGAGGTGCTTGGACCCACCATCTTACTGTTTGCCAAACGTGCTCTCTCCCTATGATCCCTTGTCTTCAAAGCCGTGGAAATACAGTTATATAGTAATTTCTAGAAACAATTGACACAAACAATGCATCGACATTAGATCCTAGTCACATATCCCTCATTTTAGACTTCCGACTCTAAAGCGTAAAACCCCTTTCAACAGTCACTCAAACAAAGCTTCTTATTCACTGATTATTAACGACTCTGATCCCACTCAAGTAATGCGCAGTTTCTGGTACAAGGGAGAAAATCTGATACTGCATAGACACTGAACAGAGAGAATTTTTGCTGAAAATTGTGAGATCATTAATCAATTTAGTTCGATCTACTAAACACAGGTTATATAGGAATCTCTGTAATCGTAGTTTTTCGAGACTTTACAATGAACGTGGTTAAGGTCCGAGTTGACAAATGCAGTTATTTACTCATAATTGTTTCAAGGAAGTAAACACACATACTTGTGACCATATAACGATATCACCAATGCAATAATGCAAACAAAAGGCTGTATGGATTTATTTTTAGATTACGACAAAGTCTTATTAAATAACTCATGCTTAGAACTTAAGAAGATGAGGACGGTCACCCTTCTGGAGAGAGAAAGGGGTGGCCAAGTACTGCTGCAAGAGAGCAGTCTTCTTGATCTCGGCAATCAGAGTAGCGTCGACGGCCTTCTGGTCAGCAATGCGGTGCTCAGCAATCTTGGGGGCAGCGACCTTGGCATCACCGAAGAGCTCCTCCTCAGTGGGCTTGGACTCGGTAGAGCGGTCGCGGGCGAAGTAAGCGACGTTGAATTTAGAGACATCGACCTTGGATACATCGATCTTGGTGGAAGTGCCAATAACATAAGAGGCGTTAACACGGCGGAGGGGGACACCGTTGATCTTGAAGGGACCAGTGACAAGAAGGGTGTTGTCCTCAAGGGCCTTGAGGAGAACAACACGCTTGCCTCTGTAGCGGCCGGCCAACAAAATGAGGACAGAACCGGGCTGCAAAGACTTGCGGAGCTTCATAGGCTTCGCAACCTTGTTGTTCTTCTTAGGAACCGGCAGGGGCTGGGCTTCGTACACCTTGGACTCGACGGACATGGCGATATGGAGAGCTGATAAAGTCGAAAAGGTGGTTTTATTAGTGTGAGTCGTTTAGAAAGTTCGGTGACAGTAGGGTGTGGAGGAGTTTGATCGGGAAGCCCTAGTGCTTAGCTAATTTGAGGGTGAAAAGTTACTCGACTCAAAAACTTTCACGCAAACCCTAGAAAAGCTTTCCACAGTTCAGAGCAGGAATAGCTGCCAGTGATTTAGGCACGTGATACCTTTCACAATGATCAAGAAGATATAACCCTTTGTCACTTTTCAGGTTTATGTGCACTATGTGCATAAGTAAACGGTGCTGTAAGTCGGTACCACCCATAAACAACCGTTAGGCCGCCCTGACAACCAAACTGACCATCAACCCGCAAATAGATATGCTACATGGATTAGACAAAATCAAATTACATATGCAAATATTATGATCATACGAGCCGTTCATAGATGAAGACATAGTGCAATCGTTGGAACTTATCAATTGTAAAAATGAGATAGTTGCGCAAGCACATTGTATAGTAAACATCCTTTGTATTTACATGTCATGAAAGTTGATATGAAATGCACTTATATTAACCGAATTTAGTAGTTCGGCTTACCCCATATATAGTCGCTGTTCAGAATATCATTTGGAACAGTTAGCGCTATCCCAACCCTCAGCTGATTCAACTTAGCCCACCTTGTCCAGATTGTTCACCTAGCATAGCATGAAGGTAGCTATTCTCGGAGCCCGTGGCTTCGTAGGTTCTCACATTGCTAGAGAGGCTCAACGACGTGGTTGGCTAGTGAACCCTATTGGGTCGAAGACGAAGAATGTTAGCGAGTTAATTGCTGATTCAGATGCTGTTGTACACTCTGTGGGAAGCTTTATGCCCGACAAGCGTTACAAGCAGTTGGTAAATGAGCCCCTATCGCTTTGCAACGTTGCACAATTAGCTTCTATGAAGCTTGGTCTTTCTGGTTCAAACCCATTGGGCAATAAGAGCTTCGATGAACTCAACTTCAAGTCGTTGAAGGAGGCAGCTGACTACGTCTACAAAACGCACTTTGCTACAAAGAAGTCTGCAGAGCCACAACAGTCACTAATGCGTGAAACTGCGTTTCCATTTGTGTTCATTAGTGCCACTGACTGGAAATTGGCTGACCCGCAATATATCCGATCCAAACGCAAGGCTGAGGAGTATCTCAACAGTTGTGAATATCTGAGACCCGTCTTTTTGAGACCAGGATTTATTGCTCCAGAACCAGCTGTCAACAGTATTAGAGTGACACCGAGACACCTCCTTGATTCGATGCTTTCACTGACTGATTCACCTGCGCGAGTGACTGTGGGAGCAATTGCTGAGGCTGCTTGTGATGCAATTCAGGACACTAACATCCGCGGGGTTGTTGAGTCTGAGGTGTTGCAAACGCTCTCCACAGATTTCTAAAGTTTTATGAGATGATGCCCAAAAATTCAAAAAATTAAAAAAAATTAAAAAAGAAGTACATGAAAAAGTAACGCTCAAATCTAATAAAAGCATATTCAATTTATTTATTCACCTTCACTTGCCTATTTTAGACAAAACCCATTTAAAAAGATGATAGTATATATATATATTTCATGTCCGACATTATTGCTCATTATCTACCAAAAGTCTTCAAGGGATCCCGTCTCTTCTTCTTGTGTTTTGGTTGCTTCTTGGTCTTTTTCTTAAATGCAGTACGAGGTTCAGCAAAAAGTGGTTTCGGCGGCTGCGCTGTGCTCGGTAGCAGATAGCTAGGAATGTTCTTGAGTTCTTTAGATTGCCGGGTTGTGTGGATCTCATTATCATGTCGGAGTGCAGCCAAATCATCAGGGTTTTCTTCGAAATGACGTTGGAGTTTCTCACTTGTAAGCAGTTCCTGTTTGATCTCATTAACACGAGCTTCACGAACCTTTGATCTAGTCACGGCACGGAAAGCATCTTCCATTCTATATCTGAATCGATCGATCTGAGACATGTCAAACTGATACGGTTTCACATCATTAGCACGCATGATACGAGCCAAAACCTTCTCGTCATGCTTATTAGAGGGCGATGTAGCCACTTTGTGTTTGCCGAATTCCTCCGAGGGCACAGCAAATGAGAGTGCCATACCTTTCTGATTTGCACGCGCTGTACGACCGACACGGTGCACGTACGCCTTACTGCTGACAGGGAGATCGAAATTGATCACGCATGCCACACCTTTGAAATCTAGACCTCTGCTAGCGCTAAATTCGCTTGCTTTGACATGAGCGCCCTTCTTATTGCCTTTCGTTTCTAAATTAGCACCATCAGTTGCGATCAGCAAGTTGAACCAATGGCGGTCAAATTGCTGCACAATATGAATACGAGATTCTTGCGGTAGCTCACTATTGAGGACGGCGCTTCGGATTCCAAATTGCTCAAGGAACATCTTTAGACGGTACGCACGGTCAATGTCATTTGTAAACACTAATGTCTTACCGCGAATCAATCCCAATTTAAAGATGACATACATCAACAAGAACTTGTCAATCTCCGATGTCTTAACATAGAATTGTTGCAGCTGCTGATTTTCAGCACCATCTTCGTTGTCCTGAAGCTGGAGTGAGACTGGTTTGGTGGTCCACTGAGATTTCAATTGCGCAATCTCCTCCGAGTTGAGAGTAGCACTCATCAGCCAAGCCTGAGGGTGCACTCCTTGTTCATTAACAATTGAATGCAGTTCATTAAGATCCTCGTCATAACCATAAGACACTAACAGATCAGCTTCATCAAATACAATATAGCCCAACTTTGAGGCGTCAAGCTTGCCAAGTTTGAATTGTTCGAGAGCCGACGCCGGTGTCGCCACAACAATTTCATGGGGCTCTGCTAGCAATGTTGCACGTACATTTTCAGCGAGTTTCTGGGCAATGTTCACAAATCGCAGCTCTTTGCTAGCAAACTGAGTTAATTGAGCCAAGACCCGGACAATCTGGTCAGCAAGTTCACGGCTCGGGATAATGATCAGCGCAAATTGACGATTTGATGGATTGTTCTGAGTTAAGAGAAGCTGTAAGATGGGCAGAAGATACGCGACAGTTTTACCGGATCCAGTTCGGGCCATAGCGACTATATCCTTCTTCTCATTTAGCGCCAAAGGAATTGCGATCTTCTGGATCTGCGTAGGATCCTCGAAACCCATCTGGCTTGCTGCCTGAAGCAGCCGCGAATCCACGTCGAAATTGCCAAACATGCTGGTTTGGTCAGTGAAAGATTCGATTTAGTTATGTAATTTTTTCTCACCCTATCTCTCTTACATTACCCTTTTCCTCTTTCAGATGCAGGATCAATGGAGCTTAACGCCCATTTCGGATAGAAATATATCCAGAAGAAAATTAATTGTACCAGTTTTAAAGAACTTTAGATCACAATAAACCAAATACAGAAAACAATTTCAATACTACTTCTCATGTGAAGTAATATCAACATTAAGACAATTTGGTAGTACATATGATGGGGTGATGCGGAGATACAGGGTCACTATTGATTAACAATTAAATATTTGTAACAATTACATACAGATGACTTTGTCAGAGTCATTTTGAACTAAGTGAGTTTAGCTCAATTTAGGCACCGAGATGAGGGTCGTGGCCAATGGCGGAGCCGAACACCTCGAAGCGGATGTGCTCATCAGGAACACCCTGGTCCAACAACATCTTGTGAACAGCGGTCATGAAGGCCGGGGGACCCACACAGTAGACGGGGGTGTCGTCGCCAACAACAGACTTCAACTCCTCGGCAGTGGGGCGGTTCTTCACAGGAACGGTCTTGACGTTAGGCAAGGCACCGAGCTCCTCAGCCAACGCACGCTCCTTATCGTCGTGTGCGTAGTAGAGCAGAGTGCTAGGAGCACCGGACAAAGCCATAGAAGCAAGAGGGGTGATACCAACACCACCAGCGATGAATGCAGCAGTCTTGCCCTTGTTCTGCACATGCTCAGGGTCCCAAACGAAAGTGCCAATTGGCGGACGCAATGCAACGACATCACCCTCGTGAAGGCTGTGAAGGTATCCACTGACAAATCCAATCTTCTTGACAGTGATGCGGTAACCCTTGGTGGAAGGGGCACTGGAAACAGAGTAGCAACGGCGTTGCTCGACATCACCGATGTGGGCCCTCAAGGTGATGTACTGACCGGGCTGGCCAGGAAGGACGGGCTTGCCGTCCTTAGGCTCAAGGTAGAAGGAGGCGATGTGAGGAGACAATTCGACCTTCTTAGCGATGACGAAGTCACGCCAGTCGTCCCAACCACCGTGAGACTTGTCACCAAGGAGTTGATACAACTCAGCCTCATCGCCAATAAGCAAGGCAGCGAGCTGGTTGTAAGCCTTCGTCCACGCGTCCAAGACACGAGGAGTGGCAACATCAGAGCCCAAAACCTCCTGCATGGAGTGGATCAGGTTGTTACCAACGATGGGGTAGTGCTCAGGCTTGATGTTCAGAGCAACATGGCGCTGCGCAATCTGCGTAGCGATGGGACCAAGGACCTCCAAGTGGTCAATGTTCTTGGCGTAGCCGAGAACAGCCGTAGCCAAAGCCTCAGCCTGGGTGCCGTTCTCCTGACTAGTACGGTTGAAGTACTTACGCACTTCGGGATTCTCCCGCATCATACGTGCATAGAAGTAGGTGGTCAATTTCTTGCCACCAGCCTCCAAAATGGGGACCGTGGACTTAACGATCTGCTTGTCTTCTTCAGTAATAGCGCTCATGATGATTTGATTTATTGATTGAATATGAAGTTCTAAAATTGCGGTGAAAGTTCGAAGGATAAATAGACTTTTGAGATGCGTTAGGGCACGGGTATGTGGGGCGGAATAAACGAAGCAAGAATTTGCTTAGCTGTGACTGGCCAGTTTCAGTCACATGGTAGGCACCCCATGCATAGTGGCGACACTTGTACTTGGACGCCATGTTGCTGTAGAATGCGGGAATAAATGGTGGAGGCGTAAAAACATGTCAAGTAGCCATGAGAAGTTTCAGCATAGCATTTCTAACATTTCTGCCTGTTAGTCAAACTTTCGAATCGTATCATCGTGCATCAATCGCCGTATGTTCGTATAATCGAAACCCGAACCCCTCACCGGCGTTCGATGTGTAAAAGACCCACTGCCGATATATTCCGACTTACCCGTCAAATTTTGTCATGCCGCGAAATGTTTGGTATTTTCTAGAAATTCAAAGAAATTTCTACTGTACATTGTCGGGTTAATTTGGTCGTACCTATATTCGAACATATTTTCCATGACGATCATCAGCATCACACGCTATGTTTGCATAACTTCGGCTATTGATTTTGAGATCGCGTGCATTAATCGATAAGCGCCCCTTGCCTTTCTGGGCACGGGGCGTATTATGGTTGCATAAGACCGTACCATGTGCAGTGATCATGGGCTACTCGTGACCGTATCCACTAGGCCATGCAAGAGGTTTCTACATTTTACTACCACATTCACCCCACGTCTCGGCACCTCCTGCACCTAGGTGAAATAATTTTGCCTAGGATGAAAAAAACTGAGAACCCACCCCATCACCTAGTAAAAAAAAATACCAGCCCCCCCAGAAAACTACCCCGCACCCCCACTCCATGTTCTCAATGCATTACCCGGAGACATCCGCATTTACTCGAACCTCATTTTCCATTATCCTCGCCGTCTGAAATATGCTTAGTAATACATCGGTGAGAGCATTGGCTTCTATGCTACACTAATGAAGCAGCACCACTATAACGCCGACCCCCAACTGAGGACTGGTCCCATAAGTTCATGGATGGTGTCTACGCTGGAGCCTTCGCTGGGGCCGTCACGACGGTGATGATGCATCCGTTGGATTTGGTGAAAGTGAGGCTCCAGGTCGGGCGAGGTACATCGTTTACGGAAGTCATGAAAGGCTTATATTATGAACGATGGGCCAATGCCTACAGGGGCCTCACGCCGAATCTCATCGGCAACATATGTGGCTGGGGCGCTTACTTTGGATGTTATGACATGATGCAAAGAATAGCATTTGGCCCTCAGCTGGATTTACCGAGAAACAGCTCGGTTTTCTTGGGCTGCGCCTTTGCTGCGGGAATTATTTCCCAGGCGTTGACGAACCCGATTTGGGTCGTGAAGACGAGAATTTTGGGATCAACGCAGAATGACAGAAATGCATCGCCTTATATTCTACGAAACTTGCAACAAATCTACCTTCATTCCGGTATCCAGGGGTTTTGGCGAGGATTTCTCCCTGGAACACTTGGAACTGTTCAGAGTTCTCTATATTTCGCTATATACGGTCCTATGAAACCGTGGTTGAAAGAGCACACTGGGATGCCGGACACAGCAGTCTATTTTGTATCTTCTGCTGTAGCCAAATCGATTGCTGCCACAGTGATGTATCCACATCAGGTCATTAGAGCCCGTATGCAATTCAGCGAAATGACACTTACCACTGCAATTAGAGATGTTTGGTGCCAAGAGCATTGGCGAGGTTTTTATAGAGGATTATCAGCAAACCTAGCCAGAGTCGTTCCAGCAATGGCGATCACTTTGTTGTCCTACGAATCTGCCAAAGAATGGCTCGTTTTCCAGACTTCGAAAATGCAAATATGATAATGATAATAATAATAATAATAATAATAATTATAAGAATGATAATAAATCATGCAAATATGAAAATGCAAATATAATAAGAATGCAGATAAATATTTATATGCTAAGAAATTGGAACTTTTTAGTGTGACGCCTAATCAAGTTTTACGGTAATGGGGACGATAAAAAAATAGAGATCAAAACAAAAGAGATCAAAAAAGAGAACCAAAAAAGGGGATAAGACTTCCCAACTCTCTACTGACCAACAAAAGGATAATACGACATGTTCGATGCTTGGTTTTGCGATGCCATCGGTATAGCTGACTGATTATGTTGTTGTTGGTTCGATTGTGAATTCATCAGTGGCATCGACATCGGCATTTGCCGAGGCACCATGTTATGCATTGGGTTGGTTTGAACAGCGTATGGGACTCGGGAAGATTGGTTCATCGAGTCTTGATTAGCCGAATGAGCCTGTGGCATGGAAGTGTAATCCAGAATCTGATTTGACGGCTGCAGATTGGAAGATGGCATGTATACCCCAACTTGAGGCTGGCCCGCACCAGATATGTGCGAGTTATAGGTATTCATTGAGTAAGGCGGTAAGTCCCCAGGCAGAGACTGGTCACGATCGGATGTCATCTGCTGTGAAAGATACGGCGCGTGCTGTGACTGATGCTGTTGCTGCTGATGCTGATGCTGCTGCTGATGCTGCTGATGCTGATGCTGCTGCTGATGCTGCTGCTGATGCTGTTGTTGCATCATATGAGGCTGCTGCATTGAAGTATGGTCCGATATTGATTGCTGATAGATAGTATCTTGATATGGCTTACCTTGCATGGGTCTAGATGATGCCGCCGGTGTTGACGCTATCGATGCATGATGAGAGGATGAGACTCCGGTTGGAGAAGCATACTGCGACTGCTTGGTCAGTGCATTCTGATGAACAGCAATGGTCTTCGTTCCCTTGCCACGTCCTTTAATGCCACGATTGCTGTTTTTGTAAAGCTCACAAAAGTAATGAAACATTTCACGTTCTTCCTGTGGTAGATCCTCGACGTTTGCACCTGATGCTAATCTTTCCGCAAAGCTCGTGACGAGCTTCTTATGGGCAGCATTGTGATGCGCTTTGAGGTTGCCTAGCTGGTTGAACGACTTGTTGCATCGATCAAGCTTGCAAATAAGTGGATGCTCGTTGTAATGGATCAACTGATGGTGTCGCATATTGCCCTGCTGACTGAACGCGCGGCCGCAAACATTGCATTTATACGGCCGCTCGCCAGTATGACTTCGGATATGAGTGCGCAAATTACATCGTTGACTGAACCATTTTTGACAATCTTCGAACGGACACACATAAGGGCGCTCGCCATTATGGCTGCGCATGTGTGTATGCAAATGGGCGCGTTGCTTGAAGTGTTTGCCACAGCCTTCCACAGTGCATTTAAACATGACTTCATTAGACATGTTGTCCGTATGCGGCTTTCGGGCCTCTTCCTTCGCCTGAACTAGTAGCATCATACGGTCAACATCGGTCAGGGTCACGTCGTTGCGTGCATCCTTGCGAGGCTGCTGCAAAGGCGGTGACTTCATATCCCTGGGTGTTCTCGGGCTAGTTGGCTTCGTGCTCGTGGCGCTATTTGTACTTGAAAGACTTTCGCTACTGCCTCCATCATACGAGTTGTTGTTGACATTTCGTTGCTGGGTCTCGTCCTTGGTTGAATCTTGAGTACCTACTACAGACTCCGTTTGATCGGTTTTCGTTCCATGGGTTTCATGCGAAGATGCCGGAGTTCCCACCTGTGCTTCCAAAGACATGTCGGTTTTCGCGTCCTCATTACTGTTATGTTGCGGGATTTGCGGCGATGCAAAACCTTGAGAGAAATCGTAGGACAAACCTTGACCGGACTCATATCGTCTCATTTTGATTGGCGGACCCGGCGGCTCGGCGGCGGGTGATGCAGCAGCGCTGTTAACAGAGCTATTCACGCGGCTATGCGACGCCATGACGTGGTGAGCGGCCGAGATGTCCGTATTCAGCTTCGGATATGTTCGCGAAGAATCAGGCTCAGGAAACGATACGCCGAGTCCGGAGTCCGGATTAAGAGATGACGAGTGCTGGTGGTCAAAAACCACACTGGCGGGACGTGGTATGTTCAATGCAGAATTCCCGTAGTGTTTTGTACTGTACAAGCTGTGATCTAGTCCCGAAAGGGATCCCGGTGTGCCCGGTGAGGCCATGGAATGAGGTGAATGGTTCTCCAGATCTGGGGAGGAGGCCGTTGAGAAGACCGAATCGGATTTATCTTCGCGCTTGGTCTTCGCTCTATGTCGAAGTCTCGCCAGTTCGGCGATCTCTGACAGGATCGAGGCACTGGAATTCATGGTTCCAGGCAATGAAAACGGATCTGAGTCATGCGTGGACATTGTCCTGAGGCGAAGCAAAAAAAAGCGAAAGTCAAGAGTGTAGAGGTACTCAATTCTTCGCTCGCACAGAGCTTCTCCAAAGATCGAGTAATTTGAGCGTCAAGGACTGCTGCTTAATCTGCAGACTCGTGTTGTGCAACTTTCTTCCGTTAGAATTGGGTGAATAAAAGGTAAGGAGGACGGAAGGTGTGCCGAGGGTTATACTTTTGGGCGAGGGGAAAGTCAGGACAGACTAGGATAGTCGCCACCACGTGACCAACGGTTTTTTTGGAAATTTGTGCGTTAATTCGAGTCAATGTTTTTTGCCTGAGCAGTCATACGCCAATCTGGGACCAGGTACCGCAGGACATGTACTGCAGATTTGCTTCTTTTCGTCTTTCGGATCGAGGGTCCCAACCTGTTTAAGTTCTCAAATTGAGAGAGTATACCGATCGATAGCTTCTTTTACATTTCCGAGTTTTTAATTTGTACTTCTGAATATTTTATTTTTAAGAGTCAGTGGCGTCGGATGCATTTTTTCTTTCAGGGGCACCCCAGATCGTTTTAGGCCATGTCGAATGCAATTCCGATCTGCCTTGTGTACTGTAAAAATTCTCGTACAAACCTTAATCCCGGCTGCTTGTGCACTCGCAGCATCAGTGCGTGTGCGTTTTGGTTTCGTTTGCACATAGAGCATAGAAGATGAACCAACCCTTCTACCTCGGTGTGTGCCTGTCTCTCTACTCCATACTGTTTGCTCATCACTCGCTCAGATTTTGAGATGAGATGGTGTCTTCGACTTCTGGTCGATAAGCTGCGAGCAGTCCCCACCTTACGCTTACCGGTGCATCTCGAGCCTCGAAGAATATCATTCGATCAACGACGGTCCAATAATAGGAGAAACATGAGCGGCGATGCCAATGCAGCTGATAAGCTAGGCGATGCATCAGATCAAGATTTAGGTCGCGCCAGAAAGTATGCTGGGGAGGAAGTACCGGAAAATATGACGAAGTCTGCATTTAAACGGCTAAAAAAAATGCAGCGCATGGAGGCAGATCGGGAAGAATTCATGGAAAAACGCCGCCAAAAGCGGCGTGAGCAACGTAAACGCAACCCGACTCGTCGCAAATTGCCTCGTAAGGATACTCAGGAACCGAGCGGCGTTTCTGTAGTTATTGACTGTGGATACGACGAATACATGACTGTTCCTGAACGCACTTCCTTGGCAGGTCAGCTGACGAGATGCTACAGCGAAAACCGCCGCTCTCTGCGTCCTGTAGATTTAATAATTTCCGGTTTTAATGGCGAACTGAGATCGCGGTTCGAGAATGAAATGCACAATCAGCATAGGCTGTGGTCGGGAATAACTTTTGTGGAAGGTGATCACACACCTTCCAGCACCGAAAAGTCACACAACAGCACAACGGATAGCAAAGAGAGCGTTAATAATAATGACGATAATGAGAAAGGTAATAATGCAATCACTGATAACGATAAAATCTGTCAGAGCGAAAATGCACAGGAGTCTGGACTTAGTAACATGGAAAATGCTATCTACTTAACAGGCGATGCTGAAGATATTTTGACCGAACTCGAACCAGGGAAAACCTACTATGTCGGTGGTATAGTGGACAAGAACCGCTATGTTAATTTGTGTTTGAATAAAGCGAAAAGCATGGGAATGCGTACAGCAAAGCTCCCCATTGACGAACACATCAAAGTAAGCGGACGGCGAGTTTTGACTACGAATCAAGCTTTCGAGCTGCTGTTACGGTGGCTAGAATTGCGGGATTGGAAGGCAGCCTTTGAAGCTGCTATTCCATCGAGAAAACTAATTGGCGAGGACATGAAAAGTGAAGAATTAGCACAAACTGAGAAAGATGCCCTCTCAGCATCGTCGGACGAAAGCGAGAAATAGCCTAATGTGACTGCTATTTTGTTGTGCTCTTTTATTGTTATTTATTGTACGATCTTGTTTTAGATTTTAGAACTTATTAATAGAAGCGGATAGCTTCAAGCTATCCCAAAATTTAGTAACCAAGTAATTAATTATTATCAACTTGGTTTCTCGTTCTCCCCGATTCTCTATTTGGTAAACAGCAGTACTTGGTTATTATCGTGAAAAGTGATGTAATTCGCCTTTTTTATTGCGGCGTCATGCACGCGGCTTGCTTCCACACTTTGCGCTCTCTCGACACGGAGTTAGGGTCTCAGGCGTACCGCTTTATAAAACCGTGCTGGTTTTATATTCGTGGGTTGGGTACACTTCGAAATGGCCGTGAAGCAGAGCCGCCATTATGTCGTGGATGTGTGTGTATGTCTCGACACATAGAGTGTTCCATCTCACGAAGCCTTAAGGGTCAGGGTAATCCCGGATCTATTGGAGACCGTACTATAGTGTGACGCGAATAATAATAGGGTACGGGATATTTCGACGGGGTTTAATTAGATTGCAGTGATTAAGAGATTGAGGAAGGATCCCTGTTGAGTGTCACTTTCGTGGTGGACTGAAGGCCAGGGTTTCGTGACACACCAACGGAGTGCCTACTCGTCAAGTATTCTCGTCATACTGCGAGCTACAAACCGGTGCTCGGCAACTTTTGGGGCAAGTTGGAACAGATTTTTATTGACTTAGGGAGACGATAAACGGGGCGACTGTGTGGGTGTCAAGTATTTCTCGCTTTGACTAGAAGAACTCCTTCCTTATTTATTCTTTTTATCGGCCTTCGGGAGCTATAATTACCACACTCTTTTTCTTCTTCTACCCAACACTGGTCTCGCTTCTGGCATCCTAAATTTTGGATCTGGTCCATCAATTAAACGCGTCGTGATTTGCACCGAAACTTGGGAAAAGCCACGAAAGTTTTTCGAGATCCTCCTTTCGACATATCACTGTACGACCTTTTTTTGAGACGGTCCAAATTTTTTTTCTTTTGCATTCCACCTTGCTAATTTTGCTTGATATCATTTTTTGCACCGTACGCGAGTTAAACCACTTTTTGACATGGAAGACCACTGGAACCACCGGCCCAGCAGTCCAGATGAGATGAGCCTGTTGGTTCAGCAGGAGATGTCGAACTTGAAGGCACTCAAGCGACTCAGCATTGGATCACAGGGCATGGTGCCGGACCCCGATCTGCCAGATTTGGATATAGAGACCTACGACGAGTGGCCTAGCACCGGGAACGAGCCAGAGGGTGGCCCAACGTCGCCCATGCGTCGACAGACCTCATTTTCGAGGCAAACATCATTCAGTAGGCGGGGCTCAACGAATCGACCGACCTCGCCGAGTCGACAGACATCTCTCAACCGACAGACATCGCTGAGCCGACAAACATCGCTGGACCGACAGTCGTCTTTGCACAGGCAACCCTCATTTAATCGCGACTCGTTTCTCGATGCGAGATCCTCTCTTGATCCCGACGCGTCACTCGCACGCGAGTCCTCGCTACAGCGTCAACGGTCGATTGTGAAGCAACCGTCGAGGAAATCGTCGTTTGAAGACAGAAGCAGCCCATTTGGACCGCCACTTACTCAGGATCGGGCGGGCTCGATCCATGACCAAAACCGGCAAGAAACTCGGCCATTGTCACTACGCAAACAGAGATCTAGGGAGATTCCCGCCGCGCTGGCTGCTGCTGGAACGGCAGAGACTCCATCACCGTCGCGATCCGCTCAAGGCGGTTCTGACACCGCCGATGCGTTGAGACAGACTGACTCTGCAGTGCAGAGTTCGGCCGATGAACAGGGAGCATACAAACAGAGAGAGAGTTACGACTCTGCCTCAGGCCTTAATGATGTCGATGGACTCGAGAATATGTGGGTGCCTGCTGGTCTTCACCCGGAGCTGGCTCCTAGTGAATGGCAGGCGTTTGTGAACGAAAAGCTGGCGGAGATCCGCAACTCACAAGAAGCGCAGCATCAATCTCGAGTGTCTCGAAACCCATCCCGTCTCTCCCACGTTGTGGCTGCTCCGGAAGAATACGTAGATGCTGCGGCTATTCTGGACAAACGGCGCCAATCATCCTCGGGTGACCGTCGTAAGTCAATCATGGAATTGAGCAAAGAACTAGAGTTCGAAGATCAAGATGCAGACACGAGCAGCGCGTCCTCGACGGATGCTGAGAACGAGTTTGGACTCAGAACTGGAGGAAGATCGCCACGAGCGCAAGATCAGGGGAGCTTCTTCAACAGTGCAGGCGGTGCATCGTCTTTGAGACGCATGGCTAGCTCACGAGCGATGTACGCAGCTCCCGATCTGAAATCAGGAGCGACGAGTCTCCGCCGGTCCACACACCGTTTACTCAAACCAGAGTTCAAGCCGAAGTCAGCCGATGCTCAGTCTGAGCACAGACGGTATTCGAATGATGCACAAACTGATATTTCGCCGGTTAGTGACCCGTCCGAAGAAGCACCAGTAGCTCCAGCACACCATTATACAGCGGCTTCAACGTCATCTGCGCCAGCGGCATCTGATTCTCAAGCGACGTCACGATCTGCACACTCGCAACCACAGTCAACACACATGACAGCTCGTCGACATGGCGATCTACCGCCAACACCGATGCGGCGGGTTCGGCCACCGTTGACTGTATCCATTTCGAAGGCTATGGCGACAACCGCTGAACAGCCACCCAGTCCCTCGGCAGCTACCCCGTCACCTAATGCGTCAGGAATGCTGGGCTACCGACGTAAGAAGATGCCTGAATCAGCAACAACCCCTCAAAGAACTTCACCGGGTAAGTCTGTGTCTCCAGAAGGAGAGAAGGAAACCCCGAAGGAGCCTCGTGGAGAGCCCCAAAGAGAATCTCACAAAGAGTTGTCGAAAGAGAAGCTGCATGAAGAGGAACTGGATGAGATCCAAAAAACGTATAACATTCTGGACGGTGGCTATGATAGTCCTTCGAGCGGTGCTGATCAGGCACATACTCGGCACTACCAAAATATTGACCACCGTCAACACCAGCATCAGCAGCATCAGCAGCGACAGCAACAACTTGATCAGACAAGTCTTGAACATAAGCAGCAATTTGACGTTCTACAACATCATCATCAGCAGCAACAACAACACCAGCAACACCAGCAATATCAGCAACGTCAGAGCCTCATTGATAGCTTCGACAGAAAACAAGAGAATTTGTTTAGACCATCCTCTGAGAAATCGGAAGAATCTTCATCTTATTTGGTATCGCCGGAAAGGCAGAGCTCTGATAAAGCGCTTTATAACGCTAGCGCCGCCATCAGTAATGCCGCGACTCCGGCTATTTTGTCGCCGACGACACCGTCCTCAGCAGACACTGTGGGCTCTGCCACATCACCCTTGAACGTGTACAGTAGAACGAGTCCGGAGAAATCTGGCCACGCACAGCTGGCTGGTGAGGACTCGCCACGGCCGAGCACGATTTCGCCAGAACGGAACGTCTTTGAACCGAAGCCGGCGAAAGCAGCTAAAGAAACGAAACGCTGGAAGTGGCTGGATAAAGACAAACCGTCTAAGTCAGAGAACAAGGCGAAGCTCGAATCCAAGCATGACAGTGGAAAGAGCGAGACGCGTTCGGTTTCCGAGGAGACGAAGAAAGGCCTGGCTAATTTATTCAAGAAACGCGACTCGAGAAAGTCGAGTGCATCGTCTTCGAAATCAGCGAAGAGCCAGGACGGACGCGCTCAGCAGTCGCAAGACTCGGCTAGCCGTCACTCATCGAAAAAGCGGTCTACTGCCGGCAATGCTGACTCGAGCGCATACATGGATGATGAGAGCCATTCGGATCTCGGCTCCAAGATGCCGGCGAACCGGCGCCGTGGCCACACGCGTAACGATTCGCGCGTCGTGAACAATGCATTCGAAGGCGAGCCTGAGCTCGATGCCGGCAAAGAGGTTGGCAACGAAGGCGAAGGCGGCACGCCCGTTTCCGCCAATGAGGACGGGCGGCCCGAGATCAAGCTGCCGTACGACATTCCGGCGCACCAGGTCAGCGACCGGGCGTATGTGATGATGTACCACCGGTTCCCGCTGCACATTGAGCGGGCCATCTACCGACTCAGCCACATGAAGCTCGCGAACCCGCGGCAGCCGCTGCGGCACCAGGTTCTGCTGTCGAATTTCATGTACGCGTATCTGAACCTGATTAATTACAGCTACCAGCAGCAGCAGCTCGCGCAGTTCGAGGAGCAGAAGCAGCAGGCGCAGCTCGGCAGCCTCGAGCAGTCGCAGATCGAGCAGCTGAAACGCATGGAGACGAAGAACTACGAGAAGGACGGCATGTACGGCACGCACGACGTGGACGGCAGCTCGAGCTCGTCGAGCAGCGACGAGGACATGGATGCATGGCACCGCGAGTCCGCCGAGGACGGCGCCCGGGACGAGGACGAGGTGATAATGACGATTTATTGATACTAATAACTGATACCCCCGCACCCCTTATTCTATTTTAATTGCAATTTTTGATTTTGAAAATCCCGGTGAATGTAGAATTCATCTATGTATGACAGATAATGAATATTTTGTTCTAGGTACTGATTCTGAACCGACTTGGGGGGTTGATTGCCATGACGGTTTATTTAATTGTGTTGAGTGCATTGTGTTGAGTGTCCATTGTGTTGAGGTGTTGAGGTGAGGTGCGGCGCAAACGCTTGGCACGAATCTAAGTACGGGATCGCATGAATATTTCATTTGGCGAGATCGGGATTTTTCCGAGCCGATATTTCTATCTAAATTTCCCATCGAAACCGCCCTTCCAAAATCGACAAGTTCTATATCGGGCTCTACATCGAGTTCTATATCGGGAAAAGGAATGTTACTGGGTGACTGCAACCTGAGGGTGATGGCAACCTGTCAGCGGGAAGAGGGGGGCGGCAATGGGTGGGAGTCAAGGCCATATTTAGTTGGGAGGGAGCGTAGCGGTGAGCTGCCCTTTGGCGAAATCAAGGGTTAGCGGATGGCCCGCGATGGAGAGGGCACGCGCGCATTTGTTTTTGTTGTGTGTGTTTGTGGGAGCTGCCCGTTGGGTGCGTGTGGATCCAGCAGGCGGGAGCCGGAAACCACTGCGTATGGTGAGGGAAGCTGTACGAGAGCGGTATGTCGTCGGTAGACACCGGCGGGCGTACCCTTAACTTTGTGCAGACGTAATCGGCAGCGTGGGCACCAGCAGTCTTCCCAAGGTAGCCTCAGGGCAGCCCCAGGGCAACCCCAAGCAGTCCGAAGCAGCCCCCAGCGGCCTGAGACAGCGCCTCTCCGTCCTGGAATATGCACACTCCTCCACTACATCACATTCCCAAAACCTCAAGGTCAAAGTACATTGACTCGTTCGCACCCAACCCGTACCCGCCCTCCATTTGGATCATCGCCTGCGACCCAGTGTTTAAAGCCTTACTGACCACGCTAAACGCATTTCACGCCTTTCCTCTGCCCGCGATCCCAAAAAAAACGCCGCTACGAACCAGGTTTGAAAAACGCAAAAGCACCCCGCGTCGGCAGAGATGAGTATTGCTAGACCGCCGCAACAGAACCACGGGGTCTCCAGTCCACCAGCGAATTCTCCCATCCCGGGGCATCCCTCCGCCTCCGCGGCCTCCGCGGTCGGTCCGCAGACAATGCTCGGCGCCGCGCCTCCGCCGGCCACCGTGTCCTCCAGCGGCGTGCCCGCGGGCAGTATGCC